>VYXB01004996.1:638593-858894 GCA_013397135.1 Pachyramphus minor | reverse complement strand
AAAAATGCCTCCCCTTATTTATAAAAAAGTTTCTTTCTATGGGTATTCATACTATGGCACTGAAACCCCAAATGTTTCCTTTACTGATGCAATTTCAGTCACTGGTGTTTTGTTTTTGGTTTTTCAAGGAGATTTTATATGGGCTTGTACTTTCACTTCTGAAATAGAAGTTAGGAATAACCTGTTAGTTACCTGTGCAGAGAAGAGCATAATTCTCTCTTTGGGGTAGATGACTGTCCTGGTTTCAGCTGGGATAATCTTTCTCCGTAGTAGCTGGTACAGTGTTGTGTTTTGGATTTAGTATGAGAACAATATTGGTAGCACTGATGTTTTAGTTGTTGCTAAGTAGTGCTTACTCTTAATCAAGGACTTTTCAGTTTCCCATGCCCTGCCAATGAGCAGGTGTTGCTGGCTGGGGTTAAATCACAGTGTGCATCTCCTCATGGGAAGAGATCACCTCCAGCTTTCTCATGGGACCCTTCAGTGTTGATGTCTGTTGTCTTGGCATGCCACTACCAACTGAGATTTATTTCCTCCACAGGAGGAAATATGATTTGAATAGGACAGGAAAGCAGTAATGGGAAGTAGTATTCTTCCAAAGTTACAGATAGGCAGCTGAGGCAAGCAACTAACTCACACCTCTTTAGTGAGTCTGCAATAGAAATTGGTCTTAAATCTGCATCTCCCAGGTCTTATTGCAACACTTAAGCCACAAAATCAGCTTCTTTCCCTGTGGACCAGCTTTCTTCCCTGTGCAAATGTTCAACCAGTGTTCAGCTGTTCTGCAAAACAGACTGGCCAACTCACAGGAGCAGCCTTTCTCATGAGGCTTTTAATGCTGCTCACTTGGAAATATCTTCAGCAAACTGGAGAGTCAGGGAGGGCTCTTCAAAAAACTGGCAATTAATCCCATGGGTTTCATCTTCCACTTCACCTAAATAGTGACTTTCCACATGAACTACACAAATCAGCCACACTTCATTTAATGATGACTTCTAATATGAGTCACACATGGAAGCAGCTCCATGCCAGTGTTTCTGAGGCTTCATCCATAAAGACAGCTTTGTCAGCCTTCTCATATCCTCTCCTTCCATGCCAAGGAGTGGATTTGCTCTCGTTCTTTATGTCCATCTTTCCCATCACACTATTTTCCATATTCTTACTTCCCTTAGACAAGAAAAGCAGTGTAAGGACAGGGCATGTTTTACCTTGTGCTTGCAATGAGAGCCAGGTTGTCTTTAGGGCCTGGTACCTGAGAGATATAGCTCTCTCCTGCAGTGCAAGCAAAATTAGAACAAGTTAAAAATCACCCATCATCTTACTTGCTGACCATATTTTGAAACTGGGTATATAAGTGTTCTTTTGAGCAGATACAAATTTATAGAGCTGCTACTTACTTCTGTCTTTCCTGTCTCATTTGCAAACCTTGTTTTGAGGATATGAAAAGAGGAAGGAAGCAGAATATTAGACACATCTCACTTGTAAGTTCTTTTTTTTTCTTTTGTGTGTGATTTTGCAAATCATATCTTTGAGCATGCTGATACAATGAGGAGGATATCTGGTGAGAAATGTCATTGATAGCGAGTGTCAGAAAATATTGATGAAGATCTCACTGTCTGGACATCTCTCTGAATCCTATCAGAGTAATCTGAAGTTCTAGCATCTGTGAAAGTGTTCTGGAATGCTTTCAAAGACAGACTCCCTCATGAGCAGAGGTGCATGAATAAGTGAATTTTTTTGGTTGTTTGCTTGCAGTTCTGGAAGATCAGAAAAGCGATTGATTTCAGAGTAATCCAAAGTCCATATTTCAAAAAACATTCTCAGCAAACAAAATGCAAACTCACAAATTGCGGTCATTCAATAGGAAGATTTTTAGTGAACTAAAAGCAAAGGTTCTTTCAGCTTTTGATTTTTTTTCTTTTACATATCCCAAAATTACTGTGCTTTTTTTTTAACTCCTGCAGAATGTTTACTTTCTTGAGTTGAAACCGATTGAATTGAACTACATTAATGAAATGTCTGGATTAAACTGACCAAACTGTATTTACTGTTTAAGAAACAAAGAAAAACAAAACTCTTTTATTCAGAAATTCAACCCCATCAGAAAAAAACTTCCTGATGTCATTTTACTTTTCTTGTTTTATTCAAGTTGCCATTAAAATAACTAAGGTGAATCATTAACCAAAATTAGTTCCACTTAAGCTTGGGACATAAATAACTTCCTTGAATTCATCTTTATTTTACCTGAAATCTGCTGCCTGCTTTTACAAAACAGGCAGCATATTGTCTTCCTTATTTAAAAGAACTTTAAAAGAATTTGAACTATTTTCTTAAAACAGAACAAAGCAATTAACAAGACCATGTCAAAGACAAATGGTTAATTGGACATGATGACTTAAAATCTCTTAATTCTGTGTCTGGCTGCTAAATATTGGTAAATCTAATCAGGGCTGGCAGTAAATAAAATGCTTGTGACATCAGCAGTTCTGCCTGAACACTCAGTATGGAAAAAGCAACGCTCTTTATCATCAATATGGAGAAATTGTTATCCTGGGGGCATGGGAGGCTTGCACAAGCATCCAGAAATTCAGTTCCTTATTCAGATACTTGGCTAATATTCTCAGCACTTTCGAGTCTGCAGATCTTGGCTGAAAATCACATGTTAACACGATCTTTGCTATTATCAGGGCAGGATATCGACTGTAGAGGTCTAAGCAGTAAACACCATGGAAACACCTTTGCCTTGCCATTTCTGCACTCCGCATTCAGAATGGAAGTGGGAGGCACAGCAGCAATCAACACGTATATTTTAGGTTATCCATACTCCCCTCCACCCCCCTTTTTGAATCAGAAAAGGTTGTTGCTTCTGAAGTTACATAAAAGGACTGGTGGAAAAAAACCAAGGAGATCCACAGTTTATCCTTTCCCAGACGTTGAGTCTTGGTGTATGACAGGGACAAAGGGAGCTGCAGGGTCAGCACAGGCAAAAAAAAAAAAAAAAAAAAAGGTCTTGATCAGCAAAAGTTAAAGAAATAAACTTACTGGAAGCAGAGGCTCCTTATCATCACAAAGACTGCAGAGTTCTCATTCTTTGTTCATGATATGCAGGCTGTTTAATGGCGTCAGTAGAATTTGTCCTATTGATGTAGCTGAGATTGCAAATTGGTCCAAGAATACCCAATTTCTTAACACAAACACTTGACTGTGCTCCCCTTTGGCTTTTGGGACCTATAAGCAAAGGAAAACTGGAACCACAGGCTAAACATCCTGTAGTGTGAAACAGGTAAAAGGTATCTATGTGCCAGGAGATGAGGAGCTAATGCACAACTTCAGTGGTGGCCAGGGATGAAGAGAATGATGGAACCATTTGTCCAGCTTTCAGATGTGCCTCTTCTCCCCTGGGTGTGAGCCATGGACAACTGTAGGGTTTCTGCAGCTCACTGGCTCTGTGTTTGCCACCACCCAGCCTTTCCAGCCATGCCCATGTCACAAACCCCAGCCTGGCATCCCCTTTGCACAGGCAAAAAATCATCAACACTGGGTGACATACTGGCCTGGACTGAAATGAGCTGCTGAACTCACCCAATGTCCACTCAATCCTCTTGACAGCCAGCAATGCCAGGACGAATCTGAGAACTGCATTTGCTTTGCTGAAAGGATATTGTAATTTACTGGAAAAGAATTAGGAGCTTGAGGTCAGAACTACTACAGCTTCTTTACAGGCTGAACTAAAAAGACTGGCAAAAGAGAAACAGAAATGCTGTCTACTGAAATACGTTTCCTTTTCTTTTCTTCTTTTTTTTTTTTTTTTTCTAGGTACCTGTTAATTAGGATAAAAGTGGGAAACACTATCTAACAAGGTTCCTGGGAGCAAGCTGGAAAAAGCCTTAATGAATTCAGCATTATGAGATGGTTCCTAAGCAACAGAACATTTCAGTTGAATATTAACCCTAGTCACAAGGAGAGAAAAAAAATGGTCTCAAAAATAACCTAAAAGTCAGTTAATTAAGACAATGTCTCGTCTGTGCAGAACTGCTCTTGGACATCTTAAGGCAAGCATGGCTTGAGTAATATTTGAATGAACTGCTGGCTGACAGTTTAATTTCAATATTTTTGGAATTCATTTGCTGCTTTAGCATTAATCATAATTATGACTGTTTATAATAAAGCACCTTAGAAGATGAGGCAAATTGCAATAGAAAGATGTAAGTCCTGTATCATCAGATTTTATAGAAATACACCCCCAAGAGTGTACCATCCATGAGCATGGACTAGTGACAGTGTATCTTCAAGCAGAAAAGAAATGAACATTTCAAAATAGTAGCATAGGAGTCTGAGATTTTAAGAGAGGAGGGGCACAAGGTAAGGTCTATACAGCTGTTTGGTTAGCTACTGTGTTGTTGGATGGGTCCAAATCATTGCTCTGTGCAAAGAGTAAGATCATGTACCTGAAAATAGGTTATCACAGATGTCAAATAGTAATCAAGCACTGACTAAGGGAAAGAAAGTCATTAAACCATGGAAAATCAGTCCTTTTCGATCATTTAATCATATTCTCACACAAAAATCATAAGTTCATCACTCTCTTCTGCGTCTAAGCAGGATTTAATTTCTTAAAGTCATGTGAAGGACACAGCTTTTCATCCTTAAAATTATAACTCTTACTCTTTGAGTATGTAACGAAGTTTTTGAAGATGTACAAGTAAATCAATTAATTTGTTTATGAAATAACATTAATCATAAATTCAGTCCCTTCAAAGAAGAGCAGCATCTAAGGCAATTTCTTCTTTGTCCCCAATGATTTGAAAGGGCTGCAAATACAAACTCACGTAAATCAAGAAATTGCAGGATGGGTTTATTTAAATAAATTACATTGATTGCTGTAGTAGAGGTTGTGTAATTTTATGGAGGTTATCAACTTTCTTCTGCTCCACAAGCAAGTGAAATCCAATTTTGAGCAAACAGGGAAATGGTGGTTGTTGACACAGGGTTGCTGGTATGTTTTGGCAGCTCTGCCAAAGCAGCTCAGGTAATCAGTGGCAGTTGTTGGTGTTTGCTGGCTGGGATCTCAGGGGAGTGGTTCACAACCTGCAAAGACTATGGACTAGATGTAAAGACAACCAAATCAAACAACTTCTTACATTGTGAAACATTAAGAGAAGTTTTTAGTTTCAGTAGTAAATTTGTAGACTTGCAAAGACTGAAATGCAATAGAAAATCTACCCTTAAAGTGAATTTAAAGGCATAAAATTTAAGGCAGATTCTATATGACTGCTAATCTGCAGCACTATTATCTAATAACAGTCTCCTTGGGTTTCTTTACCAGTTTTGTGTGACATTTCTGATAGTTAAGGGAAAATAAAAAAATAAATAAAGTTGTTCTTAGACAAAAATGAAGTTAAAAGAATTTAAATTAGATCATGTTGTAACATACAGGTGAAACTTTTTGAAAGTGACTGCAGTTAGTCCCCAACACAAATCTTGCAAAACCTGGTTTAGAATTATTCTGTTAGGAATGAAAAACCTGCTGTAATTTTACACTCAGGTAGTAAAAAGAAAGGTGATAAGTGATCTCTACTCTGACTGCACTGCTGATACTTTGGTGAAAATGTGTGAAACATAATTGAATGAGTCTTTAAAGACCATTACTTAGAAGATGATGATATTGAATATCTCTAAGTGTAACCACCTTCTTATTTCATAGCATGACAATGGCCAGACTTTGATGCTTCAATGCTTCTTCCTGTGACATTTGTGCACTGGAGAAAAAGATCTTTGTCCATGATGGTGCCAAGAACAGCTCCAGGAGGATCTGCTTTGGGGTGTTCCCCTTTGACCCATTGAATCCATTTCCCTGCAAATCTTTTCTCAAAGTACAAAGTAGATGGTGGAAGCAGCAACCACCTAAAAATATTCTGCTTTTATTCAGTGCAAAACATTAGCAACATTGCACATGGGGCTGGAGCAGGCTCTTGGATCCAATGGGCTGCACAGTCTCACACATATTTCCCTGACTGACATTTTCCTCCTTGTTCTGATGAAGGCAGAGAGGAGAAAGTGGCTTGGGTGAGGTAAAAGCTTCCAAGGGGCAGGGAAAGAAGCTCTGTGCATGGCAGCATGCACAGCGCAGCAGGTTCTGCTTCACTAAGAACTGTTAATTGTCCTCCACATGGAATTAAGTCTCCAGTCAACCCAACAACTACTGCTGCATCTAAATCTTCCCTTTAATGGGCTCTCAGGGAGCAAGCAGCGCGCAACCTGAACTGTGCTCACCACTACATCAATCTTCCCCTCATCACTCTCAGTTATGCAGCAATCGAGAGGAACAAGGTTCGAGCAGAGCTGCTCGGCCTGGCTGTAATTCCCAAACCCGAGTTGCCTCTCTCATGCTTGGAAAAGGGATTTTCTTAAAGAGCGAGGGTGCCTTGGCAAGAACAGCTCTCACTGTGGAGAAAACCCAGTGGAATGGTGAAGAGAGAAGAAGAGGCTCTGGGCTGGGCATCAGAAAACAAAAGTATCTCTGGGAGGGCAACAGAGGAAGCAGAAGCAGCTACGCGTTTCCAAGCAGGAGGCAACCCTTGATTTAAAAGGCTAATCAGGTGCATAAGGGACATGCTTTGGCTGTAAGTACTCAGGGATCAGTTCTCCTTCTGTGTTTTCACAGTATCCAGCACAATGGGATTGTGAAAACAAACAGCATCAATGTTTGAGAAGGGAGCAGGAGAGGGAGCTCACTGGGAACAAGGGGGTAACCTTTATTTCCATGCATTTCAGAGTATCCTGCCCTGAGAAAGAGGTTTGGTTAATATAACTGGCCAGGCATGCCAGTCATTTGATCAGGGATCTGAAGTGTGTGTACACAACTTCGAGAATCCACTAATTATTTATAAGAAATGAAGACTCAAGGTGAACAGCTTTCACCATGTGTTGAAGGCTTGCATTGATTCCTTTAAAACTGCCAGCTAAATAGTCCAGCTGGCAAATATAAACTTACAAAATACTTGTGCAAACAGGAAAAAAAAAATCAGTTGATAGATGATACTGTTTACACAGAATAAATTCTGCTTCTCTAGCTATGCAACTGATTTCACAAGAGAAAGATGGGAAGTGAGCTATTTCCCCCCCTGTGACCAAATTACACACTTTCCATTCACACATCTAGGTGCAAGAACAACCTTTCTGCAGAGATTATTTTTTAAACAGTTGAATTAATATTTCTGTTTGCCTTGAGTAGTTCAGAGGAACAGGGGAAAAAAAAAAAAAAAGAAGACAGTGTAGCAACACAGAAAATATAAAGAAAAGCCCAACATTACTTTAACACTGACAACAAAAGTCACCCTTAGATGAATTAGTGATAAACTCCTGGGAAGACTTCAGCTCCATATGGTGATATTTAATATTAGTCACGTAGAATTGGACAGATCAGCTTCACATCCTGAGGTACCTGTGGGACCTGGTCCTGCCTGTTTAGCATTCCACTGTGACCACCTGTGAAACACTGCCATTGTCTCTCTTGATATAAATAAATAACTTCAGAACACCAAACAGAAAGGGGTGGAGATGGGAATGATAAATCCTGAGTCAGAGGAGACCTTATGAGAAGAAAGTGGCAGGGCTGTGGCTATGATTTAGTGGTGCTAATGAGCCCCAACAGAGAGATCGTCCAACAAGCCCATGTTAGTAGCATATGTCCTGCCTGATGAAAACCAGGTGTCCAAGGGGCTGTAAGGGTTCACAAGTTCCATGTCTCTGGCCCACTTTTTAATTTCTGAATGATCAGTTAGAAAATCGCCTCTTTCTTCACACCAGAGGATAACTCTAAGCCTCCAAGTTAGCACAGATCTGGCTCACGGCAGTGCACGGCTCAGTGCATTCATGCTTGGGCTTTGGCATTCAGGTTTATATCAATGGAGAAGACAATTAAAAATCCTTTCTGTCCTGAACAGCTGTTTTTCAAACCTCTGCATGTGAGAACCTCACTTTCTTTGAGGAATAAGCTTCTCTGTTTGTCTTTGCTCCCTGATGCTCACACTACAACCAGTAAGCCTCGCCAAACATCCTGTCTCTTGGAGCGTAACCCAAAAGCTGGAAGCATTTGACTTCGCTCGGCAGGAGTGAACTGAATCATTCCTCTTTCTCTGATGGGACAACCACAAGCCCTCTCCAATTAGCCTTAAACTACCAGTATACCCAGAGCTGTTTTCAGGAACAGAAGTTGTGCTTAATCCACGTTTGGGGTTTTTTTTCACCATGTGGCACTGCTTCTCCCACTTGAATGTTTCGTTCACAAGAAAATAAATTATTGCAAACCTCTCCCAGCACCTGACCTGCTCACTTTACAGGCATATGCACTGCTAGAACATAGATTTTGCCACAGATTCACAAAAATACTTTATTTGGGGCTTATGTTTTTTGTAAACCCACTTACAGTGCATCCTTGAGCTGTACTTTCCAAAGCTCATCATTATGCAGAATTGTCTGGTTGATCCCAATACTCACAGAAGACTCCAAGGTTGTGTTGAGACATGTTGCCAGGGCAAACCTCTGGCATGCAGTGTTTTTCAATGGATTTTAAGTGTTTATTTTCCTAAAGTGATAGAAGTTGTGAAGAAGCAGCCACCAATAAAAATGAAGCCCGACATGTTTGACAGAAGGCAAAAGCTGGGTCCTGACTGAGACAAATATACTGGGCAGTGGCTTAGGTTAAGTTCCACCTTATTACCCTCACACATGTGAATATCTCCCCATATGCACCCAGCACAGACAAATGGCCCACATGCACTTACACAATATTTATATCCACAGTTTTTCTTCCTCTGCCCAAAGTCAACTTATTCTCTGGTTTCCTACTGCCCTGAAGTCCATCAAAGCCAGTTGCCATGGAAATGGCTATGATGTGCTTTCACATTGTCCTCAGCCATGAGTGTATATCAAGAGCTCTCTCTGCTGGTCTGGAATCACCATCATCCCTCATGGCTCCAGATGGTCGTGTCACTGCTGGTACCTGAGGTACAGACGGTGTTTTTAACTCCCATTTCTGAGCTATCTGGGAACACCCAGATTACCAAGATACTGTAATGTCCAGCCTCTGTGTTCTTACAGTGTGTCATTCAGAGAAGAGTGTTTAGTGAAGTGACCAGGGGAGCAGGGTGAAGGAGAAACCTTGCCATTGTTGCAACTGCCAGAGAAAGCACCAAGACAAGATTATTGGAATCTAGAGGACCAAGAGAAATAATGTTTGGGTTTTTTTCTAGTTCAGCAGTGCTGTCTGCCTAGGAAAGTTGGCAGAGGCCTAATCTCTTGATCAACAGTATTTATTTTCATTTCAGCCCAAGGTCCTTGTGTAGGGTGGGAACATACACAAGCTCCTTTTTCACACTTGCTGTAACAGCCTTAGGAAGAGTGAGATCACTGTATAAATTT
The DNA here is from genome assembly GCA_013397135.1 of Pachyramphus minor. Taxonomy (NCBI): domain Eukaryota; kingdom Metazoa; phylum Chordata; class Aves; order Passeriformes; family Tyrannidae; genus Pachyramphus; species Pachyramphus minor. The sequence continues at coordinate 849,471 of VYXB01004996.1, read as the reverse complement.
TACCTTACAGACTCTTAGTAATTTTTCCATGGGCTTAGCATTTTTTGCTGGCTCCCAAATACTCCCAGGAGCAGTAGAGCTAAGGCTTATTATTAGCATCATTTATTATTAGTATCATCTCCCTAAACTATAGCTTTTTAGGAGACCTGTAAAGGACAGAATCTGCCACAAGGTCCCAGAGGTTCCTACAAGCAAAAGATTTCTAGGAAACAGTTCTAGGTTTGCTTTCCACAGCCCAGAGATGCAAGACCATTAACAGACCCAATCTGTGTACCAGCCCTCTAAATTCCCTTTCAGCTTTGGTATCCATCCTCTGTACAATGGAGAAGGTGTATTTGCAACTGGCAGCCATGGAGCACCCTGAAACAAAACCAACTCTTCCACCTCATGCTTCTATTAAAGTCAGTCTTAAGGAGTTTAGGTCTCAGAAACATCCCTTGAAAAACATTAGGATCTGACTTATAATTGGTGTAATTACCATATAAAAGTGAGAAAGTAAGATTTAATTAACTAGGCTCTTCTCCTACCAATCTTGCTCTCTGCTAAGCATGCAGCTGAAGAGCTGAGCATGCTATTCCTCAGAAAAGTTTCAATTTTTTTTCCTCACTCTCATGGCACTCCCATCTTTCTGATGGACCCAACAGCAGTGAAACAGCAAAGACAACCACTGTGGTGCCACAAGCTGTCTGCCTTCCACTTCTTGCAGTACAAGCTTTCATTACTAGCTTTCAAGAGAGCCCAGATGGACCCTTCCTATGTACAAATAGTAGTTTCCAGGTTTGTATGATACTGTGGGGTTTTTTTAAAAGGTTTTGGTTTAAAATAGTTTACTTTAGAAGTGTAAGACTGTGTATGAAAGCTTCATCTGATCTGTGCACAAATCATCCAAGTTACTTTCTAGCCCCAAATCCTGGGTTGAAATTGCTTGGAGTCATAATTAATAAGGGATTTTTTTTCTTCATCAACTATAAATTTCTGCTTTACTTTGTGAAAAGTAGAGAAAAAAATTCAACACAGATAATTTAGAAGGAAAGAACAGCAAGGATAAGGGACAGAGGGGACTGCTGGTGTTATCATCTGAAAATCTCAGAAAGCACAAAGTTGACCCAGCACAGATTATTTTCTCTACAATCCTTATTCATAGTTAATAATTGGCATAAATAATCAATTGGAACCATGATGCAAATGCATACAAGAGAGTGGTCTTGGTAAATTATCCTCTTCCATGAGCTTATTAAATAAATTAAATTAATAAAGTCTTGCCATCAATTTTTTGAATGATCCTGGGGAGACAAGACAGGAGGTCAAGCACACAATGAATAAGTGTATCATTAAATCCAGTCCTTCTGTGGGTTAAGAAGAAATGCCAAGCAGTTACATGGAAGTTTTAAACACTCATCCTGAGATCTACCTGTTTCATAATGTTTCATTTTGATAAAAGTCATCCCCCTCACATCCTACATCTCAAACTAATGAGATATTTAGTCACTGAGAAGAGAGCACCGTGCCAAAAGCCAGCACACAATATTTCCAATTTGGGGGAACACAGCCAGGATGATTTGATTCTTTTAAAGCCCCTAAAATAAAAGGTTTCAGTTGTTGAGTCCTATTTCTCCCCCATCCAGTTTTTGGTCTCCTTCACTCAAAAGCATGGATACAGGAACATTGGAAACAGATATATGGTATCCTGGAGAGGAAAAGGGGTTGCCAAGAGCAGGTTTTGAGGAAAGATTAACCCAGATTTATCTAAGTCAATCAAATGACTCTAAATGTAACCTCTTGTATAGTCAGTGGAAATACCTCTCAGAAGCAATTTTTTTATTTCCCTCTAGAGGTGCTGACGTCTCTCAGAGAGTTAGTCCAGGGTAGTTAAGTACCTTGACAGGGTACTTCACCCAGATGCTGCCATGGATTTCCAGGGATTGGCAAGGGAGAGCTTTTGGCCATTTATTGCTTCCATCAGTTCTATTCCTGTTGCCATATGAGACAAAAGGAGGTCCTTCCTGCCCTCTTAAGTGTATTTGGGGCTGTTTTGCACCAGTTAGACATTAAACATTAAGTGAGAGGATTTTGAGATTGCATGCAGAGTTCAGCAAGATACTACTCAGACTATTAAAAATCCTCAAAGTTTTCAGTTTTGGAGTATCATAGCAAGAAGCTTCTTTGGTGTATATTTTGTATGCCTGGCTTGTGTGGCAGACTGTCCAAGTAAAGGCAAGGCACAGGCTAATGGAGCAACAGCAAAGCTTTAGTCACCATTAGCCTTTTTCTGTGAGATGCTGAGCACCATGTGTGAGCAGCCACACACCTCAAGGGCCACTAAGCCATCCAGAATCAAAAGCACACTGAGAACAAGTTAGGATCAGGCCCATTTTCCCACTTTCTAATCCTCTTCACCTGGCACAGCAAACCCCTTGCTGCGTGAGCGGATGGTCTATGTGTGTGGAGCCCGGAGGCACCTGCTCCTCCTGCTGTACCTTAGCAAACCACTGCCTGGGAACTTGGGAGAGATCCAGGTTCCTCCAGCAACAATGGACAAGATGCCACTTCGTGTAAACCTCATTTGCATTTCCACCCTAAATCTGTTTCAACTCTGCCATCCATATGTTTATCAGGGAAGAAAGGAAGAGCAAGGGGAAAGGGAAGCAGCTGAGTGTCTTTTCTCAAATCGCTGCACTCTCATTTTAACTTTCATTTCATGCTGACTTCCCTCCCACTACCCCTCCCCCCCCACTCCAGTGTTTTCAAAACCTTCCTCCCACCTTCTTTTTCCCGTTCACTTGCTTCAGATCTTTATTAAAACTCCAGACCCATCCTTGGAAATGTTTTCCCCTTTGTAAAGACATCAGATTTATAACAACAACAAACAGCATGGCATCTTTTAATCCATGAGTGCTTTTACTGCTCCTTCATAAATGATTCTGGTTGAAACTCAGATCTCCTGGGTTGACCGATGGTAGAACCACATGGGAAGTGAATAGACAATGAACTTGGGTAGCAAAGGCTTCCCAGTCATCAGGAGAGGATGCATGGGTTTGATGGGAGTGATTTAAACTAAAGAGATGCTTCTTTGAGCTCCCTGCATTGGTAGATGTGACAGGTTCAGCTGGAGAGGAGGGGCAGGAGATCACTGCAGTGCTCAGCAGTGACTGTTGAGCATTTCATGCTCATAAGAATATTGCTCAAAGGTGAGCAAAATAGGATTCTGTGAACACCCAAAGTCTGTGAGGTGGAAAACAGCTTTTTCTGGAGAGGTGTTGTGAACAAACCTAGGAGTCTCTCAATGTTTCAATTCTGCTTTTCTTTTAAACAAAATCTTTTGAGGTCCCATTTTCGAGGCTGAGAGATTTTTCTTTTTAAGATTAAAACAAAGCTAAAAATTAAATGCAAATTTTTCAATTCAAGTAAACTGGGTCATCTGATCTGGGACTTTGTCCCTGTACAGCCCATTTCCTTAGTTCATCAAACAGTATGAAAGCGGCAGGCAACATCCCAGCCCAGGGTGCTGCTGAACCCCTTGCCTTTCCTCAGAGAGGGACTAAAAAGCTTGAAATGAGGGGTTTCCTTCTGGAAACTATGTGATGACATCCATATCTCTCTGCTCAGCTTCTTCATCCACCACTGAACTGAATAACATTCCAGACCAGTCACGTATGTCTGTGCAGAGAGCTACAGAGCTCCGTGGGGAGGGCTGAGGCTTGTTCTCTGCTCTGGAGGGAGATTGGCTATTTTGCCAGGTGCATGGTTTTGGTTATTTTGCTTTGTGTGAGACTAGGAGAAATTTTTCCCTGATGTCAGCTAAACTTTGCCATCCCTTCTGGTGTGCTGTGTGGTCTGTCTCATTGCCTCACCTAGAAGTTTTACGTAACAGCCACTCCTCTCTTGGAATATCTGGGGCATGAGAGACATCCTTTCCCTCCTACTGTCTTCTCTTGTGAAGATTAGCTGTGGTGGTTTTTTTTCATTTCTCACTCCAGGTCACTGATGTGGGGTGGAGGGCAGTGGGACATGTCCTTTGATGGCAGGCAGAGCAGCTGTTCTGCAGATATTTCTTGGATACCTACTTACTACATGGCTGCCTCTGCTGGAAAGGACAGGACTCCATGACTCTAAATGGTCCCTTCTAGTCCTGTGTCTCAAATAGCTGAATAATGTCTCAGTGGTCTGAGAAATAAACCTACATCTCTCTTGGATTCCACCATTCTCAGGGACGTTTGTGAAACAGGTCAGTGTAGTGGCACAATGAACTGAAGCTTAAGTGAGTGGAATTCCTTCCTCATCAGCCAGTTTTCTCTATCTTCCTCACACAAAGTATTTAGTTTAGAGTTAATTGAATTAGCAAAGGTCTTCAAATACTTCCACAAGGGACTGGGTTCATTTTGGCCTTACAAAGCCAATCAAATCATCAGAGAAGCAGAAAAAACAGTCAATGGCTCATATTAATCATCTGGTAGAGCAAAGAGAAAAAAAAAAAAGTACAAACTGAACAAAACAGAAAGGTAAAAAAACCCCCAGACTGCAACTCTTAAAAACTTGGCTCACCCCAGACATGGAGCACTAGATGAAAAATTGACTCTGTGAATTGCATTATAGATTTTGAAGATGAGTCTGTTTCTGAGAGTCTGAGATTGAAAGTCTCGTACGTGCTGATGGAGTTCACTGCAGCAGGGACCAGCCTATGCTGGAGAGCTCTGGAGAGCATATCCAATATGCCCAGGGCTCTCCACACAGGTCAGAGGGTCTCTGCTCGTGCATGCTCTATCCAGGGTGTTGGATTTGTGGCATGAACTCAAGACATTTGCCCCTCACAAGTCAAACAAGTCAAAGATGTGGACAGCAGGCACATGGACATCAGCGGGTAGGTGACCCCCAAATTGCAGGGGGTGAGATTTGTAAGAACATTGTTGTACATCTAGCAGGTTGGATTTTTCCCCAGAACTAAAAGCAGGGCTGCCTTCCTCAATCTTCCAGTGGGATAAATTACCCGAGGGGCTTTGAATTTTGCAGGTGGGTGACATCCTACCTCCCAATGGGGCACCCCTCACCACTGGGTTACCTGGATGTGGCATCTGTATCTCACAACTGGCACCACATGCTTCACTGCAGATCTGCTCCTTCAGTTGCCATAGTAAAGGTGCACCTCAGAGTGCTGCAGGCTGCAGTCACCCCTGCAACTTCTCACCCCAGATGAGAACAAAACACCTGCCAGAACCTGTCAAGTCAAAGGCAGTGCTACGAAACACAGTCACAACAGGAAAGACTGATAAAGCTACCTGGTTTATTCCCCTGCCAGGAGAAGAATTTAGATCGGATTTGAGGCCAATTTTTGCATCTCTTTTTAGTTTTCATTTTTATAGGAGTCTGTTATAGAGGGCACCAGACTGAAAGCCTGTCCTTCTTCCCAATTTTTGTATGCTTAAAATTCAGATTTAGAGGTGGTATTTTTTTTTTTAAGATCCTTCACTGTGCCCTTTAAAAAAGGCTCTGTATAAGACAAAAAATTAATCACAGATAGGCTTAGTTTTGATTAATTTCTTTGTTCAAAATATTTCAGAAGATCTTGTGCACATAAGGAGGTTTTGGGTTGTGTTTTGTTTGTTTGGTTTTTTGTTTTGTTGTTTGGTTTTGTTTTGTTGTTGTTTTTTTTCCTGCAAAAAACCAGCTTTTCCTTACTTAGTGAGACAGTTAGTAAGGGTTTTTACCTAGGGTAAAAAAAAAAAAGAATCTTTCTGCATAAAAAAAGATGTTTCAGACTGCTACAAGATATCCAAAGTAACTACAGACAATATTTCTTTCAGATTTTATCTCAAAAAACTTATTAAGACATGATTTTCCTCCAAAGATGTGGGACAGAAATAATTTTGAATCATTTTATGAGACAAAAGCCTAATTTTACAATTGCACTACAAAAGCCCTAGAAAGTAAAAGATGAAAACAGAGCTATGTATTTCACTTTAATAGTAATAAAAATAACAGAAAGAGAAAATTTTTATTTTATTTTATTGGTAGGAAATGGTTATATTAATTTTGATGAAATAAATGGACATGAAATATCAAAGTTAATAAAATGTCCAAAGCAAGTAAAATGCTAAAAATTATTAAATGAACTTCAGAGACTTTCTTTTTTTTTTTCCTTGTTATAGAGAGTTCAATAAGCAATTACTATCTCTAGTGGCAAGCAATCACAATTAAAAATCATTTAATTCTTTTATTAAATATGCAAAAAAAGTTATCTCAATTGGAAGTCTTTGTAGTATAGAAAATTATACAAACCTTTCATTTCACAACATCTCTTATTCCCTATTTCTTCAGCAACTGCATGAATAGCATGTATGACCCCTCTAGACGCTCTTTTAGATATATTTAAAGATAGTATTTATGGGAAAGGAAAAAAGTATTGTGAAATTTGTCTTCTTAGACTTATTTTGTACTGCAAGGCTTTTTTCTTGAAACCAAAATATGATTCACCACATGAGGAAACATGACAAAAGAGAAGAGACCAATAAAAATAGCAAATAATGAGACCGGAGGGATAGAAAAGGGCAGGTGAATTCTTGGATGCCTTAGACTCTCAGAAACAAGACACAACCATATCACTGCTGGATGTTTAAGACATTGCTTTCAGCTGCTTTTTTCTTCACTGTTGTTTCATGAGGTTATCACAGAAGTGTCAATTTAGTTAAATCTTTTTCCTTTTTATTTTTTTAAATAGGACAAAGACGGTGGGGGGAAAGAGTGAAGTTGTGTAGGAGAAATACGGTAGCAGAAAGTAAAAAGGAAAAGGGAAAAGAACAAAAAAGGACAGACCTATCCCTCAGATTGCAGGGCTGCCAGCAGTTTGGCAGAGATGATTTCTGACTTCTGTAACAGATATCCATGAACTGGCATTCAAGCAACATAGCTATAAGCTCTAGTTGAACCTTACCGACAGCAAAACTCAAAGTTTGTGGAAAACATATGAAGTGAATGATGAGAACTTGTTAAAAAACTTGAATAAATATTCACCAGGGAAAACAAAAAGCCTGTGCTGATTTCACAGAGCTAATATTAATTTACTGATTTCTTGATTAAAATGAAAATGGAAAAATGATTCCCAGCAGGTCTCTCTTCTCTTGCTAAGTTAATAGCAGGGATACTATTACACTGAAAATGATACATTTGATGCTAAAACCTAGAAATGTGTTTATTTCTTCAGTTCATTCAGCCAGTGAGGCTGAGCAATGTTCCACCGGGCTAGGACGATCTTCCAGCATTAGTTAGATTGAAAGAGAAGGGTGGAAATGAGCAACTCAGCATTATGTGCTCTAACGACTGTTAACTGCAGTCCAGGAGCCTCATGTTGTGAAATAAACCTGGAAGGGCAGCAATCCAGGATTGTTACTGCCACTATGACTGGCAGAGTGGGAGCAGAGAGTAAAAGTGACTCAGGAAAGACAGAGCAATGTGGAACATCTAATTTCACAGAAAGAAGGACACCACCACAAGCAAAAGAGAGAGGTACGACCAAAGCACAGCCAAGCTTACTCAGGGAAATGTGCTCTCTACAATGAGCTCAGTTCAGGCAAAGACAGAGGCTAAACTCAAAGATTTGGGTCCTTCACAAAGATCTGATGTTATTTATGGCTTCTACTGCCATTTTTCCTTGCTTTTGCTCCTTCTTGGGTGAAGTAAGGTAGTGGAGATGAAATCAAGTCCTTTCACTGAGACCCTGATACTTCTGAAAAGGGTCATGAGGTGGAAAGGGGAATATCCAGCTGCAAAACATCATATCCAAAATTCCTTCAGTCACCTGTAGGACATGCTGCCTGGTATTCAGTTAATGGTTTCTAGAGTTCTAAAATCTCATCTTGGGCCTGGATATACCTGCCAGTCTCTGCTACCCTTGGACACCTGAAATGCCACACCTACGTTCAGATATCTGGTTGTGTCTCAAAATGTCAGTGGCTTTCTATCAGTTATATAAGGGTGACACTTACTTTCAAGAGGAAAATTCAATCCATGAGCCAAGAAACTTGATGACAAAAGGTCTAATGAGGCACAGCTGAAGTGTGCATGAGTTTTACATAAGTGCCCAGCTTAGGTAGGTTATCATCAGTCAGCAAAGCCCTGGCTGTTCCATATCAAAGAATGATCCTTTCCGGGCTGCTAAAATGACACAGAGCTGATAGACAAATCCTGCTTGTTATACACCACAGCTAAGTGCTGCCCACACACTCTGCAAGTACCTCAGGGAAAAATGGGCTTCGCAGCAGAGTTGGAGCACAGATCCTCAGAGTACAAGATAGCAACCAGCATGTGTAGTTTGGAATCAGCTGCCTTTGGAGAGCTGAATGCATTTGAGAAGGCCACTGCTACCAGCTGTGCTTCTCCAACATGAATTTACATTTAGCACACAATTAATTTCCCTTGCACAAATGAAAGGGTTGCTGGATTCCTCAGGGACAAACATCCCTGTGAGCTTGGCCACTAGGCAGGAGATGTTCCTCATCACAGATTCTGGGTCAGCTTAGGGCAGGCAGGATGTGTTTCATTTCAAATATTAACCAAGATAAGCATTTTTTGTTGGATTCAAGAAACTCCTCAGGGAGAAAGTCCTAGCTGTAGAGAATGTGCAAGCAGTGAAATTCCACCCATTCAGCACTGATTGCCTGTGTTACTTGCACTGCTGCTGTGTCTCCAAAAGCAAAGCGATGTTAAGCAGTTAAAAGCCATTATAAACCTCAGTCTGTTTAGCTGGATGTATAATGCACTTGGATTTATTGTCAGGTCTGCTCTGTTCCCAATAACCAGAATCAATTGAATGTTTGGTTTGCAAAACAATATGACTTAGGTCATTTGTGTCAAACTGGTTGTAGGGACAGTATTTGGGCACAAGCCATTTGTATCCCCACAAGCATCTCAACTTCCTGGCCTGGAAAGCAGATTTGGTAGGACAAGACAAGTAGAGTGTGACACAAGACCAGGTTGCTCAGTCCAACCTGCCCTTGAACACTTCCAGGGGTGTGTGCTGTACCCAGACTGAGGATTCCCTGGAACTCCAGCGGTAAAGCCATGCCTTTGATATGCATGAAAAAGGCACAAATAAAACCCTGAAGGAATCAAAATGGGATAGAGCCTGCTTTTTCTGAACGGGCCCTTTAAAAGATCCATCTTTGGAGTTCTCTGTTCACAAAGCCAACATAGTTGATAAAATGATGGATTATTGGATCAAGCCTGGCAAACGTCAGAAGAACCCACACCACTGAGCTGGAATACTTGTTCTGCCATGTCCTGGAACAGACTTGGAGCTCACATCCAAATTTGTTGAGTTTGGCCATTTCTTTCCCCTCAAAGAGAGCCAAGAAGCAACACTGTGGAACAGTTACACTTTGCAAGGGGAGCTTAGAGAGCAGCAGCTGATGGAGGGAGGCAGCTCGCTCCACTTAATGCAGAGCTCAGAGGCGAATTCCGGCTCCAAACAGCATGTGAAATTTGCAGTTTGCTGCAAACGTTTCTTTGCTGATTGTGTCACACTCAGTTTCCTAAGGAGGAAGCAGGGGAACTCAGCCTTATTTGCATGAGTTTCACATCCCTCTCCTTGGCTGAGAACACACTGTGCTGTTCGATGGACAGCTCCTTTCTGATTCACTGCTCTAATTATGTTTTACAGCCGGAATATGGTACTTATGTCAAAGCTGATGGGTAAAATTCTACTGAGAAGCAACAACGTTTTGTAGCATTCTCCTGTTGTTCATTTCCATGACTTCCCTTCATTTTTTCCCCTCAAGGCTCATTTTCCAGGCACTAGTCGTTCTAGAGAAAGATGTTCTCACCTCCTTGATGCTTTCTTTTGACTAACAGCCATATTCTTCTTTTATTTGTTTATTTATTGTACATTTTCAGGCATATGGTGACAGAAAGAGAAAAATAAGGAGAACAGGTTTATGATTTGTCTAAAGCAGCTGGTAAAGAGCTGTAGTATCTGTCTGCAGGTAGATTTCCACAGCAATGATAATCCTTTTGCACAGGAGAATAGGATCATACAGGTTTAGAGACAGGTGTACATATTTCCAAGACTGATTCAGCCCCTGTGCTACGTGAAACTGCTTCTGGTATGCTCTCTTATCCCCACATGCAGAATCTCTCCTGGAGCACAAGTCAAGGGAGAATAGTCATCAGTCAGCTTTCCCACTCATCCCAGACAAAAGACACCAGAAAGAGCTGGGCAATTATCTCTTGGTCCTAGACATCACTGGAGGGACTACCCCAAATTTAGGGGACATACTCTGTTTTGGCTTGTTTACTTCTCCTGAGAGGCTCAAAGAAGGCACCCCTCGATTGCAAATATGACGTAATTGCTCCTTAAGCAAGCAGCTCACAGCTCTTCCTGAGGGAGAGGGCCTGGTGTGATTCCTCTCCACCCTACAGAAGAGAGGGGGAGGCTATTTCAGAGGAGGTGTGGTCATAGACAGCACAGGACTGCAGAGCACCAGTGCTGCTGAGCTTAGCTTCACTCATTTCCCTTGTCTCCTACTATTTTCTTCAGCTGATGTTGGAGCTGTTCCTGGCACTCGATTATTCCCTGGCTATTTCACGCCGTAAAGTACAGCAGGACTCCACGCCGCTGTGTACAGCCAGACACATCCAGTGTTTCTGTGCATGTTTGGCAGGTACAGAGAGGAGAGGGAGGGAAGAACACTCACTGCTGCAGCAGCAGGATCACAGCTTGGCTAACAGGGGAAAAAAACAAAAACATGATCTCTCATTTAATGGTGCTAAATGACAAATTGCTTACAGGCAAGGCTGCCCACTGGGGAAAACACCACCAAAGTGATTGTTTCTCATTTCCCAGAGACTGCTGACCAAGGGAGGGAGGGGAAGAAGGTGCATTTGAAATGCTGGTCAGGTGCTCCACCGCAGCTATTTTCTCTGGTTTTGCAAGAACACTTGGTATAACATTATTCTTAGTTCTTGGCAAAATTCAAATGAAAATAAAGAGCTCAGGTGACTGTTTCAAAGATAATTTTCTTTCATTGCTCAACTCTATTTCAGCAGAACTTGAGGTACAGATGGTTTCCTTTTCTCTTTTTCCTAAGCTTAAACCTGCCAAACTTAAGGTTCAGAGATCTGCCTTTTCACGCTGCACCTGCTGATGGTCCAAGCACCTACACTGTGCTGGAACAGTACTTTTGTACCACCCCTTCTCTGCCAAAAAACACTTTCTGGTGTTGCTAAGGAAATCTGGTACTCAAGTCTTGGCAAAGGAAAAGACATGCTTAATTTTAAAAAAAAATAACTTTTCATTCCTTTGTTGTATTTGTTTGCTGCACCATACAGTGCCTATTCATAAAACATAAGACTCATTTTCTTAGAATTGTAAAATAATTTAGGTTGGAAGGGACCTCTGTAGGTCACCTAGTATGACTGCCTGCAGAGATAACTTCAAAGCAAGATCAGGCTGCTGAAGATCTTTTGTAGTCAAATCTTGAAAGCTCCAAGGATGCAGAGCCACACCTCTCTGGGCCCCTGTTTCGGTACTTCAAAACCCTCACATCAATTTTTTTTTTCTTTATATACAACCAGGAATTCCTTTGCTGCAACTTGTGCCCACTGGCTCTTGTCCATTGATTGTGCACCTCTGGGAAGAGTTTGGCTCCATCTATTCTATAATCTCTCTTTCAAAGGCCCACTCACTCATTAATGAGTGGTCACTGTGGAGAAAAAAGACCCTCCCAGCCTCGTATGTGTGGGTCTGCTCTGATCTCCCCTCCTCCTGTATTTCATCCTACTCACATTTTCTGCCCAGTTTTTCTCTTTATCTTTGGAAGAGATGGCCCATCTCACACATCCCACCATGACCAGGCTGACCAAGCCCATCATGCAGAAGATGAGAAGGAAAGATGCATGAGACAGATGTGAACAAAACATCAACACAGTTTTCCAGACAAGGGAAATGGGCACTGTGGCTCCCCCATGCCCATCTGAACACTCAGTAGGGACTGACTAGCTTCTGACTGTTTCAGAAGCATAAAGAAAAGCCACATTTCCCTCATTTTACTGGCTCAACTTTGTTCCACTTGACATACACATATTTTGTCTAAAACAAGGCATGTAAGTCCAATAATTACTTCCAATTCAACAACAATCTAACCTTTTCTCTCCAGTGTGAAGGAACACTTGATAGAATTAACATACACTAATTAACATATTCTTAGTGTCAGAAAAGGTCTTTGATAAGTTTTATTATATTTTGATGCTTGATCTTTGCCTTTCAGTTTCTGGATGCTTCACATTGTGTTTTTATTCTTTTCCTCTTACTCATCCTGATCAATACATTTCTAAATTCTGACAAGAATCCTCAGGAGTATTTGCCATAGCTCTAAGCAGGCCAAAATCTCTGTACTTGACAAGTCAAAAACACATTGAACTTTCTGGGATTGTACAAAGACAGAGTCATGTTAACAGCTTTGACTCTATTTTCCAGCCAAATTGTAGATAACCTTTAAATAGTCTTATGGAGGGATTTCTCTGGAGATTATCAGGACAGATTTGTACTGAGAGATCATTTTGTTCCCTGAATAAACCGAGGTTACCAAGAGGTGATATTTCAACAATGGCAACTGTTCTGACTTTTTCAGTAATACATTTTGATAGACCTTGGTCTGGGACAGAGTAACACATTCCCCAGATAACTAGGGCGGGCTAAACCTGACTTCATGGCCCAAATCCTGGAAAACGCTCCACAGCCTTAGTCTTACACTGTTTCACCACATTATTGTGTTTGGTTTTATATGCAAGTACCAACAGGGGGAGAAGAAAAATGCCAAAGGGAGCAGTTTGTTGCTCTGTCTGTCAAAAATGCTATAAAATGGTTCACTAAATAAGACAAATTATTTTCTCATTACTATTCAAGCCAGTAAATAATGCATTTTTGAAGAACAGTTTATTAATTAAAAATGTTTATGTCTTTACTAAACAGATTGCAACAACTCTTTCTAATATCAAAGATAATGTTATTTCTCTAGTGTTGTCATTTGCCTATTAAATTATCACTAAACAAATGAAAAAGAATAAATATTTATCTCTAGAGTAAAACTTGGCCTATAGAACTACACAGTGACCAGTTCTCCATGCCTAACATCCAGATTTTTTTACTCTCTTGAAGGAACAAGGCTCATACTTCACACTACCTCTACCTTTTGGCTTGAAAAATAACACTAGCATGAGAAAAGCAAAAATACCACAAGAATCAGAGAGATGGGCTTATCTAGCAAGCATTCTGGGTTGTGGATGCACCTGAGAAGAATCCTAGCTCATACTAAGAAAAAATTGTAAAAACAGGTTATGAGTGTGTAAATTTAGAAAACAAATACTGATTCTCACTATTTGGACCATGTTATATTGGATGGATGGATGGATGGATGGATGGATGGATGGATGGATGGATGGATGGATGGATGGATGGATGATGCAGAAGCAGCACTGTGAGACCAGCTGGAAGATTAGACTGGAAGCTCACCTGAAAGGGAGAGTTTGAGCCTCCTGGACACAATCCTAACATTTGCCAAGCCACGTGGCAGTGCTACAACAAGATGGGGTCAGAGGATATGTGGGACCTTGATGGAAATATCCTGCTCTGCCAGTGTCCTAAAGGTGCTGCTGAGCCCAGAATTCATTGCAAACACTGATCCAGGAAAGTCACATGCAAAGGTGGGAGGTAATTGTTGCTCCTGGGAAGAGCTGGGAGTATCTCCTAGACCATGCTGTCCCTGAGCTTCCTGGAGTCTTGGATCACAGCCATTCCTCTTCAAGAGACAGTCACTTATCCTTCTCAAAGCATAGGATAGAAAATAGATTTCGTCTTCTCTCTTACTGCTGTGACATAACATGATCCTTTTTATAGGTGGGCACAAAGTGAAGCAAAAGAGAGATTAAGACATGAGGTAATAAATACATTGCTAAGTACAACAAAAATGTAATCTTAAAATTTCACAGCTTGGCCTTTTATATGTCTCTTCAAAAGGAACAAAGAAACACATCCAACATAATTTGAATTTTGGAGCTCCCACTTGACTATTCCCACTGAAGTAAGCGTGTGAGGTGAGCAGGGGAGGCAGTGCCATTAAATGGAAAAAATGAACAAGGCAACGTAGTTACTCTGAAGTTAGGGGACTTTGGTTGCTCTGCACTGATTGCTTGAATGCTTTTTTTGTGAAAAGGTTTTTCATAAGGCATAGCTTCATTTCCAAAATGTTAACAAAGCTAAAGCTCCAGGAGCAGGCAAGGAAATTAGAAATGTTCACACATGCAAAAGCGTACAAAAATAATCCCTTTCCATTTTCAGGACAGAAATGCAGGGAGCTGCAGCAATGTACACCACCCCACCAGGGTACCTGGGCCTTTACAGATAGGAAAGGAGGCAAAATCAGCACAAGGCACATGTGGGCAACAAGTACTTTATTGTCAATGCGGTGATCATTGACATCAGATGCTTAGGAGTAAACAGAAAACCTTGCTGATCAACAGAAGTCCTGGGATGAGAAAACTAGTTTTCATTCATCTTTCTGAGTTTTGAGTCTATTCTCAGCCTAGACCCCTCAGTCTGTGTGGGACAGCACAAATTCAGTTTAATTACACCATGTTATTCCAGCCTAGGCCAGACAGAAAGTCTTTGTAAATGTTTGTGAGTGCAAATGGCAGAGCATGGTTATCTTCCAGATGGAGGTTAAACGAGAAATGTCTCTGATATTTGGATGAGACAGTGTCTCTAGTCAGTATTCATAGAATCATAGGCTCATTTAGGTTGGAAAAGGTCATTAAGTCCAACCATTAACCAGCATTGCCAAGCCCACAACTAACCCATGTCCACAACTGCCACATCTACAAGTCTTTTAAATATCCTGATTTGATTTTGGATGGAGTGTTTGGAATTTTTTTAATTAGCAAGTACATTAAGAAGCTTAAAGGCAGGCAAGAGTCTCGCTGGTTCCCTGAACATCTCAACCGCTGAACCGCACTGAAGAAAATCCCTTCTTTTGTGCATCTCCCATTTGAAAAATATTATTAAGTGAACTGGACTATTCTGTCAGTAAAAACAAAACAAGCTCAATTTCAGAGGAAGAAACACACTTCGAGCACACGTTTCAGCCTTTGTTCCAGTTATTTATTCCTTTTGTCTTTTGACATCTAGCAATCAAAGGAATTAAAAGGATTAAAAAGCACGCACACAAACAAGTGATGACTTAATACATCAAAGCAGGTGTGACAACGGGTGAAATAGGAGCCAGGGGAGGAGACAGCTTCAAATTAAAGCTTCAAAGTCTACATGTGAAATGGTCACAACACAACACATGGATCCCAGTAAAACACAATTGCAATTAAAAACCCAGCCTGAGATAAAAAAAGAGCAAAATGCACTTGTCAGTGTTACAGATGTTGCTGTGTCCTGTGACGCTTCAGATTAGAGATCACCAAAACATATACACTTCTGCAGTTAATGCCAGCACACAACCACTTGCTGCATTAGGTTGGGATGTGCCACTGGACACAGGGGAAGGTTCACATGCATCTGTCTACCACATCACCTCTCAGATGTCATCAAACACTCTTTTCCTAAGATGAATGAGTTTTCTGAACAGTGTCTCTCTTCTTTCCCAGCTGTGGTTAATGACAGAGACCTTAAACTACAACGATGGGAGTGTCTCACCACAAGGTTCCCAGACTGATTTAGCCTAATTAAAACATCCACTGAAGTAACATTCAAAACCTACATGTAGCCTGATAAATATCCCACACGGTAGTAAAACGCATATTTTCTCACACTTGTAGGCAAGGTTCCTGGTTTGTTACGTATTCCAAAATTATCTACAACTACTTCCAAAGGGCAGTAAATGAGAATAAATTGGGGGTGGGGTACAGGGGGTGGGGGGAGGCTTCTGATGACCCATTGCTGAATACAGAGGTAACAAACAGGTTTAGGGCACTGACAATTCCATTTTCAACTGTAGCATGCTCAGAGACTGGCAAAAATTATGTTTGCTGGATACAACAAACAATCTAGCTGAATCAGAACAGTCATGGAGTTGCCTCCAGTACAACCAGCATGTCCCTGCAGATCAGAAATGATCCCCCGTAGCTGAATATCATCACCCACCAGCAGGAAGCTGGCTCCTTCCCCACTCCCACCTCCCTTTGAATGAAACATCGGGATAGATTGTGCAGGTGCTCCTCAATCCTTTCAGTGCTGCTGCAAGTCTCTCCTCTCAGGATACACTGATGCTGTACCACACTGACACGATGTTGCTGCAATTGGCACTCCGAGGGGAATGCGATTCCCCCTCTACACAAGGAATTGAGACTTGTACTGCAGATGTACTTTTCATTTCAAATTGAAAGCAAAGTGAAAACACACGCTTGCTGCCTCAGAGCAATGTTCCTGCTCAGATGCTTGGCTGGATCAGGCCCTCAGTGTAGACAGGATCAATAAAGTTCATTGTAATGAACCACAATATAGAATTTCAATGCCATGACTTAAGCAGCTCCTGGTCACCTGGGATGCTACGGCTGCTGATACTGTTGCAGTTACTCAACAACACCCACACACTGCAATCCAGCGGGCAAGTCAGAGCATTTGACCACTTACAGGGAATGGTTGATGTGCTGCCAGTACATCTGGCAGTACTGCTCCCAGTGACAACTACCAGTGCAGAGTCCAGCAAGGCACCATCCTTCCTGGCCAGCTTTGTTATACAGTGGATGCAGGAGCGACACGTTTTCCAGACACATAATAAATCTATGCAAAATGAATATTGCATTTGTTTGCCCAGAGACATGAAAGTTTTGTCTTCCCTCCAATTGCTATCTTGGAAATCCAAATTGATGGGGGTAAGAAGCATCAGGGGAGGGCTCAGGATGCTCTGGATGAATGACACTCAATTCAGCTTGTCATAATGGCCAAGAGCAGCCAGCCAGGTTTTCAATTAACTCCCTGTGTGATGGATTCACATCATGTCTATTAGCAGTGCTTCAAAAGGCCAAAGAAACAGCAACACTCGTCCCCTTGAAGTACCACAACTTCTCCACACGCTCAAAGAGCTTTGCAACTTCAAATAAGCCCTGAGCCAAAATTGGATCTTGATTACAAAGCTCTTAGAAGGTTAAAAAAGTACAAGTTGAACAGAGGATTTAGTTGAAGGTACAACTCTGGCTTTCTAAGGAGAGACAAGAAAGGGAATTCATTGCTTATTGGTGAGTGGGTCAATGCAATCTTCTGGCCTGCAAAAGGGAGCTGTCTTTGTTAGCAATGCATGCAAGTGCAGGGCTGTACATGGCTAAACAGGAAGCATTTAAAGATCTTCTCAGTAGATGTCTACAAGGAAAGTTTGGTAATTATAGGGCTGCTGTTTAGATAAGGTTCCAAGGAAGCTAAGCTGGTGATGAGCAAGCGGGTCTTTCTCCTACCTAGTTCTTACAAGGGAGAGTTAACTGGGGAGTACATCTGGTGTCCTTGGTGACCAGTGTGACATTGAACAATGTCCTTAGGGCATCTTTTAACAGCAGAAATCTTTTCTACCACCATCAGCAGTGCAGTAGATTTTGTAACCAAATAAAACTTCTTCTCTAATGGATCAGTGTCCTGTATCTCTACTGGCCTTAAGAAGCCCTGTTCTTCCTCACAGTTGTCCCTCACACATAAACCTTTCTCAGCACTGAAGTCTTCTCCTGCTTTTCTCTTCCATGTCATTTGTAAAAGGTAACAAAAAGACTGTGTTGTGCCTGTGTCAGGCCTGTGTATGTGCTGACCAGCCCCGAGACCGAAGCAGGACAGGTAATACAGCAACCCTTGCTAACAGAAATATGTAAATCACACTTCTTTGCTTGTTATATTCAAAGAAATGTAATTTCTTCTGTCTGGAATGGCTGAAAATGGTCAATTAATTCAAAGACCATTAGAGGAAGACTGGGGGACTGACAGACTAAAGGTAAGGGAGCACATGATTATGGATTCTTAGCTTCTTGTGAAAGCAGGCTAAAAATAGCAATAGACTGAGAAAGCACCAAACTGTGAGATGCCCTGAAGAGGTTTGTCTGCAGCATCATCGGAGCAAAGGTGGGTGGGGAAATCCTTCTGAAAAATTGCTTGGAAAAGAAGTTCATCAGGGGAAAGTCAGTGCTTGCTATTATCTCTCTATTCCCTGGCCTCGGGAAGAACATAATTGCATTTCAGCTTAACTGTAAGGAAACGAGGGTGAGATATTCCCTGTCTTTGATCACAGAAGATGTTTTACCAGGGAGAACCACTGTCTCCCCCTACAGGGTGATCCATATCCGAGGCTAATGAGCCTGCTAATGAGGATTACTACAGCTGCCAATCTCCAGCTCCAGAGAGACATCTTGCAGAGCAAAGTCTGCAGAGTTCAGCTCCCGAGGGAGAATTGCTGCAGGACAATGCCGGGACACCCTGGGGTAATGTCGGATATCATCATACAGGGTAACTGAAGGAATCCTGGGCTGATAAAAATTGTATTCCTTCACTGCAAAACTCTGATTTGTTCCTTCCCTCTCATTATAAGTCTAGGGAAGGAATATGTTCTTTCTTCCCTCAGGCAACACTGATTGGGATGCAAGTGGGAATTTCTTTTGGTGCTGTTCCTGGCTCTTCTCTTCGACAGACAGGAGAGTGCTTATTAGAGCAGACGCACAGAACATAGGAGGTAGCCTGATTACATTCCCAGTGTTAGTCAGAGAAAATTCAAGAAAATATCTGTTCACTCTGCTGTAAAACGTTTTCCAGTCTTCCCAGGCTGTTCAGGAACAACTTAAGCTCAAACAGTGCTTTGAGTAACACTGACTCATGTACCACTTGTGTCCATTAATCCAATGAATGGCAGAGTTAAGCACTGCCTTTTCCACCACAACCTCCACAGAATCCCTTCCTTGCATTAAATGCTGTTCTTGGGAAGATATCCCCACATTTTGCAGATAACACATGCTGTCTTACACCTCCTGAGTTCTCAGCAAAAAGGAGTCTACTCATTTTAGACCTGTTCCTGTGCAGATGCACAGGGTGACCCTGCTACATGGCTTCTGATTCACAGCATCAGATCACCACACACTTAGCTAAAATCCAGACAAGAAGAAAGGGAGAAAGAGGTGGCATGGTGGTCAGGAGAGGCTGACACACCCCCCTCCTGTCTGTGCAGCTGGGCAGACAGAATTTGTGATGTTCTGTTCCTGCTGTGCCAGAGCAATGCAAAACTTTCTGTTGCCAGAGAAAGGAAATGGAAGAGAAAGAAAGAAAAAAAAAGAACCTTGCAAGAGGCATGTTGCTGTTACAAAAAAACCCAGATACTAGATCAATAAGGTCTTCTTAAAGACAGTACATATGCCAGCTCCAGGGGATTTCAAATATTTATGGTTTACTATATTTTTAATTTTTGAGATTTCCAGGGATGCTGTGTGTGGAACATGATGCAAGCATATCCCATGTCTGACATAACAGTGTCTTGTAAATCGCTGCAGCAGCAGGAAGGGGATGGTCACTCAAGGGTTCCCGAGGCTCACCTCACTGTGGGCCCCATGGGGCTTTTCACTGTGTCCTAGAGCAAATTCTGAAATATTTGTTTAATTGCTGATGGTGGCACTGTTTCTGTCCCCAGCTATTCCATCCCAGGCAACACTCACAGCTCCTTCAAAAGCCCTCTCACGACAGGCAGAAAGCTGCAAAGGAGATACAGTGCCCACTGCAGGACTCCAAGATGTGTTATCCCACCTCTGATACAGATGACAGAGGCCCCATTCTACCTCATGGCCTAAATAGATTTCTTGCCTTCCACCTGATTAATAAGCTGAAACAAATTAATACTTAAGAAAACACTGGGGAACAATTTGCAAAGTACGACGGAGGTTTTGATTCTTCTACAGAAGCATGGGCTGAACTGCTCCAGCACTCCTGGAATTTGGGGTGTGTGCAGAACACCTTAGGCACACGCATGACTTATGCATCTAACACAGGTGCTGGGATTCATTATTATTTCAGCTCATGTCACCTTCAGTTAGAGGAGATTTCAGGTATGCTTGCTCATATGCCTCCACTCCTCTTCCTGTGTTTCTTGAATAAAAGGAACCCAAAACACCCAAAGCTGAAGTAGGATTTCAAGGAACTCTGGCTACAGTACAGTGGCTGATATTTGCCTCTTGACTTGGGGTGAAGTTGCATAAATTATTTAGATTCTTGTATTTTCACTGTCAGAGAAATTTAGGCTACTTAATCCATTTTGCTGACTCTCATGTGAGCTGAGGGAGTTTGGGAGAGAGAAAGTATTTTCTGGAGGGTAGAAATGTCCACATTCACAAAGAAAATATAAGACGTGATATTCTTGTGTATAAAAATCATGTCCTGCTCCACTTTTCTTAAAAAGGCTTTATTTTTGCTCACTCTGAGGAGGCTGTAGAAGTCTGTCACACCAGCACTGCTGTGGAGGTCACCATTTAAGTTATCCCTTTGTGTTTACACCCAGAGGCAGGTGCTGATGAGCCAATGTTCCATCCACCCTTCCTTGGGCGTACTGGTACTATACTGCATCCTCCCTGAGCTAGAAACACTCTGAGGCAGCAGGACCATCAGCCATTCCCCCTGTACCCCATTCTATGAATGTTGCTGGAGATTTTAAAAAAAATGATGGGTCTGATCCATTCTAAGTGAACTGAGTTATTCCATGGGGGAATTTCAACATCTGCACAGAGATTGATAATTTTCTACTGCTTTTCCCTGCCCACTGTAATCTGGCAACATCAGACAGCACAAGGACAGCTCATTTGAGCAGCAGTTAAGGGATTACAACTGGACTGTGCCTGACTGTGCTTTCTTTCTCTGCACAATGACCAGGTCATAATTAGGATGGGAATTATGGTGTTCAGTGATGTGGAGAGGCATTAAGCTGTTGAGCTCCTGGCACCATGACCAGGTATGTGCTGCCAGGTTTCAAAGTTCAGCAGCTTTTAGGACTGGCAAACCCGTGGCTTCCCACAGAGGTGATGATACATTGTATTTCTGCAGAGCCAGACTGCACCAGGAAGAAATGAGGAGAGGGCAAAACAAGAACCATGGTATGGCCAGAGCAGCACAGCCGTGCAGTTCAGTCCCTCCACTCCTTACCCAGGGAAACTCACATGGCCCCAACCCTGTCCCCACCCAGGAAAACCCGGAGGCAAGACACTTCACTATCAAACATTGAGCTCTGGAATTCAAGCACAGCCCAGTTTAGGAAATGCTATGCAAAATCAGTCCCTTCCTCACCAATTCGTTTGTAAGAACCCAGAAGTGCTATCCTAATTCTGTTTTTCTCCCTTTTTATTTTTTCATCCACCTGACCTTTTGGAAAAGAAAATGCCATTGACTGGCTTTTGTGGTGTTGCCACTGTTCTGCAGCGTTAATTATTTATAACCATATAAAAATGAGGCTAAGCATTGGAGGTTCATTTGCCAAAGCTCCACTTCTACTCCCATGCGTGTTTTTTAATGTGCTATTCGTAAAAACATGTGTGTTGGAGAGTTCTACCACCAATTCTTCCCTTCTAGCAAGCACTCAGTCAAGTAAAGCATTAGCAAGGCTTGGTCCTTCTAGCTTTTGAATGAGGAAATTGTCACCAGCACAGGAGCTCCCTTGACTGCTCAATACAGTGCTGTGTAACCCTTCCAGCAGAATTTACAATTTTTAACACAATGCAATGTGGTTGACTCATATTGATTAAATAAAACAGATTAGCATTTTCAAGATGACAATTTTGCAAGAAACAAACAGCAGCACATAGGACCCTGTAACTTACTGGCCATTCAATGCACTAAGGGAATATCTTCCCAGTCATTTTTATAGGTATGTGTGGGTGAGTGTGGATTTCTGTGAAGATTTCCATACACAAGGAGCAAATAAAGCATTGTAAAAATATGTTTGGCTTTATGTGTCACAGAAGGCGTATCCTCAGTGTCTTTGAAGGAACCATCAATTGATAAGACATTGAAATTTTTCTTTTTTAATTCTGAAGCTGAACATGCTACAAACACATGGTATGACTTCAAACTAGAAGATTTGCTTCATCTGTGTGTTTATTGAAAAAAGTAATTCTGCTTTCCAGTTTCAGATGATTGGTTAGTTTGAAAATACACTAAGATTTTATGGAGTGTTAAAACATTTTCCTTTTAAGTCTTTTTTATTTCAGCAGTAGTAAAAGGATAGAAAATGAGCCTTTTTCTGTGGAGGAGACTACCTTTAGATTTCAGCCACAGCTTCACTATCCTGAAAGACAGACCATGAAAGATTATTCATCTGCCTTCCTATCTATCTACAGCAATATGGATATCATCTGCTTCTGTGATAAAAGCCCCCTGGGAGGCTATGCTGTGCTTATCAGATGTGGCAGCAGTCAAAATAGAAGACAAGTAAGATAATAAATAATAAATGAGCCTATATATTTTAATCTGATGTAGGAAAATGTTAACTGTTAATCTGGATAATGGAGACTCCATGTCCTAAAATCCCCTACCCATGAACTTCAGGCAATCTCTCTCAGAGAGCTTCAGCTCTGACTTTTCACTGGAATCAAGCTTCTGAAGGCATCAGCATTTCTCAAGGGCTTTCTCAGAGGAAATCACAGCCTCACACTAAATAGATTCATTTGCTTGGGGCTGATAATTAGTACTCCTCAACTGCATTTACCATCTTGGGATTCAGATCTTGTGCTTTGAGAGACACCAGGAAACACTGCTGCTTCTTCCATCAGTTTTCCCCAGAACAGCAGTGTCTGTAAGGACCCTCAGTCCCTTCTGCCATCAGAAGCAGCTGGGGCCTTATTCTTCTAAATCAGTTTTTTCCCCATCTTTGCTTTAGCTGGAAAATTAACATTTGAAAGCAAGGTGCTATGATTTTTTAAAGATTCATTCCTAGAAGTTCCTGGAGGGAAAAGGCTTGGGAGCTACAGGTACAATAACATAAAGGAAGTGCTAGTTCAGGCCGGGCTGTGGTTGATTATATCTGACAGTTGCTCTACAGCATGATTCCTGCTGTGATTGAAGAGCTGCCAGTGAGCACAACCCAGCAACACCTCAGGCAGGTACTCAAAGCAAAACCCCCAAGCAACAGCAGTGCTGGACTGGGGAGCTTTGCTAAGAAACCAAAG
Organism: Pachyramphus minor; assembly: GCA_013397135.1. NCBI lineage: Eukaryota > Metazoa > Chordata > Aves > Passeriformes > Tyrannidae > Pachyramphus > Pachyramphus minor. The sequence goes on along the minus strand of VYXB01004996.1, from coordinate 826,317 downwards.
ACTGGAAGCTAACACTGACCTTTCGCTTCCCCACCCTCTCAGGGCAGGAACCAAAGCAGAAAGCCAAAAAGCAGCCCATATATATTTCCATGTGCTTCCTGGCAGCTCACATTTGCCTTGACATGACCCACACCTTCTTGACAAGGAGGGATTAGGAATCAAGCCCCATCCCCACACTGCTGAAGAAGCAGCACCAGGCACAGGAACATGAAGCCAAGAATCCAATACTGGAAAATATGACTTTGGCAATTCCTTCAGTGGCTGTGTGAATAATGTTTATGTCACAGGTAGAGTGTTCTACAGGTAGAATCAAAATACAGCAGGTATTTACAACTGCCATGGGGAAATATAGTCTGATGTAATTGTTAAAGCTCTGTTTGTATTCCAGGCAGCAAACTACCATTTACAGGATGAAATTGTTTGCTGTTTAAACACTGCCAGTCAAGGACATTAATTGCTGTGGGTTAAATTAAACTAGATGGCACAGCAATAAGATTTGAAGCCTGGGAGAGGGGTGGGGAGGAAGGAGGAGGGGAGGAAAAATCTTCTCTTATAAATAATGGGATCTAAAAAGAAATCTTTATAGGGACAAATTAATCAGCAAGCAGCCAAGTTCAAATCTAGTTCATGTCCTACAGGTAGTTCATGTCCAGCCCTGGGAAGACAAACACTGCCCCCACCTCAAAACCGAGACTTCAAGCTTCTATTGGGGTATTTATTCCAAATATCTGATCAATCTCCAGTGCCATATCAGAAGTTGGCTGCTCCTCAAGATGGGACAAGCCATCCAATGTATCAGGGAGAGGAAATGCTCTCCTGCCATTTTTAAACACAGCCAGTGGCAACAGGCAGGCAAAGGAGCAAGTCCTCATGACAACCTTTTGTTCAGTTCCTTGAAAATCTCTCACACATCTTTACATTCAAAGACCTTTAGAGCAATATATTCACTTTGCTTTGCAAGGGGAGAGGTAATTTTGGTCCAAATATGTTACTTTTGTATTCACCCTGGGTGCCTTGCAATACACTTCCTTTCTCAACTCATGGGAAGGCATGTAATTTGTTTCTTTACAAATATAAGTCCATTGTAAATAAATAAATAGCAGCTCTGGGCACTTTTTTTTGGAGCTGTCTTTAAAAACTAATCGGAATGTAATGACAAGCTGGCAGTCAGTTCCACTATCCAGACTGTTGATAACCAGCTAAGCTTTCCAGCCACAAAATTAATGTCACAGCTGCAAACAAAACTATCCTCCTGTCATTCACTCTGTCCCAAGCCTCTGGAATAGGCAAAAAAAAAAAAAAAAAATCCCCAACCCCCACAACAAGAACTTTGCAGTATGTTTTGAAGGTGAAGAAGTTATGGCACAGTTTAGATCAAGCATGGAATGCATTTTTAGTATAAGGCCAGCAAAGAGCACCTGCCAGTTCTGCAGTTTCCCCATCTCCTCTAGAATGGTTTTATGAGACATTTGTCGGTAAGCAGTATTGATCTGCTATAAACGCCTGTATTAGGTACATCAGAGCACCCACAACCTTCCCAGGATGACTCATTTGGAACACTCCACATGAAAAGGAATTTCTTCTTCAGCCAGGAAGGAGGTGGGCTGTACCCATGAGAAGGACAACAGTCATTTGTGTTCTCATCCTCAGCAGAAGGGAGAAGAAATTACCATTTGTTTGCAGTAATTGTAGGAGATGCAACCTGCCAGAACAAGAATCCAACAAGGACTCCAACACCCAGAATGCTCATGGACATCTCCTCCATTTCTGCCTCTGTTGGAAGGATCAGAGGGAGTAGTTTAAATAAAAGCAAAGACAGAAGCTGACCCTCAGTTAGTTAAAATAATTTCTCACAAGTAATTTTGTTTTAAGAAATACCTTGCGGCACCCCAAATTAATTGCAAGCCTAGTCAAACTAAGACCATATTAACAAACCAGGACCTGGTTCCTCAGTCTGTGCAATCAATTTTACCCTGGAGTAACTCCGTTGAGTGCGGATGATCTGTAATGCACAAGTGAAGACCTGGGGCTTTAATCATTGTTTCCAGAGATGTAGCACAGACAGCACTGATAACATCACCAATACTCCCATCTCCCTCCCTTAGGGCCACCCTAGAGCTCCCAGGTAAAAAAGTGGCACTACCAGCTTTCAGGTGTCAGGAAAATTGAATAATTTTCTGACAATACTATACCTAAAGCAGTATTTAAATTGTATGTTAAATAAATGCTGTGATTATTAGGAGCAGACTTCTTGAAGTTGAACCACCAGGTAGCTGATAGCTATCCTATTACAAACTCCAGAAGTCTCAGTAGAGATGTACTTAATAATTGTTTGGCATTAATTTGTCATGCAATGATTATCCTATTAAATCTAAATTAAACCCTCCACTCAGACACTCCATCTAAAGTGTGAACATAACAATTAAGAGAGAAGGGGAAAAAGGGGATGATTTCTGCATCATTTGCAGTGTAAGATTTTGTGCTTTTTCTGACTAGCAGCAACAGCAGCAAAAGGGATTTAAGAAAGAGAAATCATTCTGAAACTGAAACACTCCTAACACAAACAAAAATCCATCTTTCTAAGTTACATATGGTACACAGCTTAGGATAGCATCCTGTTACACTACAAACTTCAATAAATTTATTTCTTTACCATAAGGAAGTTCTGTATTGCACTTCCTCTGTAAGGCAAAAAAAAAAGGAATTAAGAAAATCTGAATAAATGCAGACAATTGACAAAGGCTTGGGTTGCTCTCATCTATCTAGACAAATAACAGCTTAAAAAACCCAGGCTGAATTTCTTTTTTGCAAGCTCCTCCTGCTGTCAACAGCCAGAAATCAGGCTCTCCAGAGAGAGATTCATCCCACCCACCTCAGAGCTTAGACCTGACAGCTAAAATGAGAGAAGAATGAATCCCATCCAAAAGCCAGACAGGAAGCCTGAAACAAGAAAGACTTAAACTTAGTTCTCATGTGCTAAACTGAGATTTGAGGCACAGAGCTGTTCTTCCACATAGGATAATAGAGGTTGAAGTGCTTAAAATATCATTAAGTAGCACTGCTGAGATGAGGACAGTCTGTGGGTATATAAGATAGTTTTCTGGCCTTTACCTGACCAATTTGATTTTGGGATTAAGAAGAATGGTTTTTTAAAAGAAAGACAAGATCTATTTCCACTTGCAATTGCTCAGTGAATTTCCACAGCTTGCAGAGCAGCACAGTACATGACAGTCACAGGAAGTTTTCATCATCAATCCAAATAATTCTTTTCACAGCATTTAGATGCCTCTTTAAAAATGCAATTTCATTCAATAGAAGAACATCTTCGCTAGGTAAAAGCCCTGCTAAGTGCTTTTTTGCTATGGATTTCAGATTTTTTTTTTTTTTGCTCATGTTTTCCTTAGGGACAGCCATTTTTTATATCTTCCAGAACCTCAAAGTACCAGTTGCTGTGTTGGTTTTGCAGTGTGTGATATTCTCCCCCCCCTCCCAGACTGCATGAGCTGAGTGTGTCTCTCTCTGTGCCATTCTCCTAGGAGATAATTACCTCTTCACCTTTTTCTTCCTCTACTAACACTCTCTTCTCTGCCAACTACATTTTCCCACAGAGATGGTATTACTCATCTCTCTAACAAAACTCTGATGATTTCTCAAATTATACTTAGCTCTCCAGTCTGACGCTTGTGTCTCTGTTCTTTGCTGTATCTTTGCTGTTTGTCTAATAAATGTCTTATCTAGATCCTTAGACTATTACAGCTACAAACAACACAGCCTTTTTCAACCGAAATGTTTTCCTCTAAATCACACAAAAATGTGACAGGAAGGTTCATTGTGGATTAAACTATTCACTGCCTCTGGTTTGCTCCCACGAGCCGGTTTCCAACCCTACAAGTCAGCTTGGGTTTAAAAGGTTGGTTTAAAAACTGCAGAAAGGAAATATCAAAGGGTGTAGGAGCACATTACAAAGGAAAAGTAACACACTTTGATAGCAAAAACAAGAACAGTAAGTAACCAGTTCTCTGAAAAGTTTATTTATAGAATTTAAACGTAGTAAACTGGAAAGCAAGCTTGTCGATTCAGAGACATCTGCCAGTAGCAGACTGGGAAAGCCAGCATAAACAAGGGCTGTTCAGGTAACCATAACAAGATATAATTCGAAGCAGATTAAACCCGAGACTCTGTTTATCATGAATGGCACCCACACATGGTATATTTAGTAAAATTTTCTTTTAAGTGAATGTAGTGCTGGTGGAAGCATGAGACGGACAGCCCAGCAGGCTCATTTCAACCCACAGGGAGGGACAGCCACCACTTCATTGCAGCCCACAGACACCTCCACTCTCACCCTGTGGATCACCCAGTGCCTTGCAAGCCATGGACAAGCTAAAAACAGGTCATTACACTGTCTTCTACAATATCATGAGAAAAAAGTGGAACCTTGCATTCTGTGAAATACTCTGCCACTGGGACAGAACATTTGTGCCCAGTCTCTACCAGGAAGAATTGTTCTGTGCTCCAAAGCATCACTTCACACAGAATTGCAATGACTCTTGAGCAGCATTACCTCATTCCCATGATGAGAGGTCTTGGATCCATCATAACTATCCATAAAACATTTCCTCATTTGGCCACAATAGGGAAAAGCTACATTTGGAGCTGCAAAGGAGATCTCAGGTTTTTTCTCCAAGGCAATATAAGAAATGAAGTAAAAGACAGTCATAGTAGGGTTGACGATGCAGTTCTCTGAAATATCTGTCATGAAGATCATTACTGTTTAAGAACTGGAAATTCATTACTTCTGCTGCCTCTGTGGATCCAGTGCCATTAATCCCCCTACTTGAGCAAAACCATGGGGTGTGTTGCTAATGGCTTCCAGGTTGCTTTTTGGATGGTGTAAAGCCTGTTTGATAATTAGTTCTCTAAATTAGCACTGTTTCCATTGTAATCACTCCCCTCCCCAAAAGAATTCATATCACTGTTTCTTTGTAATAATTTTTAGTCTAATTTCCCATTATCACCACTGGAATCACATTGATAACATTTATTTAATCTTTTTCCAGAGCTCTCCTGTACGTTTACTGTCACCATCTGCACACACATTGCATTGATCATATGAGACTTTCTAACTGCATTAGTGTGTGTGGACTTATGAATATACTGAGTGCTTAAAGAAGCCTTTTTAAATTTTGGTACTGGCTGGCTGTGTCCCTGCAGGAGTACTCTGGGGAGCCCCAAGGAAGAACAATTGTTTTATCCTTCCTAACAACAGTAACACTGCTGCCTACCCCTGCTCTTTCACAGGGCTCTGGAGATCTTTTATAGCATCCTACACTGGCACTGCTGTGCTGTTAAACCCTCATGAATGCAACAATGAATTAATAACACAACTATATATCATAAACAACTGCTAACATAAAGGCAGCAACAAGATCTCTGGCAACACCACTGTCTTCCAATGCTCAGTCAGTGGTTAAAACAAAATTGTCTGCTTTGTCTTGCTCAGGCTGCTAAGAAAATATTTACAGGCTGATTTCCTTCCCTGTTTTTTTTTTTTTCTTTTTTTTTTTTTTTCTGGTAGGAGGCAAACTATGGCTCAAAGCCAAATTCGAAATATCCTGAGATTTTTCACTGCCTTGTAAACAGTTAGTTATAGTCGTTGGTACATCGTTGGCATATAATAAACCCTTAATGTCCAGATTGCTTGTAAAAATACATATCTGTTATTAATGTATGTACCAGTTGTGCCTGAGGCCCTCTTTGAGATGAGTTCCCCTTAATTTTAAGACCCAGACATGTTCACATTAAACAGACACTTGGTAACTTGACAAAAACTTAGCAACCTCAGTATAGAATCTAGAGAAACTCAGTGATTTGACAGAGGTCATGGTGGAAGTGTACAGCATACAGAGAAATAAGAGCACACCTTCAATGGCAGTTAAATGTTCTACTTATAATTCACTCACTGCTTATATTGGCAGGAGATTGAAAAAAAAAAGAACAAGCTGGGAATGTAATGCTCAGCAATACGTGGCAAAATTCTGGCTAGAAATCTGAAGTAATAATGCAAGAAAATAATTTCTGATCCTCTATGATGGTGATATTCTCCCCTTACAGGGTTTCACCTCCAGAAAAACAAACTTATGAGCTTCACTTTTAAATCACAACACTGCATGACTTTTTTTTCCAACATGCCTGTTCCATGCACCACATACTATGGGAGCAACAGCACAGTCACCTGGGCAAAGCTTCTGTGTTTTGCATCTTTGAGACTGGATGATCACTACTTCAGAGCCTGCTGCCACCAGACCCCTGACAGCAGCAGGCAGGCCCTGGGATTCACCCCACTTCTTTCTGGGGCGATGACATTGTGTGACCCAGCCCTCTTTCAGCCTGGAGCAAAACCAACAAGCAACAGTTGCTGAGCCAAGCACAGTGGCTCAGATACATATGTTTAACTAGGAGAAACTCGGGTATTTCAGGGCAGATTCTTGACCTGCTGAGCCTGAAATGGCTAAGAATTCCCTGAGTGAACTTTTTTAAATGCACACGTATATAGGCAGGCACAGAGGAAGTACCTTCCAATGCTCAGTCAGTGGTTAAAACAAAATTGTCTGGTTTGTCGGTAGACCGACCTTAGGCATTCAAATGAGCAGCAAAATATTTAGAGAAACCATTAATAATATGTTTTCTGTAAATAAACATTGTACAAATGGGCAAAATGAGACCTAAGGAGTTCTAGAGATGCTCTTGTAAAAGGAAAGCAGGAATTTTAAATGAGGATAATATGCCCCGGGGCCTATGGATCATGCATAATGGCTTAAATCACATTAACGTGGTGTTGGTACACACAAGTCATTTCCACTTGCTCCTATTTGACTCCAGCATTATACAGAGCAGTCTCACATAAGGAAGACACATTCACAGACATTCTGCTCGTGCCAAAAACAGGGAAGAAGGACACAGTGTAAATGACTGTAGCATGTTCAGGGATGAAATACATTGAGATCCTATGACTTTCAGGTTGTGTAGTAACAAGTGTGTAGCAGTAGGTAGGTAAATTACTTACATCAGTGTTTCTGAATTTGCATCTATGAGGGTTTTCTTTGTGAAGGCTTGTTTAAAATTCCTGAGCTCTAATAAGCCCAAAGAGATGTCTCCTTCCTCCAGGCACAACCACCTCCTGGGAGTGACTAGCAGAAATGCTCAAGCAGGAATCCCTGGGTTATCAAGGTGTGGGAGCTGCTAGAAGGAAGTTGCCTCATGGAATGGGGATTTAGAGATAGTCATAGGCATCACCAAATAGGGACCATTGGTACATTAATGAGCCACTCAAATCAACAGAACCTCCCACCACGTCCTTGGGTTTCAGCCTGGGCAATGAAGGTGTGAGAGCACCAGAATATTTACAGTTTCGTATAAAAATCCCAGCTATTTTATTAGGTGTACAACTCACGGAAAATGGCTTCAGTCAATTTAACTATGACTTATATTCACTAGTTTCAACAAGCCTTCAAAGCTAATACTTGGATGCCTAGGAGATCCCACCCTCTGTCAGCTTGCAGTTTACTCATGTTGAGGTTGCCTCCCTGCAGTTAGCCCATAAGAATTTTTTCACTGAAATAATCTAGCACTTCCTTCCAATTTCCTGATTGCTGAAGACTTTTGTCTACGTAGCAGGACTAGAAACCCATAATATGTGGTTTAAGGAATGCTGTCTTCTGGCAGAAGAGTGCAAAAAGGTGAAAAGGCACTGGAAGTCCCAAGGGTCAGGGAAATTTGTAAAAAAAAAAATAAAATCACTGCTCTAACACACAGATATTTACATGCCAAGTGTCAGTCCAACTCTTTTGAGAAAGGCCTTGCTAATAATGACTGAATTTAGACATTCCTGTACGTTGAAATACAAGAATCTAGGAAGCACAACTGTTAGGAAGGTTTTTCAGGTTGTGCAAGACCTGGATTGGATATGCTGTAACCTCAGCAGGAGGAGCCTGCTTCAAACCAAGACAACGTTCCCAGTGTGCAATTGTAATTTTCACACTATTTCTCCCTGACCTTGTTTGCTGGGCAGTGAAAGTGATAATTTAACTACACCATCCCACCCCTGTCTTGTGATGGGGAAGGCTCAAAGAAAAGTGTTGGCTATTATTGTTTGTTTCTCTTGAACATCCCATGGAGACTTCAAGTCTATTTACTGCAGTTCTGAACCGACAGCTGATAAAGTTTCCACTACTGATCTTTAATGAATAGATATAGCTGGGGAAACAGAGGATTTACCTTCCCTTCAATCAGCATTTGCAGTTTCCAATCATAGAGCTGTTCTCCTTTCCCCAGCTCCAGTTCTTCCTCTTTTATTTCTCCTATAAACTGGAGGGTCAGCTCCAGGTCAGGCACAGATGGAGACAATGCCAACATATTTGACCTTGATAACCTGAATTTTGCCAATGGGTTCTGGATAAATTGGACTAAAACATTTTAATTTGCCACTTCCTGAGCATATCCATCCTCACTGTCATTGTGTGGCTGCTTCCCTGACTCACCAGCTCCTCAGGGTGCACTGGCCATGCTTCCTTTTGCCTACCCAATTAGGGCAAAAGCCAATAACAGGCACTGAACATCTGGAGGGAATAAAGTTTTATTCTTATTTCAGAAGATGTTTAAGTAACAGATAATTTTCTGAGCACTTTCACTTTTGTAAGTGCTATAAGAAACCATAGGCAGACAGTGCCAAAAATATTGACTTCTCTGTTGCAAAAACCTTCCAAGTGAAACTTTCTGTGGCCCGCAGCAGTCATCATCCCTCCTCTGCAAGAAGATCCTGTAATTTCTGTCTTTGTTTTCATCCTCCTCTCCCTGCCAATACACAGATTGCAGTGCATTAACACCCCAGGTTAACCCATGCATTTAAAAATGTGTCAGTAGGGCTTGAATGGAGATGATCTTAAGACAAAAAGCAGCAATTCTGCAGACATTTGTGAAAAAGCAGTGAGGTACCCCCGAAGAAAAGTAAGAAAAGAGCCAGCCAGCTTAACTGCTCTTCAGCTCCAAAATACAACTTTGTGGATTCAAAAGACTAAAATTTGTCTGTCCTTCCATATCCCTAGAAGAGTCATTGAACATCAGCCAGTTATTCTTGACATTGGCACAGGTTAAAGACGTGGCAAATGCAGCATTCCTTGACTAGCTTATTCCTAAAACCATTTTCTCATTGTATTAGGTATAAACTTCAGCTAATGTGTTTCTGTGAATAGTCAAAGAGAAACTCTATGGATTTGGGCACAATTCAATAGGAATAAAGGTGATAGTATATGCTTAGAAGACATTTACATGATTGCTGTAGAAAACATATTTTTTTAAGTTCCCGGTATTACATTTTAGCTGACACAACATATAGAAAAAAAATCCTTAGGAAAGTCTTGTTCTTACAATGTTTCTGCCTTGCCCAAAACTAAGCAGCAGTATTGAAATCTTGCAAGGAAACTCATTCCCTTGAGGTTGTTAATCAGCATTTTGGACAAAAATTTGGGGAAGCTTCCAACTAAGACTTCAAATTTTTATCTGAAGCAAACCAGACTGCCAAATTGCATTCTGGTTTTGTAAGGCAATCATTATTAATAATAGCAAAAGGAGAATTGTAAAGATTACTTTTTCATGTGTTTTATTAACGTGAAGGTAGAACGATGCTGATCACATCAGCACAGTTGCATCAGAGATAAATTTGGTCCATTATTCAATTAATCCTTCAACGCACTCCTGTGGTTGAGGTAATACATTATTATTATCTCCACTTCTGTTATTCCCATTACAGACATTAGTTCCAAGAATGTGAACCATTTATTGTCAAGGGTCCTGATCCTGTAATAGGATTTGCTGGCAGAGACCCCAATGCCCACACCAAATTCCACTACCCTGAATGAAACTCATCATCCTTCATTAGGACAATTGTTACAAAGTACCATTACCTCCTATTGTGCCCACCCAGTTGAATAAGTGCTTACACTGTTTAATTTAAGCTGGCAATAATTACACAAAGAACCTGTTTGCATTTACTGTAACTGGGGCATGTTTAATTGACCACCCTGCTTTTGGGAACATCCCGTTATCCACACAAACAAGGATCCACAAGGATGAGGAAAACAAGCAGTACTGACTGTCCAAACAGAAGTGCTCTCAGTAATCCAAGAGAATAGTTGTACAGCCAACTCCACCTCCCTCCTCCCCAGTCCATGCACTGACAGTTTTAAGGTGGTGGTAGTAACCTTTTTTCCTTTTTAAGTAACTGATGAAACAATTCTCCTTTTAGATATTTGATCCACATGCATTCATGTTTTATTTTGCATCAGGACTGTCCTTTTAAAGAGCATAGAATCCTGGAATGGTTTGGGTTGGAAGGGACCTTTAAAAGTCATCTGGTCCAATGCTCCCTGCAATGGATAGGGACATCTTGAACCAGATCAGGTTGCTCAGAGCCCCGTTCAACCTGAACTTGAATCTCCAGATTGTTCCCACTTACTGCATTTCAACTCACATTTTGGAGTGATCTTGATTGGATTTCTTTGGGGTGTGTTAACCAGATTCCTTTTGGATGACACTTAACTTGAAGGTGTACTCCAGGAGCATTTGAATGCTTTGTCTGCTAGCAAGTATTTAGTTTGAGGACAGACTAGAGCTACCTAAGGAAAACCCTTTTAAATACACACAGTGTGGACATAGAATCCTCAGCTGCAGCTCTTTCATTCTATGGTTCATACTATTTACAAACACAGAACAATCCCCTGTCTTATCCCCTTGACCCTCAGCTAACTCCAGTGAAAACAACATTGCATGAACCAGTCACGCTGATTGCAATACTTTTACAGGGCTTTTAGCACAGGCACCTGCCCATTGTGAGCCACAGTAATACTCTAGCTTCTTCAAGATTAGTCTCCAAATAGCTATTAGGTAGCCCAGGAACCTTAGCTGCAAACACAAACATTCAGTAAGAAATAGTTCTGCTTGCTAGTTAAACTGCAAAGAGCAAATAATAATAGCAAGCAATGCAGGAATGCCATATATTTTATTCATTAGCATTGCTAACATGGAAAATGTTTCTTTCCCTGTGATGAATTTTACTCATTATACTTTGAATATAGGAGAACATATTTGGAATGTTGTGTCAAACACACAAGTACATACTATATATTTAAAGTAACACGGAAAATGGTCAATTTTGAAATATTTTAGAAAAGAAGGTTTTTCAACTGCCACATATATTCTACGCAGATGCTCAATACATTTTCTGAAGTGTAATGTGTAACAAACACATAAGAAACCTTCCCCTCGCTTTCTATGCTCCACCTTCTTAGACTAGCCAGAGTAATGTTCTCAGTAAAAGACACAAGGGAAATAGATCTGTGCAGTTATCCTTGGAGTGGCTTGTGCTCCAGGCTGGATGGTGATCCCTAACATTTGGAGACCTATCAGGTACTGCAACTGGTAGCAAATTGCCTCAGATAGAGCTATAATTTCTTTTTATTACAATTCTTGCTGGAAACCGGCCCTTTTAGCAGAATGAAAAACAAAATAATGAGCCTGTCTTTTTAATCCCCGAGAGGACCAGTTAATTTATGTTCACTCACTGTTTAGTTTTCATGGGTCCTAAAATTTGCACAGGGCCTCAGGGTCTGCTCTGTTCCATGATTAAGTGAAGCAAAAAGCCAGAAATGCTGTTCTACAGCTCCTCACTTGCAATCTGCTTACTAATAGTAGATCACTCCATGGTGTACAAGAACAAATACATTTTCCTCCTGTCTTTAACCAACTCAGACAAATGCTTATTTACTTTCATACTACAGACCATGGAGAGATCAAGTTCAGCAGTAGGCTGGTCATTCCTAGCTCTGGGACTAAAGCTCCATGTAAATTTGGAGTCACTGTCTTCACCCTTTCCATTGTGGATTCCCTTCCCCCTTACACTAATGAGGACGAGGCTTTTTCATAATGGATTCCCCCACCAACTACTTCAAAACAAACTATTCCACTAAAGGAATACACTTCATAACCCCTGGAGGAAGTGACAGTTTGATTTAGAAGACAAATGTTTATATGCTTTGATTTCTATATTTTTCCCCTCTCTATACCCACGCACACACTTGCATATATATGTAAATATATATACTCCTAGCAGACAGTTGATCCTAAGTTTTTCCTTGCAAAATAGCTGCCTTGAAGGGAAGTATAAGATATGAGCATGGATGTCATCTCTTAAGTAACTTACTCCTGTTATGGTTTTCTTTGCGGATAAACAATAGAAAGGTTTGTTGCCAAAATATATTAATGACCAAAACAACCCTTGTGTTGCTGATGTATATAACGGGAGCCTACATACAAATGTGGGAATTCCAAAAATCATTTGGCTGAAGCATCAGTTTACCAGCCTCTAACAAGACATGAAACCACCAGCTGTAAGGCACAAATACAAAATTTGTTCTGACTACCAGAGGAGTACAGCCACAGAGGAACAGCTCTCACAACACAAGTGTGAAAAACAAAAAAGGCAAAAGAAAACCACATTAAAGAACAGCCAATAGTAAACTAAAAAAAACCCCACATCTTTTCCTTGATCTTGTAAGAAATAATGCCAGCTGAAATAGAGATCAAGTTTCCCATTTATACTTTCCATGGCTTTTTTTTCCCCCCAACAAACTAGAGAACTGAAACATGGAAGACTACATGCTTTCTTGTTGAATATAACTGAGTGTTTCCCACAGAGGCATGCCATGCCACCACATTAATGGATTTCCACTTCACAGTTGTTTCTGCAGATAATAACAACAACCTTTGCCTTTGTATATATCAGAATCCAAACAGACAAAATAACTTCTTTACTAGAAAAAAGCACTTCCATAAGCAACAAAACAAATCAAGGAAGCTTTTGGTTGAAGAAACAAAAAAACCCAAACATCTAAGTGACAGCTGAAAATCTGTTTTCTAGAATTTACAAACACTGATAAGATACTGAAACATAGAATTTGTTTCAGCTTATACAAACAAGTGTTTATTTCTACAAGACAGTAAAGTTGCTGGAAAATAAAAACCATCATACTTTAAGAGGCACATCAGGCAACGCCCTTCCCAAGCAGAGATTATATGAGAAACAGACACCTCTATTTCTTCCTCAGTAATATTCAATTTCTTCAAGCTATGACTATGAAAATGAAGGCTGAGCCATCAAAGTGTCATTGAGCTGAGGAAGGAGAAGGAGCTGAAGCTAAAGCAAACAAATTGCGATCAAAACCAAGGGAATTTATTTTAAGCAGAAAATTAATATATTTCATATTAACCTTGTGCCAAAATCTGACTGCAGTAGAATTTCTAATTTCTCTGGTTTAGTTATCACTAAATAAAGATCTTCAGGTTTGATCCCTACCTTATAAAATTCTTTAGTGAAAGGACAAAAGACTAGATTATGATCTTGCTTATGGCTGTGTAAATCTCTGGTAACTTCATTGTAATCACACTGCTATGAATATTTACAGTTCATTGTAAATACTTCGGGAATTGTAGTGGGTTTAGCTTTATAAAGGACAAGATACTTTAAATATTGGAAATGTAGGCTATGTACTATCAAACACCATCTGCAAGGCCTAAATTTACTACTGTGAATAACACTTCCCAGTGTAACACAAATCCAAATCATAGAATATCTTGAAGTTGAAAGAGACCCACAAGGATCATCAAAATTCAGATCCTTCAGTCAAGGCTCATAAGACTTGAAGGGCATCACTTAAGCCCATGTTTCTTCCACGGGAGTTGTAGCTACTCAAGTCAGACACCTCAAAGCAGCACTGAATGGCATCTCGTGCAAAGACTGTTGGTCAGTTCTAATTAGGCCGTAGCAGGAACCTGAGAGGTGGCTTATTTGAGAGAATATAAGGCAATATTTTTCCTGGCATTAATCCACTGAGAATCTTGTCATCTTTGGTTCCTACATTTCCTAAACATGACATGCATATTTCAAATTTCAAATTTTTACTTGATAATTATTTAATAAGAATGGGATGGAATAAGCAAATAATGGCTTGAGAATGAACCTTTAATTTCCGAGAGTGTCCTGAGAGACGTTTCATTGAGGGGAGCCATAACAATTACCTGCAAATTCAGTGTCAGACACATCTCACTAATTCAGGACTCAGGAAGACAATGTGCATTAGCACTAGGAAGGTTGTAGAGAGTGATAATCAGATAATGAACATCACAGTGGTGAATCTACAGACAGAAATTACACAGCTGCTCTGCTTGTCTGAGATTTGAAATGAAAATTATTTTGCAGATCTCCTCGATGGACTCCTGATTCCTTTTAATGCTTTGCTTTAATATTGTTGGGATGGTTCCTCATTTTACCTCTTGGCCTTTGACAGATGTTTGAATTTGCCTTGGTGCTAAGGATTTTGGCTGGTAGGTGTTGAATGCAATGTACTTTCAAGTTTCAGGGAATTCAAGGATAAAGAGCAGAGAAGCAACGTTCAGCAGTCAGTGGTGTTATGCTAGAGCTACTTGATCAGTCTTCATTCATTGAGATATTTCTAAACAGCTGAGAGAGTCATGTGCTTAAAGATAACTTCCAGGATTAGTTAAGGCAGAAGTCACAAAGTGAAAAGCAAAATAATGTGCTAACCCCTGTTAGCATGCAGGTCAACAATGTCGGGAAAGGTGTGGAGCATAGTAAAACTGCACTACTTCTGGTTTTGTGGTAAATAATACTTAAGACTTGATGACATGAATTGGAAATCGAGACTATCAAGCCTTGGAATAAGGAATGGTTGCCCTCCTATTCCCTTCCATGGGAAGTCCTTCAATTCACTCTGCACCAAAGAGTGACATTGAGAATAAGACAAACCCGACTGCTAACATCTCCTGCTGCTTTTCATATTGCTCCACAGAAGCAAACCAGTGACAGACTCATGCAGGCACCCCCAAAGACTGAGAGATTTTCTGCAGTGTTAAGACTTCTCCATAAATACAGGAACAGGTTATACCTCTCTGTGTTGAGTAGCACCATGCTCTTGGTGTACTCTGAAATTATTGGTGGCATGAATCAAAGTGGCAAGACCTGCCTCTTATCTGTGCTCACTGAAATTGAGTACTCTGTATGTGTATCTCTAATGTAGTTGGGTACTATATTCAGCAACAGTGATAGAGAATCCTCAAGTACAAACATGCACCAAGTGATATTTCTGATTTAAAGGTTAACGCTGATTCAAATTGCTTTTATCCTTCCCTCCTGCTGGGTAGGAAAACACTCTTTAGATTTACTGTTCCAGAAAGTTCTATTTCAGAATCTCACTACTTTGTCCCCAAGATTTCCTTATTCCCTCCCTCCAAATTTGCAAGAAAAATTTACAGACATTATTATTTGCAAAATTTTATGCCTTTGATTGCAAAATATTAATAAACTTGATCCTGAATCTTATTATCGGTCATTGGTCAAACAGCAATTACCCTTTTTCTGACAGCTGTTCTCCTGACTTCCTATCAATGCTAAATCATGAGTCCTTCATCATTTCCTAATAGATCAAATGATTTCTTTTTGATGAAAACTGTTTTGATATTTATTATACTCTGTTCATCGCCATCCCTCTGAATTGTGCTGGGAAAATTTAAATGCTTTGAGAGAGATTAGATAGATGGGTAGATAACTGTGAAATTTTACAGTTAATATTTGCAAAGCGCCTAGAGATTTCAGAATAAAGGAGGCATGAGAAATGCAGAGATTTCTTGTTATGTTTCAATGCCTGAATGCAAAAAGAAGAAGAGAGGGCGTGAAGAATCAAGTCAAATAGTATGGTAGGTCTCAAAAAGTCACTCGCTTTAATCCCTGACTTCCCTGTTCTCTACCATCTCAATTGGCTCTTGCAGAACTAGACTTCATTTGTTTCCTCTGAGATTTCCCTTTAAAAAGGATCTGAATAGAGATAGGGATTTCTATAGAGCGCAGGTAATTAGTGCTGGAGGACTCTGATTATCTCTTTATACCACTTCTTACTATTTGACACAATTCCACATAATAAGCCTTCCCTTGAACAAACCTGGTCTGAGACAGTGTCTCCTAGGAGGCTGATTCATGGTGTGAGGAGAAGGGCTTCAGCTTCCCATCATCTACAGACACAGTTCCTTTTTCTTTACTTCTCCAATGGTTATTGGAGAGCAGAAGAATGATATGTTGCATTTAAAGGGAAAGCCCCTGTCCTCTGCCTTTTCCTGACAGTAGAACGGTGGGACAACCAACTGCTTATTTTTGTTCTTTTTCTAATTTCCTTTTTATGCTTTTCCTATTTTAATTAAAATGAGATCAACATCCACAAGAAAACAAGCTCAGGAAAACCACACTGAATATACATCTGCATGATAGTTTAATAAAAATTTAAAAGTTAGGGTATTGAATAAAATTAAGCAATTTCCCCTAAAGAGAATGGGAATTAAAATAAAACCCAACAGCAACAACAAAACCAGGAGAGATCATGATCAGTTAATGATGAATATTGCATTGCTTTGTTGCCATATATCAGTTCATGCCCAAAGAGATAATTTGGAAGATGGGAAGAACTATTAGGGGTGTTTAGGGAAATACCAACAAAGACCAAAAAGCTAAACTATAAGAAATAATAGCAGGCAACAACAAAAGACCTTGAGGAACATGAGACTAATTAGAGAAGTCGGCCATGCGTTTTGTTATCACTACATTACAATGAATGGAAATGAGGCCAGAGGTTGAACATCTCTGCTCAGGAACACCTTGGGAACAGGAGCATGGAAAAACCTGATCTGCCCTTGTATTAGTTATTTAAGCTCAAAGAACTTTAACTGATACAGAGGTGATTTAAAACAAAAAGACATAAAAACTAATAATCGTTAAAGATCAGAAGTTCAGAAGACATTAAAAGAGGGACTGAGTAAATAAAATTCCCACACATTTTATTTCTAGTAGAGTCAATGGGGCAAGCAAGCTAACAACAGAACTCATGACTGGGAGAAATAACCATGACACTTCACAGACACTTGTTTAGAAACAATTTTCTTTTGCCAAAAGCTATAAATGGTGCAAGCTTCAATACTTTTATTTGTACTTAAATGAGAGGCCACTTGACAAATATTTGCACAGAATAAACCTCAGCTCAAAGCATTTTAATGTATGCTTTGTATTAAATATGGTAGTAATCCTACCTCTAGTCAGCCGAATCCTTAAAGTCATGCTGTGCTGAACCACATCTGTCTCTCAAGATTCCACAATAAAAAATTATTGCTTTGCATTTCAGCAGTGAACAAAGTGATTCCCATGTACAGTTTGTTTACAAAACACTTTGTCAACCAAATGGGTCTTAAGCAACTGCATATTCTTATAAAGCAAGAACACAAACAGAAAAAAACACCCCACCCTCTTTCTAAATGTGAATGACAGCAGACAAACATGACAAACTGAAGCCAGCTCGACTGCTGATTCCTCTGGGAAACATGAGCTTTGTTGCAGTTGCTTACAACTGCATCAAAGGCAGCAGATGGCCAGCCCAGCCTGCTACTGGGCTGATGATGCTAACAAGCAATCTGAAGTTGCTAGAGTAGATGACATGGTGCTGTTTCAAGAATCGGGCCCTATGACAAGTAAATCTGAGAATAGGCTGGTGAAAATGCCTATTACATTTCTTTCTAGACATTTTTCATAATGATTTTGCTGCTCCTGCCTACGCTTGCAATAGAGGAAGTGTTTTCTTCTGGTAGACAAAGATCCACTGTTTAATGCTTCTGAATGCTCTTACAACTACAAGGGTGAAGGGCAACCTGCAAGTGACAGTAAATGCCTTCTGTCTCTGTTTTAATATTCAGTGTGTATATCTGTAATGTACCATTCAGCATGAGTCTCCAAGGCTGCTTCCACAAGCATCTGGGAAAGCCAAGCCATTGTCAAAGCAATAACAACTTTTGCACTTTGCTCTAGAAGTTTGGGGTTCTTTGTTTCTACATTTTAAGATGACATAGCATCACCTGGTGCCATGGACTGTTGTGGGCTTGATGCAAAGAACGAAATATGTTCCCCTATCCAACCAACACTGTTTTAGTTTCCCTTGCTTTCTATTCCTTCTGTAGTTTGGCTTAAGAAATCCAAACAGCCTTCATACCACAACAGAGAAACATTTCCTGCCCAGACAGAAGAGGTAGTTTCACGTTTCTATTTAAACTCAATGTTCTCAAGACACAATCAAAACAGAAGACAGAGACAGATGTTTAATGAGTATCTCATCTGAGTGGAAAGATAGTGATATACAAGGAAGGAAAGCAGAATCTTTTCATTCCTCCTGGGTGAAAAATACATTGGTTTTGCATTTGCAGTAGAAATCTAGATAGCACCATGTAAAGGTATGCCAGGCAGTGCAAGTTTGCAATGGATTTTGTCCTAGTTTTGGAAGCATCTTTATGCTGATACTCATCTCAGTCTAGTAAATTTGACAGAGTCTCTTGGCTAGATAAACTGCTTCGCCCTTGCAGGTCACTAGATGGTGATGGGGAATATTAAAAATCTCTTATTGCAGACAATGAAGCTGTGGACCTTGCTGTAGTTAATGAGTGAAGGAACTGCTCCCCATCATTCCTTTCAATTCTGCTCACGTCGTGTAATCTCAGAAAGCACAAATTGCCATCAGTGTGAGATACCAGGAATGCCTCAAAAACCACCGTGGAGTTCAGTATGAGAGGTGGAGGCTGAACAGCATCTCTAGGCTATCCTCCTGGGGTACAGCTTTAATTAACAAGGTTCTATATAAAGAATTTGTTGAGTTGGTTATTTGAACGAAAAAAGTCCATCTGTGCTCCTAGAAACAGGACCCATCTGAAATTATATTCCTTTTTATATAGCTTGGACACAGAAGAAACAAATGTCCAGAAGGGAAAATTCTTCCTGAGATAAAAAGGAGTTGGCTGCTCTCTGCTGATCCTTTGGCACCATGCCTGCCAGTACTTGAGAAGAACAAAGCTGAGAAATAGAGATTCAGCACTGATAAGGTGTACCCAATACCTCTGAAGTACTTGCACCCCACAGCCCATTAGAAAAATCACTCACAGGAAAGGCCTTTAGCCTGGGAGGGACGCAGGGAATGGGAAACTGAGCCAAGTCTCTCTTGTTAAGAGGAGAACTCCAGGAACAAACAGACAAAATATTAGCTGACATCATTTGTTACATGTTTCAGGGATGGGGAATAGAGCAATTCAGAGGAGAAGAGGCAACAACTCTTCTGTGTCCTAGACACCCACCTAGAACTAACAGCAAGAATTCCCAGACCTACCCACTCTTACCTATATCCAGTTACTTGGAGCCAAAAAATTCCCTTCTGTCCTCAGGAAGTTTCTCTTCATTTTTTTTCTTGTGCCTGTTCATATTAAAACACCTCAAATAAGAATTTTTTAAAGTACTGAGGAACTGGAAAATATACCAAGAAGAGCAAGGAGAAATGAATTATGAGTGCTGGAGGGACTCACTTGCAGGGAAAGATTAGAAGAACTAAATATGTCTAGCTTGGCAGAGAGATGACTAAGCAGGAGAGGGGGAAGTGATAAATGTCTACAAATATTTGAAGGGTGTATACACTCAGAAGGCAGAGAGATTCTGCAGTGTGAGCCATACCAGGTGGTGGGATTAGGAGCAAAGGGATGGATTCAGAAAAGGATAAAAAAAAAAAAAAAAACCACACAAAAAAGCCACTAAACTAAAAAAAACCCTAAAACCTCACAAAGCAAAAATTCAACTGAAGGCTATATAAACCAAAGTCCTTATGAAAATGATATATATCCACATCCCCCACACTGGGGACATGGAGATTTTCTCAGAGGTAGAAAACTCAGTATATGAGACATATGGGAGTGCTGTGGGTGTGCTTTGTTGCTTGGAGAACTAAAGGGAAGAGCTGTGCCTTGATGCTGGGAGACCAACAGGAGCCTCTGTGGACAACAGGTGTCCCACCAACACTGACAATTACAGAGCTTTGGGCAGGAAGTGAAGGTAGTTGTTGTATCCAATTGAAATCACAAGAGGAAGCTTTGTTTGGAATAATTTAATGACCCTGAACTTTGTAGAGCTACAGGACTTTATAGATATAGTCCAGCCAGATGGTCCCTGAAAAGCAAAAAGCTTTGGGTCTGTTAAGTGTTCAAAAGGATGATGTTGGAAAACCTAAAAGATCAAGATGGAAGACAAAAGCATCATATTCCTCCATTTTTAACCCAATTTAACCGTCACCAGCTTAACCAGGTCAGAAGGAGACAGAGGAGAATGCAGTTCATTCCCTACTTTAGTTTCTGATGCAAAGCACACCAGTGCTTCTTTCAGCACCTCGGGAAGTCAGAAACTAAATGTAGCCAATTCCTCCTTCAGGAAAACAAAAATCCCACTTGCCTTACACTTTCAGACATGAAGGACACACGTCACCACCACAGACATCTCCCAATACATAATTTCAAACCCTCTCCTGCTCCACATCAGCACGCTGGTCTGTGAACAGGCAGAAAGACAAGGCAATCCAGAGGTCTAGGGGCATGTAATTGAAGGTTGCATTTTAGACCCAGTTCAGCTGGATTCCAGCCAGGACATGCAGGTCAACTGCTTTAGAGTCACAGATGAGCTGTTCCTCCTCCTGCAAATACAGGGGGGCAGACCTCTGTTTTTGTCACTCGCCCTCTACACAGCACTCAGCTGTATTGCCTAAGAAGAGGGAAGGGGTCCAAGATAATGCCTTGAGTCTCTCCTTAAGGGATGCATTTCCAATGTTAAACCTCTCCCTTGTGCAATCTAGTATAAACCAGGCAAAAGGAATTCTCACAAGTCTGGATACAGGAAACATGTCAAGGTCCTTCTCTTTACACTGGATTTGATTCAAAGCTTGATGGGAAGTCACAGTCTCAGCTTGTGTTTTCAGAGTACTCCATGTTCCTAGCAGAGGTTTTTAGGGATAAAATTCCATGCTGTGACAGAGTGATGCTCATCTGCTTGGGAAGCAGAGCTAAGTGCTTTTGTATACAGAAATAGAAAGAGAATATATTTGACTAGAGTGAGGTTTCAAGCTGCTGATGGTATATTTCTCTAATAACCAAAATAAGGCAGCAAATGGGGCAGCCAGAGGTCACAGGAGTTTTTGTGGTGGATCAGCTCAACTAGGGATTTGTATCGTAAGGGAAAAGACACACTTCTCTCTGTCCCTGCAGAAAACTACCACATTGTTGTGACCAAAGCATGGCCCTTCACACCTGGAACACCAGAACTAAAACCTTCAGTACAGGGACAATCCCTGCTTCAGTCTGGTAAAGCACAAACAGTGAGGCAGAACTTCATCTTTGACGGGCAGAGGTGGTAGAGACAGAGGGGAAGTTTTCCAGGATTTCCACTGTTGCACTCAAACCCAAAGCCAGACATTGTTTCCAGTAAGCCAAAACCTCTTATTAAAAGATGCTTTTAACAACATAATTGCCACTAGAAATTACACTGGGCAGCCATCACAAGCTCCTCCCACCCCAACAGAGTTGGCTGCCCAACAAATAGATTCTTATCCTCCACAAGAACCAAGTCCCAGTGCTCCTTCTTTCAGAGCCAACCCTTGGACAGAGCAGCTGTGATGACCTTTCCACATGGACAGAGGAATGAGGCAACCCAAGTTAAACACAGGGAAAGAGATGATGACAGACACCTCTTTTCTCTACCCTTCCTAAAAACATGATCTTCCTGCTAACAGAAAGGATGAGAGATCTCAGTGGAGCTGTTATGCAGCTCCTGCTCTCCTCAAATTAGATGACACAAAATGACATACCTTGATCTGGGTAAGGCAGGTGCTGTGTCCGCTGTAGAGGCAGGACGGCTTGCAGCTTGGAAAGCCCTTTCATCAGGAAATCAGCAGCTACCATTCAAGACTCAACTGAGCCACTTTCAGGCAAAGTCCTAGGATTCATATCAATGAAATTGCAATGGAAGAGCCAGGTTCATCTTCACGAAACAACACATATTCCAGTGTCCCCACATGGTTGTGGGGAGCATAGTTCTGTTGCAGCTCTTTTTGCTAATCAACCGGGTGTTTAACTTCAGAATCCTGGCTAAAATCCAGCATGGAGAAATACATTTCCTTTCTCTATCCAGTTGTCACTCAACAGCTTCATCCAGAGCAGTTCCCCCATGCTGATGTGCCCTGGTGCAGTCACTGCAGAGCAGGTGCAGTGTTATACCCCAGAACATGCTGTGCTTCAACAGCAGGTGAGAAACTGCTCCTCAGTCTGCCTGACCCAAAGGCTCATGGAACCTACTGTGTAAACATAAGGCACTATTATCTCCACTCTCCACATGGAATCACTTTATGGAATTTATTATTATTATTTGGAGCTCAAATTGAAACCCTCTGGCCATGTATGAACACTAAGCCTGCTTAGGGAATGCAGGAAGCAGCTAAAGTGGTGAAGAGGCAAAGATTTATGACAGCCAGAAAAGAAATTTTCTGTTCTAGGAACAAGCTTCACATTCCTAATCTATTTCTGCAGTTTTTGCTACTCTCTACCAAACTTCTGACAGGTCTTAAAGACTAACACTTACTATGCTGCAAGCTGTTCCTCTAAATTCTATTTTATCATCGTTTATAACCACCTGGCTAGATTCCCTTGGTGATATTTTTCACTCTTTCTCAGAGGCCCTAAGAGTATCCATATTACCTATTCCACAGCATTCATCTTAACCACCTTCCTCCTTCCCTCCAGCATCATCACAACTGTCTTTAACTGGGCTCCCTTTGTCTTTTCCTGAGACCTCCCACCCCTTCTGGTTCCCATTCAAATCATGTCATTAGCAAGACAGACTTACAGTAGTTTCCACCTGTCCTCTAAACAGGTTTGTATCCTCACCCCCTCCCCTAGCTTCAGCAGAACTTACTGCTCTAAGAGCTTTAAAAATATATTTCTTTCTCTGATAAAATGATATTAGGTAAGGATTTAAAGGGAGATCCGTGAAAGGAGAAAAATAGCAGTGACAATGAGTCGTCCCTCCCAAATTGTCTTTCTGAAAGCTCTAAATGGCTTTGTAACAGCATGAAAGTGCTTCATGATTATTGCCAAGCTGAGGCTCAGGAAAGGCCTAAGGGTGGACAGGGGAGGGGTAAGGAACATATGAAAACTTACAGGAAGAAGGGATGTGGTAAAAATGCTGGGGTCCCTGACACTGTCCCTGAGATGTTAGAGCTGCCCCTGTAGCAGAGTTTTAAGGGGAAATCAGGGCTCCATTTTTGCCCCCAAATGAAAACTTCCAGCTATTCCCTATGCAGGGGCAGTCTGTTGGCTTCTAGGTCCCTGTGGACCCCCATCATGATCTTCAGCAAGATTTTGCAGTATAAGTTTCAACCAGGACTTACCAATTTCCCACCAAACAGTCAGACACATCTTCCTACTTTCCAGTGATTTATCCCTTCAGATCTTCCTGTCATAACATAAGTGGGAGCTGCCAAACCCAGACCCCCTGGGAGAGCATGTGGGCAAGATGCCAGATGGCAAGACCTGGCCAGATGCCACCAGTGCACATCCATGGTCACAGCCATCTCTAGAGCCAGCAGGGCTTGCTGCAGGAAGGAGCACAACTAACACAAACATCATGCTGTGTTCCCATGGCAACCAAAGTGTCACGTTCATCATCGTCTCATTTCTGGAAGAAAAAGATATAGGTCCAATGAAGAAAAGTCCAGGAGTCCCCAAGGGCTTGCTGAGGTTGGACAGACTTCTAACATCATTGCTCAGGGCTGCTGGAAAGTGCAGCACCCAGCTCTGTGAGGGCACATGGGTTTGGGCAGGCTGTCTGGGGTTAAAATGCATCCAGTCAGATACACACAGTTTATGCCTTGTCTGCTCTGTGTCACTTTGGAGCTAGGGACACATGATCAAATTACCACAGCTATAGAAGTTACTAGATGTTAGCAGAAGAGGTTTCAGCTCTACCCTTCCTATCTCACATTTGACATGACCTGGGCAGATGGTGGTTACCAGTTATCTTTGCTTGGTGTCCCACGGTGTCTTATTAAACCACAGTGGTTTAATAATGTAGCTAAAGTTGGAATTGCTGTGCCTGAGGCAGCAGAGACCTCTGTGTTCATCAAGTCCCCTCCTGGACTCAGTGAGCTGCCACCATCTCACTGCCAGAGATTTTCTCTGCTGAAATCTGTGTCCCAGAAATCAGACCCAGCTGGGATCCAGCATTCCCATTAGCATGAATCCATATGAGCTTTTCTGCGGTGACTATATGGCAGCAATTAAAACATTGCCATGTAGATTTGTACATGGGAAGCTCACCTTTCCCCTCTAAGACAAACCTTCTACCAAAGGGAGTCTAGAGGTGCATCACTGGACATTTTCAGAGCTCTCTGATGTGTTCTTGCTGGAGGCATGAGAAGATCTAAGGCTGGAGGATTCATTTCAATCCCTTTAAAATCAGTTCCTCCAATTAGTAGGGATTTTTTCTATGGAAAAAAAAAAATAAATCAAGAGGAACTCCCAGCCTGAAGAACAAAACTGAAAAACTTTAAAAATGATGCTTGAGAGCATCTGGCCACAAAAGAAGATCATCCCTATGCTTGAGAGGAGAAGGGGAAGGGTAGCAAGGAAGAAAATGGCAGCATTCTATGGAAAGTGCCTGGATAAGGCAAGAAGAAGTGATTTTAACATTCTGGTGTTTCTACATCCTCATGCTGAAGCCTGACTCCATCGAGGTGCAGTGTTTAGATGATCTAGTATCATAAGTTAATCAGATCAAGGGGAAATATCCCTTGACACTTGGGGTCAGGTGATGTTTAAAGAACTTAGAGATCCAAAATGTTGGCAAAGTTGCTATTAATTATTAGTTTAATCCTCAATTTTATTTTTATTTGATGTGGTTTTCCCTCCCTGAGCACTTTTTCTGGCCCAGCAGTGAAGTGTTCAAGTCAGATTTATGTCTGTAACTGGGGCAAATACCATAGTTAAGAGATTGTCCATATCTGGAGCAACTTCTTCCTCCTTAAAGACCAGACAGAAACCTCATGCAGGTAGCCTTTCATGAGGGGGATAAAGAGAAGCTACTTATAGAAACTACTTTGATGGTAGAAGAAACAAGGGATTAAGTATGACAAAGGTCAAGGCAGATGGTTGCATGGATGTAGTGAAATTTTGGCCTCTGCATAACATCTACGAAGGATGCCTACAGGAAAGCATTCAGTATTGTTCAATGGGCCCTGGGCTTTGATCCAAGGGAGTTGCATCTTGTCCTGGGTCTCCAACTGATTTGTAGCATCACCTTGCTCAAGTCACTCAGCCATTTTATACCTTTGCTCAACTTTTAGGAAGCCCTATGCAACCAAGAGATGAACATCTCTCTCTTTTCCACTGCCTAGACCACAGAAATAAGTTTCAAAGCTTACTATTTCCTCTCTGGGCTCACCCAAGCTAGCAATCAGCTGTTGGTAATACAGGTGGAAATACCTGAGGGGACATTAAGGTTCAGCCTGGTGTCCTGTTATTCCACTCATATGCTGGGAAACAAAACATTACTCCTGGAGTTAGGTGATGGAAAGCAGTCCATCAGCCTATAAGGCCTGAGATCACAAATACAATAGTTCTGGCTATCCTTAATTAAACACAGCAGTGTATTCATTCATGCCTTGCTGAGTGGTTTTTCTGCAAAGGGGATGAGCCATTCTGGCAAGGTAAGTGCACAAGTCCTTTCTCTTCCCCAGTGGAGCAGCCAAGCAGGGTCAAGGCAGCTCATGAGAGAGATGTGCTGCCTGTTTGCTTGCTCCTGTGACTGGCTGCCCATTCAGAGGCTGCCAGGGAGATGGAGTGTGCCAGCCAGGTTTTTGCAAGCGTGTGAAAATTAACAAACCTAACTCTGAGCTGGAAAGGGCAGATAATTGAGAGAAAAAAAGATAATTAAGAAAAAAAATGAAAAAAGAGGGGGAAAAAAAGAAAGAACATGGAGATGAGCCAAAAGGAAACACTTCAAAGGCCCATACCCTGCAACCCACATTAACGACAACAAAAAGAAGATGGGACCCTTACATTTTAATCAAAGGCAATTATTTTTTTTAAAGGTATTAAAACTGCCATTCAGGAGCAGACCCCTTGCCCCCAGAGGTGTTGGCATAACTGGCTGACAAGAAGTGAGGGATTCCTTGGCCTCCTTCTTTCTGCACTGTGAGCATCAGTGAAAGTAAAGAAAGAGTGAGCGGGTGCTTCAGGAGAAATGCCTCCAGGGGAGAAGCTACAGGAAACCAAAGGAATTAGAAACATGACTGAAATCTAAATCACAGCTTTTTGCGACCAGTCTCTATGATTACTGCATGTAGGATGTGAACTTGAAACCCAAAGCCAGCTGAATCAGCAGCAGAAGGCAGCAGGTTGGCAATCACAGGAATTGGGCAGCCTGGGTAGATTCAAGTGGAGCTGTCAGGACTATAGATATACAGAATAGCTCATATATATAGATATATAAATGTGTGAGCAAGGCTAGACAGGGTAAGTGTGACCTCCTTGTCTGGAATCCCTCCCCTCCACAGAAAGAACACATCCTTGTCTGCACTGCTCAGGCAGGACCAAACACCCACCTGCAGCCAGTGGAGCAAGTGGTCTTCAAACCAAGCTAATGCTTTTTCTGGGATACAGGTGTTGGGATCTTTGTTCACCAGTGCATCTTTGTGAAGGAAGGGAAAAATAGAAAAAAAAGGAAAGGAAATTGAAGAGCACAAAACCTGGGTGAGGAACATCAGGATAAGTCTATGTCACAGGATGAAGAAACTGTCCTCAGGAAACAACATGTAATTGTTTCCATTAGTCTAAATGAAGAGACAGTGAAAAAAGGAAAAGGGTTTACAAAGACAATGCCTCAATTAAATAAAAAAAACCCAAACCAAACAACAACCAACAACAAAACAGAGAAAGGACAATAATTCATGAAATGCTCACTTATTTACATAAAATGAAGAAAAAAGATGGTATATTTAGTTGTAATCAGAAGCTGAAATTTTCCATGTTTTTTTTTAAGGCAGTGCCACATGCAGCCACAAACAGCAATAGCCTGTGATTCTGCAAAATTTGTGTAACAGCATGAAAAAATGAAGGCCAGAAGCATTCACACCTGGATTAAACTGCTCAACCTACCAAAGCCTGTGCCTAGGCAGCAGGCAATGAGGAAACATCATGTTTGGATAGAAGAGCTGTAACTTGGAGAAAACAAATAAACAGACCTTCCAAAATGAGGTATATTTCTGCAGGTGATAAAAAGCAGAAAACAGTTTGAAAAAGAAGAAATCCAATTTTCAATACACATTAGAAACTGTTAGCTTATTTTACTGAAAACATTTTACCACTCAAAAAAAAATCTCTAATGCTGAACAACAGGGGATATTTCACATACTCTGTCTACACAAGTTGTTGAAGACTTTCAAGGTCGTGTACTTATGTTTGATAACACCTGCAGTGTTACTACAGTCTGGGCACTTTCTATAAACAAAAGTCCTGGACTGCTGCAATCATAGGCAGTTAGGAAAAGCTGGCTCTCTGCAAACAACCCTTCTTGCTCCAAAATTTTAGGGCTAGCTGGGAAGTCTAATGCTGCCTGGAGTTGGAGTAAAGTGAGCCCTTTATTCTCCCTGGAATTATACTGAGGGAAACAGAACTTCTAGCTTTGAACAAAATATTCTTTTGTACCCCAAATCCCATTTCTACTAAACTCCCTATGAAGTTTTCTAAGCATCTCTTGATCCTCATGCAGCATTAGGTCTGATAATCTGAGAATCTGAATAGTGTTCTCTGTGTAGGCACACAAATGGAAGTTTTTCTGGAGTTGCTAGCTGAAAACACCTCAAAGTCTGGCAAAGGGTGCTAGTATATGAGCCACATGGGATTTGCTTTGCAAGGCCAATCTAGTTTCATTTAATTTATGATACTTCAACAGTGACAAAACTTGATGAAGGAATACTGTGAATGAAACCCATTCTTTCCAGTTTTAACAACTGCCCTCTTTTTGCAAACTTGGTTTCTCTGGCATCCTCAGACCGTCAGGACTGCACCACCCCTGCCACTTGACACTTCTTACAAGTGGCAAGGAAGCTGTGCCATGCTACAAAGGACAATAGGCTTTTTTTGGTTCCCTGTAGGTGTTTAACCAAGCAGCAGCGCCTCTGAGCCATTTAAGGTTTGCTCACAGCTAGCTACACTGGGAAGAATTCAGTGACCTTCAGGATATTAATAGATCCAAAGCCCCTTTGTTCCTGGGGAGTGGGCAGGTGACATTTCACCATTTATGACCTGCAATTACTCCCCCACCCAACAGAAAAGACTTTGTTGGCCACCGCCCACAACAGTTACCCGGGTATGAATGGTGTCATTTCTAACAGGGCCAGATGCAAACAAACATCCTGGTGTGCCTCTGTCTCACTCTTGTCTCTGTCCCTCTGCGATGCTCAGCCTGATGAGCACTTCCCATCAGTGGCATGGAGTTGCCAAGCAACATTTGTCCTGTCCCTCCCTGAGCCCCTCTCATGGCCCTGTGGCAGCTCACACTTTGAAGACAAGAGGCTGTTGTGAAGGGCAAAATAACTTTTCTTCTCTCTTCTATTTTCTCTCTTCCTACTTGATGAGGTGAAAAATGAATCACTCTGAATATGAACGATTAAAGCCTGCATTCGGTTTCTCTGGGATAAATTTCATGGAAAAATGTCTTTGGGGAATAAACTCACTGCCAGATGCCAAGGACCAGTGCACCATACCCAGCACACACATTCAGAATACAGCTAATGATTCTGCATCATACACATTAAAAAAGCAGCTAGAACTGGTCAAATCATAGAGAAAATTATTGGCAAATAATTTATTCAGCCATAGTCACGAAGGAATTAATCTTATCCATTATTCTCAAACATGACTCAACCAATTCCTGGAAGTAACAAAGCTAAAGCCTCTAGCTCTGAGCTTCAAACCATAAGATTTAAATTCTTATTTAATTCCACAACTCTTTTCTTCTTGTTATTATGTTCAACAGTGTGCTGCTGCTGTTTGTGTGCCAATGATACAAGGTTAGAAGGCTTAGACAGTTCAAAATGTTCTCTCTGCACAAGTCAAGCTAAAAAGTACAAAGCAGCTCTTACAACTGAGAGCACTGAGGCCAGCTGGCACAGTGGCTTCAGTGTGCACTCCCTGCTCCAGGGCTCTTGGCACCTCCCTGATGTCAGCCACCAGTGAGAGTGTCTGCTCTGATCCCAGTTTCATGTGGGATGTTGTCCCCCTGACCACCAGTATTCACTGTACTCGGCTCTGGAGGAGTGGGACTGTCAGAGCAAAGGATGGGGTTACAGAGCTGGGTGTGGGGAGTTCTGAGGCACAGCCCTGTGCAGGTGAGGCTGAAGGTGAGGCTGGCAGCTGTGTTGATGTAGATAGAGGTGTGTGAACATGGAACTGAGATTCAACATAAAGATATGGGATTTTCTGAAAAAGCAGATTTTCCACTGTATTTTCCCAGTTACTTAAGTAAAATAATGCCCTGTAAATATAACTTTGGGATATCTTCTTAGGGTGGGTTTAAAGCTAGGAGTCCTGTCTTAGCTGATAGTTTAACCGCTTATAAGTTAATAAGGCAAGAAAATAGCTCAGCAAATGATCCTTTTCACATATCTTAGGAGAGGATGTAGATCCTCTGGAGGTATCTGTTTCTCTGCATTTACTCTGTACAGAATAATTTAGACTAGATCACAGAATCACGGCATGGATAAGGTCGGAAGGGACCACTAGAGGTCATCTAGTCCAATCTCCATGCTCAAGCAGGGTCCTCAAGAGCATATCACTCAGGATTGTGTCCAGATGGTTTTTGAATATTCCCAGACAAGGAGACTTCACAGCCCCTCTGGACAAACTGCTCCATTGCTCAGTTACCCTCCTAGTAAAGAGGTTCTTCCTCATATTCAGGTGGCACTTCCTGTGTTCCAGTTTCTGTCCATTGCCTTTCGTGCTCTTGCTTGGCACCTCTGAGAAGATCCTGGCTCCATTTCCTTGATACTCTTCCTTCAGGTACTTGTAGACATTGATGAGGTCCCCTCTTGGTCGTCTCCTCTCCTGATACCTAACTTCTAGAAAGCTGAAGTTTGTGGAGGCAAATCCTGTCTCCTCACCTTCCTTACAATTATTTCATATTTCTTTAATTTCTGAATATGTAATGGAAGAAAGTATTGAAAGCTTTCCTAAAGCAAAGACATATATTACTTCTGCCTTATCCTCTAAGCCAATTAGCCAATAAAAGAAGGGAATTAGATCAGCCTGACAAATCCATGTTGATTCTCTTTTACCACCTTCTTATCCCATAGCAGCTAACAAATTGTTTGTTTCATAATTTGTCGAGGTTTCTCTGTAGTCATTCAGCTTAGCTGGTTGATTTAAATTTCCTGGCTATTCCTTTTGTCTATCTACACAAATACCCTACTTGCCTTTCTCTTCTCTAAAGAGCTTTCTTGATATGGGGCAAGTTCTTGAAGTCCATTCCTAACTGTTCATAGACTGCTTTCCTTGGGCAACCATCAGGGGAATTCCCTCAGGTCCTAGAGTTTGAATTTACTTAGTGTAAGGATTCTTAATTTACACCCCTTTCTTCTGGTCAATTCCCATCTTCTAATCAGTATGACTTCTGTTATGCATATCTAGCAGTGACTGTTTCAGTGATGAGAGTTAAAAAGGCAACAAGACTCCAACACTCTGCCTGTGCTCTCCTGCTGTGGTACATCATAAATGCTTTGATTCCTTCTAGTATATTTATAGGATTTATTTTTTTTTTCCCTTGTGTGTTCCCAGCCACCTCTTGTTCGTTCTGTGCCAGGACCTTTCTGATTTCATCCACACGTGCTTTGGTATCGTTATGTTCTCATTCCTAATCTGCTGCTGCTTCAACTTTTAAAAAACAATTAATTTCTCATTTCAAGGCATTAATGAGGTCCTCACACACTTTTAGTGTTTTGCTTTTGTTATATTCTTCTCCCTGCCTTAGGAGATCTAGTCACTGCACCTCTGCTCTAATCTCTAAATCAGGGCTTGCTGGCCTGTATTCCTCTTTCTTTGACTCAATCTACCAATTCCCTGATGTTTCACAGCCAATTAATCCTTCTTCTGCTGTTCCTACTTTCTCTTTTCCATGTGTCTGGGAAGCTGATTAACTCATAGCTTGGTATATGTACTAAGGCTTTATATTCATCCTGTTTAGCCCTTACACTCCTAGCCCTTGGGCAGAGACATTTCAGATGTTTACCAGATTGCTCCATTCTTCTCCCAAGTGTCTCATTTTCACCTCTATTAAATTTCCCATTTTCCCAACTCACTAACCAGCATGCTGCCTGGTTCTTGGAAGACTGCTGTGCTGTCAAAAAATCCAAAGTCTTTTTGTCGACATTGTCCATGCTTTCACCTCAAGGATTTGTCTGGCCCACCCCGTGCCACCTTCCACGGAGACCAAAGGAAATACAAGAGCCCCTGGGAAGGAGTTAGCAATGATCATAGTGATAAGCAGCATTTTCATTTCAGTGATGGCAGATATATGGTGGAAGTAGCATTTAATCCCTCCTGCTTGCCTTCCCTAAGGATATCAAATTGTGTTGTAAACAATGGAGATTTAAACCTCATTTTGACCCCTTTCACCGAAAATAAATATTAATAACTCCACTTCATAGACAGGGAAACAAACACAGAAAAGCTAAATGACTTTTTATGGAAATGCTGAGGCAATGGCAGGAGCTGCCAGAGCATGCACTGGAAACCATTCAGGAAAAGCCGTCAGTCAGGCGTTTAGGAGCAAGGGGGCAAGAAACAGGGTTGTGATTGCAATTACATCAGCTGGTGAGGAGCCAGCCCTCAGTGCCCAGAGCTCAGTTAGCCAAACACTATGGCAGTTTACTGGGACTGAAGTTATTGCCAGAGCATCCAATGGATGATTGTTTTTAGTTGTAGATTTGTCTTCCCCTCTCACTGGTCCATACATGAGCTACAAGCAGCCTAATTAATGGCTAAGAAGCACCTGACACTAAAATAGCTGCCTTGTAATCTTTCTGCAGATCTTGCTAGACTGATAGCAGGGCATTTCTTTCTGACTTCTTTCTCTCTATCTCCCTCCTGTTCACCTCCTTCATTTCCCTCCCTTCTACTTTTAAAAAGTGAAATAGAAGAAGCAAAGAAAAAAAACAAGAAGAAAGTAGCCACAAACTGCTTCATCAACAATAATATACCATGGATCCTCCAGGACTTGTCTGAGGATGTGAGTCCCTGGATAGGAAACCTAAGGCCAGAAATGATACAGGCTTAACTGTCATGAAAAGCACTCACAAAACCCAGCGCTGAGCACACAATGCAGCGCTGAGGATACAGACTTGGCTGCCGTTTAGGGAGTGGGGAATACAGTGGCAGATTTATTCTACAGTAAAGAGGGTTGTTTCTTGGTAGCACTAATACTGACACATTATCTGGGGACGGAAGAGGATGCACAAATAGGAACAATTCTCCCATTTCTCTGCCTGTGTCTCCCCCAAATGCCCCCTACTCCTATTCCCTCCTGCTCTCTCCATTCCTCTCCCTACACCGAGTCCTTTGTTTCCTCTCTGAATTATACCTTATTTCTTCAGCCTTCTCCTTCATCTTTTCCCAATGTGCTTACATGTACAGGGTTTCTAGTTCTTCAAACTTTTGCATATTATCTCCAGCTGGAGCTTTGTGTCCAGCCCTATGCCTGGAAAACCATACAAGTGTTTTCAAACAAAGGGTTAAATCTTACTCTCCCTAAAACAGGTGTGAAATTTTCCACAGTGTAAGGACCAGGCCACAGTGCCAGGATAGTCTGATAACAACCTGAAAAGAGAGGCTTTTCAAATTGTCAGGCACAACTTAAAGAGAAACCATCTCTGCATATCGCTGAAGAGGAAAGCAGTGATGGCAACTACCACCACACTCCTGCGAGGACTAATTCCAGCTCCCTTCTCATCAGCTGACATCAGAGTGGAGCAAACACCTGGGCAGTTTGACATCCCTATTTTATCCACTTCTTCCTCCAAGATTTATCACCTACTTTCACTACTGTATTTGCCACGAGGAATCAAAGCCTTGTTTGTACCTCACACTGGAATGGAGGCTGGGAGCACAAACAACTTGGTCAAGAGCACATAAGAGATTTGTGGCAGAGCAAGAAATACAATGTGAGTGTCCCAAACTGCTGCCAAGTAGTCGCCGACTCATGCTTTTCATCTCCAGGGGATGGATAAGGGGCAGTGGATCTTGTCCAAGGACAGATAAGACAGGAGATAGCACTATCACCCACATCTCTGCTGTTTGGCAGGAGGAGAGAAGCAGTGGAGGAGTGGGGCTGCTGTCTTTTCCCCCCTCCTTAATCTCCTTTCTGCCTGCTTCAAAAACAACTCAGTGCATGGTTGTTTATTATTATTATCACTGTTATTTTCCAGAGTGCTGTAAAACTAGGGGATAGAGCATTCTGACAGACTCATAACAAACAGCAGATAAAACTAATTAGATTTTGTTCTTCCTTCAGTTTGCTGACTTGATTCTTTTTTTCTTTTTATTTATGTTTAATTATTTATTTTTTTAGCCCAGAGGTTTACACACACGTGTATTTCACTAGACGCTGGCAAGGCATCCTTGGGATCGTCTCTGACAGGAAAGGGCTATTGTGGCCATGCAGCCCGAGAACTGGTGAGGGGTTGAGACAGAGGCTGCAGTGTAGTGCAGGGCTCAGCACTGCATCTTCTACCCATGTCATGTAAACCACGGTGTGGGGGGAGGCGGGGGGAAGTAGAGCACATGTATTCACAGCCACTAAGAGAGTCAGTGAGAAAAAAGGCATCAGTGAAAAATGTTAATGTGCCTGGCAGGAGCCCAAAACCACTGCAGCAGTGGGAATCAGGCAAGTGCCTCTAAGACACCACCTCTTCTGGTCTCTTATGGAAATATTTGGCTTGAGTCTCAACCTGACAGCCTTGCTGACTCTTGAGGAATGACAAAACTGTGGGGAGCAGGGCAACTTTCCCCTCCTCCCTCCCTTTCTCCATCGGCTGTTTCCAAATTCTTTGGGATTAGCTAGTGACAGCAGGAAAAGGCACTGACCTCACTGCTCAGCACTTAGCAGGCTGAAGTGAGGTGACATGCCTCAGCGCGGGGACAACGGCTTCATTCACTGGGGCAATACCAAACCAGAATTACAAGTGTGCAAGAATAAACAAGGCTGGAGTTAATCTAAAGTTGTTTTACACTCTGTTTTATTAAAGTCAATGCACTTCCGTTCCTCTGTGCAGAGCCTAGTTCTGCTTAATTACCATGACTCAGGGAGAATTTTAATAGCGTGGAGCGTGCGGCGCACATGGAGGCATTCTCCTGACCTCTAGAGGTCTGTCAAAAGAAGAGGAGCATCTGCTCCCTGTAGAAGTTCCTGGAAGAAATGAGGCAGCCCACAAGACTTCTGAAAGTTTCCGGGTGCCATTCCCAAGTGGTTGGTCACCCAACCCTCCCGCTGCACTTCTTCAGCAGGAGTCTGAGCACCCTTGGGTCAGGGGGTTCATGTGGACAGCACTTTCTGCAGCACCCTCACTACTTGCTGGCAAGTTTTTTGGCACAGACATGGGATGCTGCCATGGACAAGAGATTGGCCAGGCTTTTCATACTGCACAGTAGCATTTAAGCAGGTGTAGTTGATGTCCAGGGGCACTTTACTCCCAGCTCGGCTGCTGCACTTGGATCCCAGACCCTGGAAACATCCTGAGGACCTTTGCTATCTCTCTCCCTCCTGCAGCTCCTAGCACAGGGATCTCTGGAACAGTGGTACTGCTCAAACACATTTGGCCCCTAACACACATGCAAGATACATCTCTGCTTTTATTATATTAGGACAACTCTTGTGTAGTTCATTGACCAGGGCAGAATTTTCCCAGAGAACTGAATTCTCCCTCTCTTAAAACATTCAGAATGGAACAGCTGGAAAACTATAGCCAAAATATTGGTGTCTCATTAGGAAAAATGCTGATTTAAGAAGATTCTTTTACCTTTGCAAGAGGATGCACTGTTGGTAAGCCTCAGTAAGCACCGTTCAGCTGCTGTTGTGGCAGGGCATTGGTACAGAATGCAACATGGGTGTATACAGGCACATTTACAGACACATGTATGTACAACAGTATTCTTTGCCCTGTGTCCTGAGGATGTGCTGAATGCTGAAGACCCCACAGCATGGCCAGTATATGGTGCTGTCAGGACTTAACACAGTGTCGGGTTTTTGTCATGACTACAAATGTTAGATTTTTAACCTCACTGTGCAAATATATTGAGTTTTATTAATAAGTTTTGAAGCAGTATTATACAAAGTATTATAACAGGAACACCTATTTTAACATCTTTTTTGTCCCATTCTGTGAGCCAACATTTTATGCCACGTTGTGCACAACAAGATGCCCACTAAAACAAGCAGATTAGGACATCTGTACAGGAATACACACAACATGT
Source organism: Pachyramphus minor (assembly GCA_013397135.1). Lineage (NCBI taxonomy): Eukaryota > Metazoa > Chordata > Aves > Passeriformes > Tyrannidae > Pachyramphus > Pachyramphus minor. The sequence goes on along the minus strand of VYXB01004996.1, from coordinate 790,782 downwards.
AATGAATAAGTTTGGGCTAAGAAGCTCAGCTTCTAAGGACCCAAGCTGCTTGTCTTTTGAGCAGCATCACAGAGACAGAGGGAACTCTTATGTACTAGTGAAGACTTTAAAATATGTGGATATTTAAAACCCATCAGGACAGGAAGAAGCTTTTTGTCTAAAGCATAGTTTCTTGATGGAAAATATGTCTAGGTAGTCTGAGGAAAAGTGTCCAGAAACACATGAGAGAAAAACCTTGTTCTGCACTAGGAATTCTCTCCACAAACAGCATAGAAATGAGAGGATGACATGGTGCTTTTAATCATGCATCAATATTAATAATAATCATCACTGGTAATCACTGGAGTCCTTGCAGACTGCAATGCTACAACACACTATACATTCATCCTTCTCCTTGAGCCTCACAAAGCAGTGACAGAGCTGTGAGCCCCTTGCATCATACAGTTAGTTCCATTTGGATTCAGGACAGTTCCCCATTTGCGGCAGCAGAGTCTAAGACACATGAGACATTCAGGCAATGTGAAGTGTGAGATGCAGTGATGTGATCTCATACGTTACAGATACTGGGAACGTGTGTGGGTTCTCAGTCTGTGATGGATTCTCAGGAACTGGGATATGTGTTTGAAGGCAATTTTAGGAGAAGTCTAATTTTTATCTATTTGGGAATTAAAGAAACTGTTCTGACTGATGTTTGGGCTAAATTCACTCTTGGATATTGTCACTATGACTAATCTATTGATCAATTTAACCCAGGTTTCCAGAGGTTTGCTACGTATTGTCACTGCTGCTTTCCTTACTATGGTACATTGGATTTCCTACACTGTTGTTGAGATATAACCAGCTCAGAAACATGCACAGCCTGACCCAACCTGTTGAACACGCTGTAAAAATTCTGATCAGATATCAGATACATGCTCTACAGCTCAAGAGAAATGAATGGCAACAGAGAGCTCTGGGAAAAGGCATCAGTAACTGTCCCTTCTCCAGGCAAAGGGTGCATACTGTAGGAAAAGGAGAATCATATCTGGTTCCTTGGTCTCAACATACCATTCCTTAGGTTAGTCTGGATGAAACCACATACTAGAGGCATCCAGAAAACTGGGGATTATATTTAGGAATGGATGAACTCACATGGTACCATCTAGGTTAGTGGCATCTCACTCTGCCTGGTGTACACATATGGAGTTATTCCCGAAAGATGTATTTACACAACTTACACAAACATATATTTTTCCATTCAGAACTTAAGCAACAAATCTGGGAAGGATGCTGAAGCTGGTAAACAGGCAAACATGCGCAGTGACCCATTCTCTTGGTGCCCTGCAAGTCACAGCCTTGCTCACACAGGACTGCTCTTGAACCCATTGTGGAGCCCAAGCGCTGTTGAAGCCAGAGGAAGAGCTGTACTGTTGGGGGCTGGCTGGCTGGAAATGTAGAGCCCCCTTAGAGCTCTGGAGCTGCATGTCTGTCCTGTGGTCACTCCCTCATCTTCTCTCTCGCCTTCCATCCACGGGAGGGAATCCTGGATCTCTTGGTCTAGCTCTGAGAAGTCCTCTTCACAATCAGAGATACTGTCAGTATTGTAATCAATCTCTTCCACACAGGGAGGTTCATCATCAGACTCCAGGCTGCTGTTGCTGCACCTTCTGCAGAAAAATCACAAGAGAGACTGGAAGTCACCAAAGGAGGAAGTGTTCTCAGGGTTAAGCACAAGCAACAGGGAAATGTGTTTTCTGGGTTCAATCTTGGCTCTGTTAATAAGGGATGAGACGGCACTAAGCAAGCTCCTGTATGTCTTTGTGTCTGTTTCATCATCTGTAAAATGAAGACTGATACTTACCAACTTTGCAGGAGTAAAACATTATTATTCTTATCACTATTACTGCTATTGCTTATACAGAAACAGAGTGCTTTACATACAGACAACACCGTTCTTGCCTTGAGGCACTTACAATGTTACAGAAACTGAAATATAGCACAGAAGAAGGTATTCACTTCCAGAAGGTTGCTGGTTTAATCATCATCCACCTCATTGTAGTTCCACATTTAGTGTAAGACCTAATTAATCCAGGTGGTTGAAGTGCTTTGGCACCTTTTTCTCCTGTTCTGTGCAAGCTCAGAGCGCTGCTAACAAGAGGCAGCATGAACAAAAAACAAAGCCTCTTGGATCTTCAAGAACACTGGCTCTAAGGAGGGTAGAGGCACCAGGAGTGGTTGCATTTGGGGAAGAGCACGGAAAAGCTGTGACAGCATGACTTGCTGAGGAAGGGCCAAAATCAGAGGCAAGCCTGAATGGCTGAGGAAAGACTCTAAATGGATGTCACAGCCACGTTGTCTGGTTCTCAGAAAGGTAGGTCACCCCACCTTGGTCTCTTGCCATTGGATAATTTTTTGAGACCAGAAAGAAGCCTGTGATTTCAGTGCTGTCTGGATCAGAGTCTGGATGAATCAGGGGGACAGATAGTGTGTTTTTCACCTCCGGTCAATGTTTTCAATCAGACTCAAAGCAGGAGAATGTATTGCTTTGGGGGACTGGGAAAGAAATAATAATATTCCACCTCTGGGCCAGAGTTTCTAATTTGTCCCAAGCTGGGAAGAATAAATGTCTTGGCAGATGGAACATACACAGCTTTAATGTGTGGTCTGCTCATTTACATGTCAGTAACCGGAATAATCTTCCAGCTCTCAGCTGTTTCACAGCAGTGTCAGGATCTGAGGTTTCAGAACATACCAAAGGTGTAAAGTATTGCTTTTGGATGTATTGATCCCTCCTCTCTTCTGTGCTCCAAAAAAGGAGTAAGATTTTCCTAGCTCAGACTCCAGATCTTAACTGTATACAGACTACTCTGCAAGCAGAAAGAAGCAGCATTAACCCACTTCTCCTTCTTTTGCTGATCTCTGGGTTAGTTTACTTCAAAGCCTGGGTATAAAGGATTTTCTGAAAGCTTAATAGAGCTGTACAGCTTAAAAATAAATAAAAGAATAATTATGCAGTTTTACAGTTTCTGGCTCTACTTAGTCTGCTGAGAAATCTGGGTCAGGAAGAACTCATACTAAAAATGAGGATGTGACATGAAACAAAACAAACAAACCAGGACAATCCTCCCAGCACAAACAGCAACAGCAGTGGTCCCGACTGAGTTTGACCAGTGGGTTTGATTTCTTCTTTTATTTTTCATGTGCAGACATGGCATGAATTACCTTGATACTAAGTACCTATGATAAGGTTCAAAGCTGACTAAACTCAGGGGAACCAGAGTGTTCATTTATAAGTTCTGTTCTTGCAACTTTGCAATCAAAAAGACCCAAAGGATACCTACTTTCAATATTGCACTTGCACACTTTGAAGGAGCTGCTAATGCCATTGGGACAGAACACAGCTCTTACCCAGCTCACTAATATTTTACAAATGGAACAGTTTGCAACCTAGGAACTGAAGGTCAAACATTTGCATTAACAGGATAACAATAAAAAGTCCCTATTATTACTTAAATCTGGGAAGCCCAATAACAGGATCTTCTAAATTTTTCAATAACTTCACTGGTTTTAGGACTTTTTTTTCTGAGAAAAAGGGGAAAATTACTTCTATCACACAAACACTTTGCTATGGAAGGGAAATCTGGAAGAAAACAAATGAGAATGAAAGACAAAACCATACAAAACTGCCATTTCTTTACCTTGAAGAATGATGAGACAGTCTTTAGGAAGCTAGTATTTATGCATAAAACCTTTGTAATGGATATCAAAACTCTCCCTTGTTGCCTGCATACACAGGACACACCAAGGCCATGACAACTCAACAGTGGGGAGATAAACTGCAGGGAGAGGTTCCCTACAAGTGAGTATGAAGACTTTCCTCCTAATTTGTACTGATCTTTGTTCCTGTGCAGGGACAGAGAACAAGAAAGACAGATAGTACTGACCATAGTAATGGTTTCTCCAGCACCTAGGCTATTGCTTTCTTTTCCAACAAAGTATTGGTGGTTTTTTGTCTGTTCATTTGTCTTTAATCTGATTTTTAAAAGCTGCAAAAGAATTCACCTTTCCCCATCCCCCCAACCCTGCAAAAAAAAAAAAAAAAAATAAAAGAAGAGAGAGAGAAAGAAACAAACAAAAAAAATACCCAGGGGATATGAAACAGATTTACCAAAGAATAATGATGTTGTCTTACAGAAAGTAAACAAAGAGGAAAACCAATGACACTACATTAGAGAACTCCAAGACAAATATAGGCTATGAATACCACTGAACGTGAAGGCAACACAGAAGAGGGGGGGGGAAGGCTGGTAATATACCTGCAGCCAACAGTCCCCCAGCTATCACTATAAAACACGTGATCGATCTTCAAAACCTATGGCCTCATAGCCCTCATCTATTCCAGCCGATGGGAGCCACAACAGCAATTTGCAACTTCATGATGTGATAAGTGGAATTTCTTTGTTTTGATTTTTAATTTGTGCATTTATTCAGATATGACTTAATTAGTTCTCCTTTTCTACGTGGGTGTGTTTTTTTGTTTGCTTGGTTTTGGAAGTCAAGCAACTTTTGGTACCTTGTAAAATAATTCTAGGTGTTTTTCCTGACTTAACATGAGGAGAAGGAGAAGCGAATCCACTCCCCCCTTACCTGTCAGCATAACTGGAAATTTGTGGTATGAATGGAAAAGACTTCTTTTAGGTGCCTACTGCTAACCTCTCATTCTGAGTCAGCCTACTTGTTAGGTCACAGCTGGACAGAAACCTGGCAAGTCAGCTGTCCTGCTGAGCCACACTTCAGAAAAGACAGCCTGTAGTTGTGGCTGATAAACTATAGCTACATGCTGTACATGGGGATGAGTGGTGATCTCTCTTCCATACATAATTCTCCTTCACTTGTACCTACACTTCCAGGACATGGAGAGAAACAGAGCTTCCCTAAGTAATTTCTTCAGATTTTTCACTTGCGTTTTGCTTACGTGGCAGGTCACTCACCTTCTGTGTATTCTGCTGCCTGGCTCAAAATAGAGCATGTTTTATTTTTTCTGCTGGAAAGAACGGGTGCTGACAACTGTCCCTCTTAGGGAATATGTGACTATTGTTCAGGGTTTCTGCTTGCCCTTCACTTGACAGGCCTCACAGTTGCAGTGCATTGAAAAAGGAAGTGGAGCATTTTCCTTTTTTCTCGTATTGCTCCTCTCACCCTTTAAATTTGTTGCAGACTTTCCAGAGCGAAACTGAAAAGGGGGGTGGGGAAGGAGGGGGTTAAATGCTTCACAAAAAAAAGGAGGAAAAAGCTGAGTCTGGGGACAACTGCTGGTCATGGATGTATCAATTATTCTCTCTGAAGAATGTATCAACAAACAAGCAAAAATGTCCTCAGCTTCTCTATGCAGTGAAAAATAACACCCTGGTAGCTGCATAATCACCCTGTTTGTAACCCTACTTTCTCCTTGCCTTAAATCTTCTCTCCATCATAGTATGTCCCAATCCTTTGGAAGCTGCCCAAATCAGGGATGTGGCTGTGTATAATGAGCCAAGCACATCTTTAATACACTTCATAGACTAAATAAGGCAGAAAATGGCTTTATTGAAATTTTTCAAGAGATCAGACATTTTTGTGTGAGAAGAAAAAGCAGAAAAAAGATTCATGTCTGATCTAAACAGGTCAAGTTCTCAGCAATTACAGCATTCACCTGAAAGAAGAGTTCACTTTTTCCCCAAGCAGGAACTGAAGACCCCAGAAAGTTCCCTGGTCATGGTTATCACTTGTGCAGAAGGAGAATTGCTCATTCTTTTCCAAAGAAGTTTTACCCATTGTATGAACAGTTACATATATGTGCTGGCAAATAAAGTGTCCTGCAGTTTTTAAAGATACACTGCCATCTCTGCAGTGAATTGGGATTGCCTTGCCCTTCTGCGTTTTTTGACATTAAAATTCCACCTACATCACCAAATCTAAAAGGGTGTGTGATCTTGCACAGTTTTGCTTTTGAGGAAACCATATGTTTTATTAAAAGCAGGAGCACTGCTTCTGAAGGCTTGTAATGAATCTAAAATGAACCTTAAGCAGACGCATTTGCAGTAATCCCAGAGTACAATCCTGCCTTTAATTGCTTCATAAAGTAGTATTTTAGGACATAGATGAAACAACTATGATGCTTTCAGGTAATTACACCTGTAAGAAATACACTGCAGCAACGAGGTGTCAACAAGGAAGGGCTTTAGTTTACCCTTTGCGTCTGGATTCTGTTGCTACAAGGTGTGCTGCACACTTTGTAATGACTTTCTAATTTCATCTCTGCAATTCAGCAGCTCCCCAGACTACAGCCTGGCCCCCCTCCTGCCTGAGAAATGCCAGACAAAGCTCTGTTTAGTCCCTGACCTCGCCAAGGGAGGGTATCAGTTATGTACCGATGCAAGATGACTCCAGCTGAAAGAACTATTGCATTCACCTTCTTTGTTTCTACACAGTAAACACGAATGACACGAACTTTGTAGGTTCCCATGAGATTCCCCTTCCCAAAGACTCTTTGCCAAGGACTTTTGCATCTTACCACATCTCCTGAGAAAATACGCACTAAGCCCAAGGCAATGCCAGGTGCCCTGGCTTTCAGCCCACCATGGCCCATCCTTTCACCAACAATATGAACATAATTAAACACAGCCTTGAATTCTGTTTGCTGTGGCTGAGAGATATTTGGTCTTGTTTTGAGTGTAGGTTGGGGGTTTTTTTCCCCTTTTTTATTTCCTGCTGCAAATAGCCAAGAGAAAGGTATAATTCATTGCTAAGGCTGTAACTAATTAGTTTTCCAGGAGTTCCCAGGCTAATTGTAGGTTGCAATATTTATAATTGATTTGGCCAGATTAGAAATGGGTGTCTGGTGCACCAGTTAGATAAGTAAGGAGTAAATGGGGTTTTATTTAAAGAGAAGGGAAGACAACTTGTGAATAAAAGGAGAGTATGAAGAGGAAGAAACAGGCTGACTCCTGGCCAATACTGTCCCCTAATGTTCATTCAGGCTTGCAACAATATAGCCCTGGACAGCATTTTACCTGCATCTGGCATAAACTGTTATTCTTCTCAGGAATGACTATTTCCAGTCTCCTTACTGGTGAGAAGATGGCTTATGCTGCTGTAAGAGCAGGGGAGGTGTTGGGTACACACGTCTCATTACACATGATTGGGAAATGGAACCGCTTGAAGAACTTCATTTAATTGAATTGCACCACGTTGTTGGGAAAGCTTTGATCTTTCTGCAAAAGATGAGTTTGCATAGAGAACAAGAAGATATTTTTCTCCCATTTGAAGGGTGCTTGACATTACCTGACGTTCCTGGATTCCAGACATCTCAGCTCAAATCCAGGTGTTTTTCTAATGCTAACAAAAACAAATTCACATGAGATGATCTTTAGACTTGCAGGATAGAAAAGCTATTGAGAAGCCAGAGGCTGTGGATTCAGTCTTATGAACAATCATTAATTTCTTCCTAATGGAGAACCAATCTATATATATCAGTACAGGGAAAACACTGCATCTTTAGCATTCTTATAGCTGTAGGCTTGTAATCATCAATAAAACCCACTGACTTGAACAGATACAAGTCAGCCACGAAATGAAGCTATGGCAGTTTCTGCAGACCCCAAACACTTCTTGTTTCACACTTCACCAGTTCTTAGGTTTTGTCTCTTTTTTTTCTTAAAATACATTTACATTTCAGTACAGGAAAGCATCATCCTATGGGTACTTTAGGAAAGATTTGTGAACTAGCATATTCACTTCAGTTTGTGATGACACTCTTACCTAGCTTGGATAAAACACTAATGGTCCTGTAAATCTGCTTCTTACAAGGACAACATGACCAGAGCAGCTGTTCCCCATCACTACTGACAAGCTAAACTAGGGTATTGAGTAAAATTTCTACTTCCTGTGGTGAGAAGTTAGTTATACATGAACCTAAGCATGGGCATAAACATAGAAAACGTCTCCTTTATCCCCATAGACTTTATCCCCATAGAACACAACCTGTTCAATTTCAGTCACACCAAACAGGTTCAGCCACTCTGCACAAGTTGGGGGAATAGCTCTTTCACCAAAACTGGCATCCAGCACCAGCTTTGGTGTTAGTGCCTTGGCAATATGAGATACCCCTGTAGAAAACTTGAGAACTGACTGCTTATACCTGTACAGCACTGTGTTCTTGAGATTTGGGCTGAAATATGCGACACCAGAGCTCAAGCCCTGGGACACAAATTTTAAGCAAGTTGAAGACCTTTAAAAGAAGTATATATGATAGATTTGTGTGATATATTCAGGCACTGCTGGGAAACTAAGCCTGGTTTAGAGCATCTTGGGAAAGCATAGGCCAAATCTTGGGTTTTAGATCCATATTGCACTACAAGTTGGTGTTTACTTAAGGGAACAATATCACATAGCATCAGCTCTGGATCAGCAGACAGGCAGCCTAACCTGTGTTTGCTGTTGAAATCAATTAGAGGTTCTTATCTAATGAGTACCTGTGAGATACCTCATTGGTGTATTTTGCTATCTTTTGTTTGGTGCTGCAGTTTCATGTTGAACAGAAATTTATGGCCAGCTGCAATGAAGCAACAAACAGTAGATGGTTTGAAATCAGGTCCATTGTGATCCTGTTACGTTCATTAAAAATGAGGTGTAAACAGGAAAAAAAAGATGTAAAATAAGCAGAATAATATCCATCCACCAGGCAGCACTATCAGTGGATTAGATTTAGCCTGAGTTTAAGAATCAGAGGAAATGCTTCAAAAAAGTGTAGCATTTTGGCTTTCTACAGATTAAGCTTCTTGTGGAAATATGAGCAGTCAAGTCTCCTTGTATGGGAAGGTATTTATTCACACTACCAGAACTCATTAGGATACTGAATAATGAAAGAGTTGCTGAAAATATGATTTTGAAAGCATTTGGGAGTTTTTCTCATGATGTCTATACCTTGAGCAATTTCTTCTCAAAACAGTAACCATGTTATTGATGATACTTAGCAGTCCAGTCCAAGTAATACAGGAAGATTATTGGAATCTTTGTAATTGCTTTTAGGTGCTTCCAATAGTTGAGATATTGGCACTGTATGGGGTAAAGATACGTGGAAAGATTTTGACTTGGATACTAAAAAATTTTACTGCTGAGGATAAAGAATGTAAAGACAGGCAGGTTCTCCTGGGTTCTTGTTTCCCTTGGTGCTCTTTCATATAATTCCGCTGACTCTATCTATTGGTTTTATATTATTAATTTCAAATGTCCAAGTTTCATATGTATATATCCCTTAGTTCTCCCTGAGCAACTTAAAGGATTTTGAATTTTGAAAGTAAAATGTTTTAAGATGGCCAAGACAAGCCTAAACTGTAGTTACATATCTCGTTTATGTAATTTTTAGGTCAGACAATTATGCATGCAAATATTTGTTTGCACGGCAGATGACTGATATATATCTAATTACTTGACTGAAGTGATAAGTGCTGTAAATGACTAAATTCCAATCGCTATATCCCTTGGAGGAAAAAGAAACCACTTAGTTGCAACTAGCTTTTCTTCATGAAAATCTTTGTTTAGCTGCTATCCACTCTGATGTTTGAGAGAATCTATGACAGATGTGTATATGTATAAACACGTAAATGTGTCTAAACAAAGACATAAAGTAGATCACCATCACTTGTACATCTTTCCTTAAAGGCACATAAATAATAGATACACGTATATACTCACACTCAGACACCCACACACTGACATACAGACACAGTTACATGTTTTGCTCTGTATCCAGAGCACAATTTTCCTTGCAAGACATAGGAGGTCTCAGGAGATAATCCTACAGCTACCTGAGAGATAACAACAGGTGATCACTGAACCTTGATGGTATTGCATTCAAGTGGAAGTAACCTCAGGGAAAGAGCTGGCTGTGACCAGAGCAAGCCAGTTCTTTGACTCCAGTCCTCAGGTAAGTGTTGATAAAGCAGGAGGTCACTTGCAAGGGAAATTAGACTGTCTGGGTAAGACTTGAGATATATTTGGATGGTTAAGAAGCAGGCAGAAATGGTTATCTAAAACATCCTGTTATCATCAGCTATTCAAGAGCTTAAAGCAAGAATGTGTGGCAAAAGATCTTGGATTCTCAGTAAGGAAATCCAGATATATTCCTATTCCACATGAATCTGACTCATTCTTGTACCTCTTAAAGTAAGGAATGACCATTTTAGAAACCCTGTGCATAGACCTTCTTTTGCAATCACGTGCTTCAAATAGGTAAACAACAACTGGGACTGAAAGTATTCAGCTCTGGTAAAGAGAATGACTCTTGTTCTGGAGCACTCAGAGAGGGGACAGGGTATGGCACCACAAAGGGGTTCAACTGCTGTTTTACCACTGAGTTCTGCTTTTAAGGAAAGGCTTAAGTCAAATCTCAGCTTAAGGGTCACAGAAAACAGTTTCTGGAGTACACTGAAAACATTTAAGGCCAACATGTTAGCAAAGCACTGAAGACTAAGAGGTTCCAGGCTCGTTTAGTTGATATTATAGTTATGAAAGAGAAAGACAGACAGACAGACAGAGAGTGACAGAGAGAAAGAGAGACTCTGTGTGTGTACTCATAAGGACCCATAAGAATGAAAGGCAACAAAGGCAAGGTCAGATAAATTTATTTTGCCTTTAAAGCAACTTGAAGCAGGGTTTATAGCAGAAACATCTGATGAAGTATATGTGATCATAAATAACCAATAATAGATCCAGCTTTAAACTTCAGCTTCTGCCTTCATCCTAAATCTCTTCTCTGACATAATGAGATTCAGATAAAACAAATCTGAACACTCGTGTTCAATACATTTCAAAACATTCTGATCAATTATGTTTTTAACACCATATGGAACCAAATCCAAAACCTTGCTTAACCTCACTCATTACACAGCTGATTTGCATATGCTTTGGACTCCATTAAGGACAACAAAAAATGTCAGCTACTGCATATAAAAGTGGCAACTCTTGCTAATTCCCTGATCGTGCCAAAGCCCTGCCAGATGTTTCATGAAGAATAGCAAATATTTCATTATGTTCTCCCTGCCTCCTAAAATTTGTCTGTCAGGAACTGCAAGGATGAACAAGAAAAACATCAAGCATGGGGAGCTGACAAAAACATGAAGCATCACCTTCATCCTATTTCAGAGATCAAATGGGGTTTTATAGGGATTCTTTGTGCCAGAAGGACCTTCCAGCCAGGAACATATGACTCCCAGTAAACAGAGGGAAGACGAAAAACAACGACCATTTGCTCTGATCCAAGGAGACAGCATTGCCTTGCAAAAAGAACTAAGTAAAGCACATAGAAAAGTTGCTATTGCTGTACAATAGATCTCCAAATTTTTTTTCTGTGTTCCTGTTGTTGGTATTTAATAAGGTTTCCCCTGTATAACAGGGAGATACAGTTTTCAAACGAATCCATTTGTAGCTTGTAGCATCTATCAACTCCCATCAGGGAGCAATTTTTAAAATCACTGTTAACATGAGTATTTTCTGAATATTTTATAAAAAATCAATGTTCAAATGCTTGCCAAAATATTCTATGTGTTTTACCTGAAAGTTGCAATTACATTTTCTTTCTTTCTTTTTCTGTATGTGAATATGCTTGTATATTTATATATGCTTACATAAATTCTTAAGAGAATACTAACACACCACACAGAAACAAGCTTATTCTGAGTGAAAGCTGAAGCAACATAAACTGACAAAAGTATTCATTTCATTAAAGGAAGACATGTATTTGGATGGATGGGGCAAATTATAGCAGTGTAGAGCAGTGAAACAATCACTTTATAGAGAACCACCCTGAGCATTTAACGTCACTCTCTGATTTACAACTAAAAATGATAAAAGGTCAGTTCTTGTGTGCAGAGTAAGTGACTGAAAAGATATGTCAGGCTGTACATCAAGGGAAAATTGAATTATGAGGTTAAAGCACCTGGGTTTGAAAGATACAAGTTCTGTATTCTGTGGACTCACAGTCACTGTGTGAGCAAACTGCTTTTCTCTCTTCGCCCAGATGCCCCAATAACAGGGACACAGAAAGCTCCATCCCTCTACCTGACTGGGTGGCAGAGCCCAGGTGTATCTGAAGCCTTCCATCACCTCTCTAGTCTGAATGAGTGTGCAGAGCTGCTTAATTGCCTCTTCTATGTAAGTGCCTTTCTCTCCACTGAAAGCAGTGAGAAAATAGGTGCTTAATAACATTGGTAGGTTTGGTCCAAAAACACCTCTCAGCAAACCAAGAAAGAAAATAACAAGTTTCAAGATCCATTAGGGACAGAAGTCAGTTTTCATGGTTCTGCCAGACAGGAACAAAGAGTTTAGCTGAGGAATGATGAGGATGTAGGACTCCTGCTGACATCAGGAGGATAGAGAGGTGCTCAATAATACTAAGGATTAGTGGCCAGATCATATTTCAACAAGAAACATTCTAATTCTTGCAGTACTGAAAACAACTGATGTCATAAAAGTGAAGGGGAGATTATTCAGACGGGAAAGAAACCATCACAAGCTGCCAGATTTTCTGTATCCATTTTGGCCTCTGATTTTAAACTGTCCAGCTATCTTGGCTGGCAAATCCAGCTCCGAGGAACAAAGGGTGAGAACTTGTGCATACTAATTTGACTGGACCTGAAAACCTCATTAGTCATGAAATCTTGTATTTCCTGGCCCTCGCCTTTGTGTTCATCTTTTCTTAGCTCCTCATTTTGCCTCTGCTTCAGGAAGCTGCTTATTACACCAAAATTAAGTGACATCTGCTCTTCTCATGGTGGATTCTGTCTTCCAGGAACTGAAACATCATGAAAAGACCAGATAGCGAGTTGTTCTGGCTCATGAATTGTCCCCTGAGGCATAGAAAGAGCACACAAAAATTATATATGCCAGTGTACAAATCCAAGTACTAGAATGTACAAACGCATTTCACAGAGGGGATGCATTTGGGAAGGTTATAGTCATGAATACATACAGTGTTCTTGATTGATGTGTACTGTAATAGAATCTCTTTTCTTGTTCCTTCTCCACCAAATCTCTACAGACCTTTCTGTTGCACCAGCTATAGGTGGGTACCCCCACAATACAACTCCCAGTGCCAGTAACACACAACCCCTTAAAAAAACCCTATATGTGGCTGAGGGACACAGGCTCCAGGAATGATGGAGATAATAGAATGGAGGAGCAGCTGCAGCCAAGTCAGACTGCTGCTGACTTTACCCTGAGTTTGCCAGGCTGGACTTTCTCTTTTTCTGCACAGCCAACCCGCAGATATACTGTGTCAGATTTAATGGAGCATGATACAGGCAATTCAGTATCAAGGAGGGGGAAAAAAAAGCATTTCTGAGGCAAGATGGGTTATCAGCTCAGCTCAAAAAGCAGCCTATCAAGAAACACTGCCAAGGCGACTTCAGAAACCTATAATTTAGGTGTTACCTTAAGCCTAAAACTTTGCTCGAAAACTTCATACTTCTCCACAAGCAGACTAGCAAAGCCCAGGAGGATCAGACCAGCTATCAGTCCAGATGACAAAGTAATACACTTAGTGTATATCAAGTACTGTGCCCATGAAAGGTACAGGAAAGATGGCAACATTATACAGTTTCATCCTGCAAGGAATCAAAGCTGTTATTACACAGCAGTTTTCCAAGGGCTATTACACTCCATTGCTTACCCACCAATCAGCTCACCTTGCCAGGCCTCCCAACAATATGAATCACTTTTAAATAACAATGCATTTACTTTACATACAAGCTTTGCAGCCTGAAACACCTCATACTGCTTTCTGAAAAGGGAAGCAGCCTGATAATTTATCAGGAACAGGGCTGCTGATGTGCATGGAGCTGTACTGGCATGTCCCAGCTGAACAGCTGAACTCCCAAATAGCATCATTCACCACTAATTTTGCAGCTATTTCTGAGGCATGGAATGACACTACTCTAAATCTTGTAATTTTTAGTGCAGAAAGCAAAGCCAGGGTGCAACTGGTGCAAAAATTTTAAGGAATGAAAGATAAAAGAAATATATCCTGTGTCAAAACTTGGCCAAGGTGCAAGGCCTAGATCCCTATTCTTAATATTTAGAGTATTTTAGAGTAGTATGGTTTGTTATTGAATAAGAATTGCCATGCAAGGCTAATAATTTCATGGAAATATAAAATTGTTTGGGTTGGAAGGGACCTTAAAGATAATCCCATTCTAACCCTCCTGTCATGGTCAGGAACACCTTCCACTAGATCAGGTTGCTCAAAGCCCCATCCAACCTGGCCTTGAATACTTCCAAAGACGGGAATCATTATTCAGAGATAAGTGCAACTGCAGTGAGAGCCTGTGGAAATTTTCCTGTCAGCCTTACACATTTACTCCACAGATGGGTGCCATGGTGAGGCATAGTGCGAACTGCAGGCACTCCTGGAAGGGTTGGGCCTGCTTGTATAGTTCTGGGAAAGCATGGGGCTTGGGAAGTGGCAGAGTAAGACCAGAGAGGCTGTATAGGCTCATCCAGAGTATCTCTTAAGCATGCTCCTAGAAACAGGTCTCAGGGAAAACCAGCAAAAAGCCTGCAGGTTGCCTTTTTCTAACACACACGTATTTACTGCAACTGTCTCCTGTGAGTTTAGCAGCAAAAAAGCTCAGAATTAAATACACTTGCACAATTACGGTTGTATTAACCTCAGCTGATAAGAGTGAATTCAATAAGGAAAATGTATAAATTATATGTCCAAAGATCTGAGATGACCAACCAAGCACCACAAACCAATAGCTCTAGCTTTGAAGAGATGTTTCCTTCCACTTCTTCATACTGTTCTAGACATTCACCATGCAAGAGAAGTCCATGAGGAGACAATCTAGAAAAAAGAAAATTTCCTGAGCTGTCTACTCCCTTGCTGCTTTCAAAGTCTGCCCCCTAAGAAACTTGGCATATTCTTGTCCCATGCTACTCCCTATAGCCAGGAAATGCCCAATAATTCACTTCTTACAGAGAGTCTCCTTTGAGATAGATTAGCCTAACACTTCTTAAACTCAGGTTTTTCAATTTCCTCTGTTGGAAACTTTGGATTCAGGTATCTTTGCTGTACTGGAAAATATCCACTGATAACAAGCAATTATTATTACCAGATATATCCTTAGAGATAGAAACCGGCTGCTAGGAAAGATTGAAATGAAGGGGAGAAGAAAAAACCAAAAATACTATTCTCACTTACCCTGGCAGGGTTTTAATCACCTTCCCAGCATGTCATACCCAAGAGCCCTTAGACAACCTCCTGAACAAGACTCAATTGACACCTATCATGTAAAGCACTTGATTTTCTCACAATAACATTAAGCATCATTACTGGAAATGGATGATACAGTTCAAAGTTAATTTCAGATTTAATTTGGTGTTTGAAACTATTAAATATACATATAATTGCCTCTTCCCATGAACCAATATTTGGACCCTAAAAAAAAAAAAAAAAGGCAATTTGTGGAGTTCTTTCTGTGAGACTTTACAAGCGTGCTTAGACTAAATGATTTATAAAACATATACCTAGTATAATACCTGTGATAGCAAGATTGAAATCAGGCAGTCTATGGCTAGGGCTGTTTTAAAGCAATAACTGTAGGGAGGAGCAGGTGCTGTAGCAGAAGAACAGGGGGTTGTGCTCATCTTGCTATTGTTGTGGGCCTGCATATTCAAGTCACGGGAGAAGTGAGCTGAGCAAACCAGCTGTGGCATCTGTCAGAATGGCTTTGAGGTGTGTCATAAACCCTTGACAGGACCCGAGCACAGGAGGACTGTGCTGGACAAGCAGCATCAGTGTCCTGGAGGTTGCCTACCATCCCTGAAAAAAACTTGTCTTCTCCAAGGGGAGTATGTGGTAGCACATGCTAAGGAGAGACTGCTAGCCTCAAAATGAGCATCCCTGGCACAGGGCTGAGCAACCAACACAAGGAGAGATCCTGCCAAAGCCCAGATTAGAAAATTAGTTATGGAGGTGAAAAAAACAGTAGTCAGTACAGAATTTCAGTGGGAATACTGCAAACCTCAGCCGAGACCACAGCAAGGAAATGAAGTCTCTGTAAAGCTCAGGAGAGGCCTGAGGTAAGAAAGGACAGACACAGTGAGGGTGGAAAAATTTGAAGCATAAAAGTACCTTCGCTCCTCAGACAACCTGAACTCCATCAGTCTGACCACAGGAACCACAACAGCATTTACCTCCATGGAAAGGCTTTCAATTTCATCAGCACCTGCCAGGTGTAGGGGCAAGCCTGACAGCCTCAGCAGGAATAGGTGTCCATGTAGATGACAACTCTTGTCCAAAGTCTGTTACAGGAGAACAGGATGTTCTGAACTGCTGCCAGGACACTCAGTAGCAGGACTTTTGAACACTCACCGAGGTCTGTAAGGCAGCTGAGGACAGCTGGGGCTCCCTACAGGGGCTTGTGGGGCTGTAACAGCTACATGGGACAGGCAGGCACATAAAGTCAGGCGTGGGTCAGTACAATACAGTGGCGGAAATAATTTTGAAATGTCATCCCGTGACAAGCCTGGATACAAAATGCGAAACTCGTATCCAAATTGTGGCCTAATTCTAATTCTGAAATCTAAACATTATATTTTCTCATTTCCTTATCCAGTCTTGCTTCAGCACTTAATTATCTACCTGCTAGTCTGGCCTTTTCTGCCATGCTGGTGCCAGGCCATCAATGATGTGTCTATCAGGATGAAATGAGCTTTGAACCGGGTGATAAATTGTTGTTTTTGCTGCAGCTGCTAACATCTCGTAAATGTTTAAACAGTATAATCACACACATATCTAGTAGCTGCTTGGTTATGTTTATTTTGGATGAGGTGCTATGAAGTTTCTTAGATGTGTGTGTCAAATATTCATAGATGGCAGGCTACTGAAATATCTTTCTGTAGCATTTATTTATAGGCTTTATTTATCAACAGAATCAATCTTTATGTTCTTAGCTGCAGCATTACTTGTTGCCTTACCCATTTTTCCCAGACAGTGCCTGCCTGTCTAACAATATCCCTCTTCCTGCAACATCTATTCACAGTGTGTCTGTACAAGGTATCTTCCCATGTGTACTCATAGCATCCATCTCTTTAATTTCAACTATATATCCACTCCATCTAATGCTCGTCATCTATCTGAAGCACTTGCTCTATCTCTCCACACCATCTTTTTATCTAGTCAATGGTATCTGTCTCTCCTCAGCGACTCTTTCTCCCTTTTTCTCAATCACACATAGCACCAGAGTAATTATGGATTTGGGACCACAACCAGTTTCCTTTTTTTCTTTTTTCCTTTTTTCCCTCACATCGGGTTCACAAATCACCAATTAATTTATTTGTTTTGATGCAAAGGCTAGATGTGAGAAATGAACTCTGGAAGGGTACAAGTGCCTTTGGGTCAAAGACTCTTTCCCAGGCTTATTTGCTTTCCTGCTGTGTGTGAACAGTTCACTGCTGTGAGAGCTGCTGTTATCTGAGAAACTCATCTTCAAAGAAAGATGCTGCAGTGACTACTGCCTCCCTGTTCTCTTCCCTCTTTCCCTTTCCCATTTCCCTTTTTCCTCCTATATTTCCTCTTTTCCCTTTACCAATACTTCACATCTGTTACTCTAAGTTTGTCCCTTCGCTTCTTTTGCCCACTTGGCATTCTGAGGATGACAAGTGAAAGTCCTTCCCTATTAAAAATTCACTGCCAAATAAATATTAAAGCAGGGGGAAAAATCCATTTGGCTCTGTGTGATTTACCATGATCTGCAACACAAGACCCTCTTTAACCCAGGTTAAAGAGGTTTCACAGCCTATTTACCCACTTCACGGGGGCATGAAGGGCTCAGTGACCCTCAGCTCTTAGAGACCTGATAATGGGGAGCAATTTCCTCCCCACCATCAGTCTGAATGAGATGGAGAGGGACAGGCTCTCAGAGCAGAAGAGGAAGGATGCAAAAACTGAAACTTCTCCTTGCTTTTTTCTTCCTATTTTTTTCTCATCCAGATGAATTGTGACAAGAACAGTACAAAAGATGGTCAGGTCACTTGGAAGTGATTAGAGAGGCTGTTAAAATGTCAGAAGCTTCTAAAAGAGGGGAGAGAAGAGGAGAGGGGAAAAAAAAAATAGGAAAGAAAAAGAAAGCAGAACAAACTATGACAGAAAAGGAGGGAGGGGAAAGTTTTCATGTCTCTGGTTTGAGTTCCCTGTGCAAAGACCCCAGCAGTTCATAATTTTTCTCCAGGCTGGGCCAGTATGGTTCAATGGCAGAATAAAATATGCAGTAATTAATGAATAGCTTCACAGTTTTATGGATAGATTTAACTCTTTCCCTTGTTTGGAGTGGCTGGAAAAGACTGAGACAGATGAAAAGTACAGCAACACGAATTAACTGGTATTGGCATGGAAGGAGTAAGTATTTTCACCGAAGTGAGCAAACATGCGAATAGCTTGTGGACTTCAGAGGGGAATCAGATTTCATGTGTAAAGAACCTGTGGAGACCTTCTCCAGAACTGTCCAAGAACATGTACAAGAGATCACTAAATGGAAGCAGAAATATTTTGGCCCCTGTGGGAGATATCTCCTCGAAGCAATGGTAGAAATTTGAATTGTCTGCCAAGGGCTGATGCTCTGTTGGACTGGACACCACTGCTCTGCACCCAGATACCTGGTACACCTTAGGATTTATCCTATCTGTCTTTGTAGAGGGTTGTCAGATTTCTTTAACAAATATTTGGGATAATACTGGTATGCAGACTCATGATGTGCATTTCACAGAGACAAGTGGAATTTTTTATTTTTTTTTTTCAACTCAAGGCAGCACACAAGCAACAGGAAGAGAGATGGAAGTAGCAGACCACAAGGGAATATTTGAATTCCTGCTCTTTTGTAGATTCTCGTGGCAACCTGACCACCAATTTGCCATGTGTTTTCAGCAAATTGCTGTGTATATTTCCCCTCCTACCACAGTCTGCCATGTCTGTGTAGGCCACCAGCTACAACTACTAGTCTGTGCCTCAGTTTCTTCATGATGAAAGATGGGAAAAACTGTGATACGAGCGGCTATCAGCCACGTGATGACTAACCCTTAGGTAGGAAGGTGAGAGGAGACAAAGCAGCCTCCAGATGGGTATGTAGAGGAATAGCTCATCATTCCCCTTTCCTATATTGGTTGGGACTACTTAATAGTTTGTTAAACATGCAACGTCCATGAGGGAGACAAGTGTTATGAGTGGGGAAACCTTCCATGCAGGAGCAAGCCATGAACATGTCAACAGATTGGCGAGAGAGGTCTGATGTTAGTGTTTGTAAAGTAAAGAACCAATCTACTGCCATGGCCAGACTCATGCCAAGGAGCAGAGGAAGAAGCAGCAGTGGAAGAGGGAAAATGGAGAATGATGAGATCGGGCGTCCACTGCTCAAGAGGTTTTACCCAAATGTCTCTCTTCATGTTCACCCAGGTCGTGGAGTGAAGACACAGTACATACTGATTGGAACAGGATGTGGAGACAATCCAAAGGTAGACCAGAAAGAACAATCCATCTTCTCTGACTTGTCTAATTTACTCATTGTGAGCAGATGGGTTATGAGGTCTGCCATCAGTGATGAATTATATTCATGATAAGTCATTCCCAGCTAATGAGGATCCATTATCATTAGCTGCTAAGGAAGAGTAACGGCTTGCCAAGATAGAGTGGGGGTTTCACAGTTTCCAGGGAGAAAATTCTGGGCTGGTAGCCACCTGGCGATTGAATTTTCAGGAAACTGAAAACTTTCCAAGATGGATACCTTCTGCTTGCTTCAAGCCTTGGCTTTTAATTTTCTTGGGCAAGTTCAGGAGAGGGAATGTAAGAGGAGGTGGAGGAGGAGGAAGGGAAGGAAAATAGTAGTAACTGTGTCTGATAAGACTGTGATTAAATCAAGGTCTCACTCTAATTACACTGCATTTAAATAAACTTTGCCTAGTAAGTAATTGTAATTAAACTGCAATTAAACATGTATTTATATCACCATTTCCTCCCCTGCACAGCTGCCTGTTTCCACCTCCTGTTGTTGCTGTCTACCTGCCAAAACCTCTGAATTATCACAAGGGACTTTGCATTTCTTTGGACTTCCTGGAGGAGATGTTGTGGGGGGCAAGGTCTGAGACTCTCCTCATGCTCCTCCAGCAATCAGCCAAAAGGAGCTTCTGTTTCCAAGCTGTATTGGAAGAGGTGCAGCTGATGCTGTGATAAACAAAACCTAAAGAAAACACTGTGAGGGGCAGAGATATGAAGGAAAATGGGTGCCTATTTTCCTCTCAGAGGAACTTGAAAGGGGACATATTTCCCTCTTTTTGAAATTTCTTCACATTTGGGCTAGAAATAAAGATATCTTCCTTGCCTTTAGAGCACTTGTGCTAGAAGTATATTTTCTAAAGCCCCAAATCTCTGTTTATTGCATTAAGTTTGTGCATGTTATCCATGAAATGGAGGAAAAGAACTCACTTACCTACACAGTAGTACCTGCAGGTGAGTGTCCAGAACCGGGAATACAACTGCTGAGCTCACTTTTCAGCTTTTTAGGAGTATTCACTAACTCCGTGTCTCAGTTTCCTTTATTTGCTGCTCAGAGCTACCTAAACATAACAACTCTACAGATGGTCTTTAAAGTTTACTGCAGTTCTGAACAATTGGGTTAGGAAAGTCTGTTATGGAAAAACAGGAGGTTCTAGATATTTAAAGTGAAAGCTAGTTCCTGTTAGGAATCTGAACATGGTAAGGAAGGGAAAAGAATGCAGGGAGAAACAAAACAAAAGACGAAATAAACAGCTAAAGGGAGATTGATAAAAATGAGGAGGTGAATGCATATCATAGAGCAAAGAATGCCAGTGGCTAACAAAAACAAACTGGTTTCTCTGCCCTACCTCCCTCCTCAGCAGAGATGATGGAAAACATCTCCATTTGTACCTCTGCTTGCACAAAGCTCTAATTAAGGGATTGGAGAAATACCACTGTCACCCTCATCTGTTTGTGTTCAGTTGCTGAAAGGACACTATGCATCTCCCTGACAGCTAGTCATTACAGCTTTGTATGAGCACCCCTCCTCCCTCCAGAGCATCGAGCCCTCTGTTAAACACTCCAATGAGTTCCTCAATACATTTCTGTTACTCGAGGGAGGTGAGCCATGAAGTCCTTTTCATGGGAAATCACTGCTGGGAGGGCAAGGGCATCTGATGGAGGAGAGACTGCATGCTAGACATGTTGCTTTAAAAGATACACGGCAAATGGGAGAACCCACGTGTACAAATGTGGAGTGTCCAGAAGTACGTATGGGCACACAATAATAACTTTAAAAATCCTTATTATCCAGAAGTAGTTACACAAATCTATTTAGTTAATGGCAATTTCCTCATGACTGCTGTATTACAAACTGTGTTCACTCCCTTTCTCTTCTCCTTCAGACATTTCTGTTTTTTCTCTGAATAACTGGTCTCAGGAAGGTCCTTACGGCAGTGATTGGTGAAAAAGAACAGAACAGGTATGTTAAGCTTGGTTTTCTGATGTGACCAGTAGTCAGCCTGATCTGGTGTAATCTGTCATGTCAAAGGATATAGATCCCACCTCTGTGACTCTCAATTTCTTTCCAAACCTTTCTTTAACCTACAAACCTCAGTTCTACTTCCAGAAATAGGAGACAAAAGCAATACTACACTGGAGCGACATTTATCAGAGGAATGATTGAACATTACTTTCCCTGCAGGCTCACTCTGGGATCACTGTTTATTTATTGGTTAGTTCAACAACGCCATTCACTCACAAACTGATCTAAATGGTGTCCTCTCCACTTTGTAAATCAAAGGGAAGGAAACCTCCAAGACTGTGTTCACCCACAGTTCCCTCACATAGCTCTGTATCTTACAGTCTTTTTAATCAGGAGCAAGTGAAAGAAATATCACATTTTAGGGTACATGAACTGCTGCCCTTTTCCTTTGGCAACCTGCTGCCCACAGAGACATACCATTGAGTACATGACTATTTTCAGTTTGATTCAGCTCAACTTAGAGGTGCACTCAAAGGAGGAAAATGACTGTCACAGGTCAAAGCCCAAACCTTCCTTTCTCTTTTAATGGCTTTGTGAGTGCCTCAGGCTTTTTGTTTTCACTTACAGTGAACTCCATTCTGCCAGTAATTTTGTTCTGCTATTAGATGGAATAATGTCAACAATTATCAGCTCTATGTGCATTCTCTATCTCTTTATTTTGATATAAATACATCTATTTGCAATCATGGATGACCTTCAACCCCCTTAAAGAGACCTAAGACAGATCTTTTGGAAATGAGACTTAGACAACTGTCTTCTGACTTTCTGGGACTCAGTAGAGATAATCAAGGACTGCAATCCTGGATGCAATCCTGTGCTTGACAGGGAGGTTGGATCAGTGGACCCACTGTGGTCCCTTCTAACCATACCCATTCTGTGATTCTGTGTCCAGCAGCATGGAGAGAGCTCCAGAGAAGATGTTCCCATTTCTTCGTGTGCCTGCCTGTCACACACACATCCATCAGCCACTCGATCCAGGCTGTGTGCTACAAGTAAAGCTGCAGGCTCCTTCACTTCCAGAACTGAGTGTTCACAATGAATCCTCACTCTCACATTGGCTTTGGTCCACTTATTGGAATCAAAATCAACTACAGGCAGATTAAAAATACCAATGAGTCCAGCATCCCTTCACTTCTGCCTGCATGTGCACTGGAGGGGTAGGCAGCACTAAACAATATTTCAGCATAGGGGCTATTTCCTTCTCAGTGGCACACTAGACTGGTTATTTTTACATGCTAGACCATGGTCAGTATTCCTAGTGTTAGGAATAAATGTTTTGTTGTTGACTTAGCTATGGAAGGAATAAGGATCTAGTTACAAGCAAACCCAGATATTCACTCTGAAATCCCAGAGGAGAGCTGTGAGGAGGAGAGAGGAAAGCAGAACAGAAAGCCTCAAAGGGTAGAGGCAGAAGGCTATGAGACATTATCCTTCATTCAGCATGCAGATGAGTTTGCCAAGCAGGAAGCAAAATGGAGAGAAGATGTCTGATGCATCACATGCCATCTCCGCTGTCACTCACACACTTTAATTACCCTCAAATCAAGTGCAATAACTTCCTCAGCCCTGAAATATGTGCTGTCTGTCTCCTTATGCACATAATAAGGCCTGCAGGGATTTCAGAGACTTTAGCCTTGCGCGTCTCATTGCTCCGATCCTGAGGTTTCTTTCAGCACAAAACAAGCTGAAAAGCATGGAGAGGCACAATCTTATATTTACAAGTCCCTGTTCTGCTTGCCAAACCTAGCTGAGTCAATGAATGCCCAAGATTGTGATTTGGATTCTCTTGCACAGAGTATATTTGTGTACTGCTGTTTCCATATGTCATTATGTTATGCTGCTTGTAACTCTACTCATACCTAGCCAAGGAAGGAGCCACAGCAAAAAATCTGCCATATTTCTAATTTACACAAGATTTCTAGGGACAGACAAAAGCTTTTGCAAGGAAAAAAAAAATCCCCAAGCACATGTGCCCTTCCCAGACTCCAATCAGAATTCGTTCCTTCTAGGGGGACTAAGGCCATGAAAATTCAGCTGAGCTCTCTTTTTTTCTGATTTTTATCTCTGGTTCTTGGCCTTTAATTTGCTAATTACTGTGGGTGACATCCCAGGAGACCTGTACAAAATTAAGTACTAAACCACTGTAAGAAAGAGGGGAATTGGTCTCAGGCATTCAGCCACTTAGAATTAGGCATCTGGTCTAAACTAAATTTTGTGGCTACCCCTCAAATCAATGGAGGGTGATAAAAGGTACATTGCAACTATAGGTAAAGTTAATCAATTAATCATCTTCCAGCTGTGTCTTCCTCTCTTCCTGAGCTACAGAAGAAGGTATGTAACCAGCTCCATTTAGACACCTAAATTCGACAATCAAAAGGCTACATTTTGCAAAGGATCATGCTGCTGACAAAAAACCTCCCAAAGGAGATGTTTGAGCAGAGATAGATGAAGGATATTAAACTGGCCAATGCAGAAAGAGATGAGCTTAAAGTATTAAAACCATATATTCCTATAAAGTTCAGTACCAAGGCTGTGCAAACACCATGTGTCCTGAATTTTGGATCTCTGTCATTGAAGTAGGGATGGTCTAGGGCATTGCAAAAAGACAAGCAGAAAAAAATTGCTTAGGTATTTGCTTGCTTTTCTTTCCAAAGGCAATGAATACATCACACATGATGTCAAGTGAGAGCAATCCTACCCCCAAAGAGCTTGCATAAGAGTGGGCTGGAATGTTAAAGGTATGATAATATATTAAGAGATAATATATTAAGGCAATATGGTATTGTCCTGAAAATCTCAGCCTATTAGCTAATTATGGTCTTACTAAGAAACATGATGTGTGGTTTGCTGGCTCAGTCTTGCAGGATATTTGTTGTTCCATATGAACATAAGGAGATGAACCAGAGTCCAGGTTGAGCAGTCCTTGAGGAGGACACCTGGGATCAACATAGTTCAAGTAGAAGGCGTGGGCTGGAGTTTTGAGTTCATTTTGTGAATAAATGAAACCAGAAAGCTGCCACCTGCTTGGGATGCATCTGAAAGTACAGAGGAAGAAAAACATTGCAAGAGCTTATGTTATTATAAACCCCCTATTCTTTAGTTTGATTCCCATCTTGGAGACATCGATAGGAAATACATCTACAGGAGGGATCTGAGAAAGAAAAAGGCAAGGGATTAGGGAATCTTTACTACCACCAGATGAAAAGAAACCCATTAGAATGGAGGGTGTAAAAAGTTTGTGATTTTTTTGGTTTTTTAAATTAAGATTATAGCAGCCCTATGGGTTCATGCTTTTTCTCTGTTGAACAAAACTCCAGCCTCTTCCCACACTAAATCTAGTTTAAAAGTCTCCTTATATAAATTCACCAGGCTTATTAATAAAGACCTTCTTTCCTCACTTGGTCGTTTTGTGCCCATGCCTGAATCTTGAACAGGAAGGTTGGGTGGGGATGATGGTGCAGCCACAGTACTGTGGAAGAAGGTACCACATTCACAGCCCACGTTCTTGTTGTACCTGTCTGGTGGTACCACTTCATTTCTGATTACATACTATCCACATAAAAACAAATGCTACTGTAATGATGTACAAATGGGGAGCATGGCATATGAGTGCTGACCCCTCATAAGTACCCACAAAAGACAGCAGAAGATATTTCCATGAAACACAGGAAGCAAATAAATAGCTCACTTATGATGCGGAAAGCAGTCGTGTGGTTTGCAAGAACTGACTGAACGTACAGGCTACATTCATCATCTGGCAGTGGCATGCTAGGCTCTGGTTCTGAAATGCTGTGGCCTAAGCCTCAGCACTACACATGCCCACCTTGTCTTTCAGATCCACCAGTACGTGACTTGAATATTTCCCTTCTCATTTGTCCTGCTCCTCAGAAATGCTGAGCATGGTATGTAAAATCAGCAGGAACAAGGAGTGCTCAGCAATAACGAAAACAATGCCACATGTAGGTAAGTATGTGAGGCAGGAATGAGCTGCCAAACATCAGCCCCTTGTCTCCTTTGAATATTTTTTTCTTATTTTTACATATGCACATGGTATAAAGCCTGTTTATCTGTTCTCTGCTTGCTCAATGAATCTCCAAAGCCTCCTGTGCCCAGCTATGATTCATTTCTGAATAATTTCATGAAAGGCAAATAGCATGTTTCCAGTTCTACAGACTTGTCTATTATTGCACACTACATCATTTGGAGGCAATTTTTTCTCACTTGTCTCAATCTTCCCTTTCCCCCCATACATGTAAAACCATCGCCTCTCCATTCTGACCCCTCAGAGATTACAAATCATTTTAAGTGGAGGAAAGGTTGGGCCCCAGCTTTGTGCTTGATGCATTTTGTTTAAGTTGCTCGTGCTGTTCCAACATCTGTCATATCCTCCACAGCAGTGCAATCAAACTGTCAGGGCTGAGTGAAGTTTTGCTGATCCAATCTGCTCCTTCTGTGATTCCTGTCAAAAGCATCAGGAGGTGGCAGATACAGTTGTGTGCTCTTTAAACAACAGATCTTTATTTCTGCACATTAGAGGAAATGTTATTGTTTGTTTCTCTTATGCTCACAAAGTGTGTTCAGATGTGGCTGCAATCACAAACCAGACTGCAGTTCCCAGGTTCTTCTACACTCCTGTGGCTCCCCAGTTTTACCTCCCCTCTTCCCATGTGAGGACAGAGCACATAATTATCTCTCAGTCTTTCTGGTCTCTGTAATTCCATAACATACCTTGGAAGCACCCAGGAGGAAGCTACTTTTTGGATCCTGCATTATTATTAATGTGGTAATTAAACCAAAGGGTTGTATGGAAAGGGGAAGAGTCATATTTTAATAAGCTCCCTCCTGGATACTGCACTGTGAGTTGCCAGATAAATGTTATTCCTTGTTAATGATACCAAAAGGATCTGATACTAATTGATATTATTGATACTAATATCACTAATCACTTTGACTAAAAGGACAGGATGTTCTTTCATCATTTAAAAGGCATGTACCTTTGATGTACCTTAATAACTGAAAGAATTTGGAAAAAAAATTATTCCATTTGGGCTCTGTTAATATGCACCATGTATTTTTAATCATCTTTCCAGCATGATGCACCTTTTCACACTTCTGACTGGAGCCTTAAACTCTTGCTGTGAAATGGGAACTTATGGCTTTATCATTTAATAAAAGGAACCTGAATCTGAGGTGAATCATATGGTTCTGCCCCATTTCTGTGCTGGCCTCATAGCTTTCATAGCTATGGCTTTCCCATCAAGGCAGAAAGTCTTCTAATTACAGCAAAACACCAGTGGAAAATGAAACTCAGGATGCCACTGTGCCCTCCTCTCTAATACTCATATTGGCTGGTGACTCCTGCTGCGATGAAAAATCAGGTTCAGAAATGCTTTGATTCATTAAAGAAAAACTGTTTTTTAAAAAATGAAAAACTCTAAGATAGCAGACTTTGGTTCCATAATACATGTACTTCTTTAAAAATCTCCATCTCTAAACCTAACAGATATGAAAACCTGTTCAACTTTCCATGATCTGACTTTACTCCCTTCCCAGCAGTCCCAATCAGGGTCTGGATCATTCTCCCCTGAACAAAAAAGAATCTGAAAGCCCTGGCAGAGAAGAATACAGTGCTGCCCATAGGCATGAGAAAGGATTAGCTCCAACTTGCAGCTTGGCTACAGAACTTCAAAATACACACACACCAAGTAAACCCATAGATTAATGGCAAATAAACTTTTCTTGAGTCCAGACGCACAAGGTTGAAGGCTCTGAAGATCCCACATGGTATGCAGTGGCCATCACTAGGAATTACTCTTTCTCTTTTAGCTTCTACAAAGGCTGGTCTGTAATCCACCCTTTCCAAATAAAGTTCACAACAGAGCCCAAGAAGACAATCTCCCAAGGAAATGCAGTGAAAGGAATGGACCCTCAGAGCATGCGTTCGAAAATCTCTCTTATGTTACCTAAACAAGTACTGTAAAATAAGGAAGGTAATAGAAAAGTGAATGGCAGCACTTCCAGGAGCCTGAAAGCTTAGCAGGTTGGTTCTACCTAGGAGGGCTGTTGCAGCTACTGATTACACATCTTCTCACACTGTGTTAACAACTCAGCCTGACTCCAGTTGTTGCTGAAATTTCTTTTGGATCACATCTGTGTTGTATGATGGAGTCCAATTGTGAGCTTTTTGGCAGCTGTGTAGAGTACTAAGTATCCACTAATTTGATATCTTTTCTGAGAGTATACATCTTTGGGGAATTTAGTGCTTGCTCATCTGAATTCAAGTAACGTGGCACAGAGAAAAACAAAATTGAAGGATGACATAACAAGACTTTTGCCGGTCACTGGACCTCTCTTTATAAACAGGATCCATTAGGCCAGATGAAACGAAAAAATAGTCAGGGAAGTAAAAGTTGCAGTCTCTGAGGATTAGCCACTCTCTGAGGAAGAGAACACCATAAGAACAGTTTTGACTAAATGAATCAAATCATTTGATGACATGACAATAACTCAGACAGTGACTTCCCAGGTGTTATCTCAAGTGGAAATTTTTGCAGTGCACCCATCTTGCACTTTAAAGGAAATGGGGTTTGGAAAGTGAAACAGAAAACAGGAATCTTTGGCTGGCAAGGACAGGGAAATAATATCATCCCAAAACCTTTTATTTTTTTTTTTCCATATTGGAAAAAGAGGAAATTAAATCTGAGTTGGCCAATTAGCCCCCACAATCCCCAAAGGCAAGACAAGATCTTTTTGCAGGAAAGCCTTGAGGTGAAGCCAATTCAATTAGTTTCCACAGCAAAACTGTCAAGACCAAAAAATCTAGGTGGAATAATGAACTGATTAAAACCTGTAATTGCAATTCAATGGAGGAAACCATTAATCATGGAGATGGCAACATTTTCTCATTTCCAAACTGTGCTCCTTTGAGTTGCCAACAAAAGGGATTGTAGGAAGAAAGGGCTAACGTAAACTGGAAAAGGAGAATCTTGGATAGCAATCTGTGTAGTTCCATGACAGACCTGAGGAAAAGAATAACCTTCTCTAGACAATAAGAGACTATTAAAAAAAGTTATAGTCATAGTTTTTTCCTTATTTTTAACTCCCCATCTCTCCGTTGTTTACACCGCACATCAGAAAAGCTCACAGCCTGAGCATCAGTGACACTCAAACTGAACTCAAAGTCATTTCTTCCCCCTTTAATTTCATGTGTGTCTAATATTTCTCAGCTTACTTCTTTTTTTTTTTTTTCCTCTCTCTTATTCAGCCCTCCTCTACAAGTGCCTTGGTCTCATCATTGTGATGACAAACTGTTTGTGATGTTCCCAATGCAGTTAACATCTCAAAGAAAGCAGAAGACAGGTTGCCAACTGGCACCTCCTCCAAACATGTTCAGACACCACCACCATCCCCACCCTCCGCTGCCTTCTCAGCTGCTGCAGATGCTGCCATAGCACACAATGCATTGCAAAGGGAACCAGATAAACAAACCTCAAAGAAAGCCTGATTTTTATCAAAGGCAACACTTCTATCTAAGTTTTGGGAGATAATTCCACAGCTCAGACAAGCCTTCATGCCATGACTTTTCATCATCAAAACAATCCAACTCCTTTCTCTCCTGGTACCCCTTTAAGATTAAGCCACCATGAATAAGCTCAAGAGGCCATCAGAGTCTGTTACAGTCTCCTTTGTCAGCCTCGGTTTTTCCCTTGGCTGACTCCTCTCTCTCCTCTCTCTAAAAGAAAGGGTGAGACTGGGGTTACCACTAAGCTACTGTCAGCCAGGCTGGAACGAGAGCAGGCAGGATGAGAAAGAGAAGTGGGTGGTGACAGAGAGGGTTGGAAGAGGTCTAAAAAAGCCAGTATTGTACCAAGTGTGTGCAGCATATAAAACTGTACAGGAAATTAAATGAGAAGCATGAAGAGAAGGGGACGACAGCATTTATGCCCAACCAGAATGAAAGTTAACAGAGGAGGAAAAAAAATTGGATGTTACTTTTATTTTGATAACTGATTTTTCAGTATGTAATATTTCCCAACAGCTGGATACCACTTAACCTAAAATTCCAGTGAAGTTTGCAGGTCTTATAATTATCAGTGGTACCACTAAGTGGCCCTTTTACAAGCAAGGAAGGTTTAAACCAGGGACATGAAAATTTTCCTGCTGGGCAGAAGGAATATGAAGAAATAGGGTGAGAATGAGTGAAAGATTCTCTTAGCTGAGCAGCCTCTTCCCCTGGAGTGCTCTGAAAAAGCAAAGCTTAATTAATTGTAGCACCATTGAAGCTCTGCAAAGAAAAAGCCTATTAAGCCATGAGCTCCATCCTTCAGACTGCAGTCCAATTCCCACTGAGCTATCCAGGATACTGCTCAGTGTCTCTAGTGATGATCTCTCTGGAAATCCTAACTCACTGAGGCAGCTGTGTACTGAACAGCAAAAGAGCTCTGAAAACTTTGAGAAGGAAAAGGCATAACTGCAGATCCTCTGGTCTTCAAGACCTTCTCAAGTACTAGGTCTTTGCTTAAGGCATAAAGAAGACGACATAAAAAAAGTAGAAGGTGGGAAAGGGAACAGGGAAGGAAGATTTTCACATTCTCTTTGGTTCCAACCAAATTCTTTCTTCCCTCCAAAAATGTGTTTCCAGTCAGAAGACTGTTCTCCACTCCAAATGTGAGAGCTGGAGTGAGTAGTTACAGGTAGACTTTCTGTTCTCACAGGTTATTGCAGCCAACAGAAATATAGCTTATTACAAACAAGCAAGATCTGAGCTGTTTGAAAATTTTAGATGCTTTCTGAACTCATTGGAGACATATCAAGCAACTCATATTATTTTAGGAATGAATAAAATACAGCCTTGAATTAAGTGATGCTTTAATGGACTGGCTTGCTCCCTCTGCCTTTTTTTCTTTATTTTTTAATCTATTCTGGAATCCAGCTGCAGCTCCCAAATTTTGCTCTTATTATGTATAAATCCATTATTAATTTATTATTAGCTTATTTTTGTCACTAATGATCTGGGTGAAGACTTGGTTGTCAACTAATCCATGTCAAGGGAGATGAAAAATAACTCCTCAACTTGATTTAAAGGCTACAAGTTCTAAGTTGTGGGAGCAATGTGGGAGTTCAGAAGTTTTAGAAGCTCCAGACACAGTTTAGAGGAATGGGTGCTTTTAGCAAGAAGGAAGGGTGAATATATTCCTTTGCCATGGGGAAATGAAGAGCTGCATTAAGCAACTTATGCTCTGGACTCAACAATGCTTCCTGGAAGACCAAAGGGGAGGAAAAAAATAGGTTCACTAGTTTCCGTCTGGAAATAGCCTTCCTAACATTTAACTGAATGGAAAACTCACTGCCTCCAGGCTGCTGTGAGGTGTGATATTTTCAAGGTGTTCTCTGAATTCTTATCCCTGTTTTGCTGAATAACATCAACATGATCCTCAAAGTAAGATCCCAACAGCCTCCTCCCCCAAAATTTGTCCGATCTTACTTCTACAGAGAAGCCTATTTCAAGCCTTCATTTTTTCTGACTGTACAAGAGTAGGTGAGAACAAGCTACCTTTATTCATCAAGGACAAGAGGATGCACACAGGCAGTACCTTGACACACTTAAGTTGAAAATCTACTGTCCTGTTTACTTGACAAAAACTTGTCACAGCCAGATTGTAAAGGGTACAAGTAAAGGGACTGGTGAAGTTGGACAGGCACTGGGGTAATTCTGAGATAGCTGGTGATATATCCTGAGCACTAAATATGAAACTATAGCACTGAGACAGATCTCTAGGGCTCCCAGACCATTTGCACACCCTGGACTAGCCCTGACTTCACTGTTTCAGGATCCTGGAAAACCAGCCAATTTAGAAGACAGCCAATGCCAACATCCATTTTTAGAGTCTCCAAACTCTGCTGTTCCCTTCCAGGTGACCTCACCAGTCTTTCTGAAATCTCCAACACTCCCATAGATCCCCCAGAGATCATACTGGAATATGTTTACACTGACTTTCACTTCTCTTTTCAAGACCTCAGCCATGTTTATTGATTTATGCTTTGTTTCACAGCACTGCTTTTCTGCTGAAGGTGACCCCATGTCTCCCAGACTGGAGTGTTCTCTTTGAGGTCATGCTCTAATGCCTGCCTGGCTCCTGTAAAACATCACTCTCTGAACAGCTCCTGATGGATGTTTTGGCCAAAAGTTCTGCTTATTACATGTCAAACATGGTTCGAAAATGAGCACAGACTGACTGCCTAGATGAGGGGAAGCCAGGATTATGTCAAAGTTCTTTGTGTTCTAAAGGTCAGCACATCAACTTCTCCAACAGGCTTTCCTATGGCTGTAATTGCAAATCTTTTGCTCAAGGTAATCAAACAAATATATTTTGAAAAGTATGAGTTGGTGGAAAAAGATCTGCTGAATTAGGATTAGGGAAATAGAATTTATTGGCTTCAGATCACAGGAAGAAATCAACTTTTGTCCTCAGAAACCAACTGATTTTGCCATTTCTCAGCTCTCCAGCTGCCTAACAGCAACTAACAGAGCTCCACTGGAGCCAAGCTTTCAGAGAAGGAGTTCCTACAGATCAGTCCAGCAACTGATACTCAAACTTTTTATTCAGTTGTTAATTTTAAAAGGTATTAAGCATGAGAGTCATGTCCCCTTTATGTTTAGTATTTAAAATTGTGATAGTAACCAAAGCTTATTTGCCTGGTTTTAAGGATCCTCTGGTCTTCAAGACCTAGATGCCACATCTCAACATCACCACCCCACTATGTTCCAATATGTCATACATACACCCACCTCATAGGGCTAACATCCTAATTCTCATTACTGAAAAGTTTTTCAGACTAACTCAAACTTTTCCTTCACTTATCCAAACCATTGCTGGTTATGTTACTACGTTTAGAGAGAAAATAATTCCCTTCCCTGAATAACCTGTATTATTTCCTGGAAGGTGTTTATAGAGATCAATCATATCTCCCCCAAGCTCTCTCTTTTTACACTATGTAGTTTAGCTCCTCATATCTCTCCTCCCTCTGTTTCTTTAATCCCTCCAAGGCATGGAATTATATGTATTTTTTCCTAGCTTTTAATATTTATCTGAAACTGTGGAGGACAAGAATCGCACAGTATTACTAAATGCTACAAAGGAAATCAGAGTAGCCAACAGTGCCAACAGAGTCCATGTTTAGGATAGTCTGAATAGCAAAAGACAAGGTATCGCAGTGATATAAAACAGCACAGCCCTACAAACATGATACAAACTGTCTTGATATATATCAGCAGAAAACCTGGTCATAAATACATCTTTATATCCTCTCAAAATTTCATTATATGCTTTGCTAAGGATTGGGAGAAATTCATGAAGAATGACACTGTCTTATTTATAAATTATGGTAGAGAGGACAAACAGAGGAACAGGAAAATCCAATCTAGATTTTTTTTTTTCCCCAGTGGAAAAAAACCATAACACTGCATGATAGGATACAGTGCTCCTATTGACACATGACTTTTAAAGTGATTAGAGCTATCACACTGCAATGCTGAGTCACACATGCCATCATGAGTGAGATCTATATGGTTCTTCCCCCGATAAACTGACAGATGCATCCATAAAAACAGTACTACTTCACAAGTTTGCTGGCAGCCGTCCATGACAGGCCACCTCTGGATGAGTACAGACTGCTAGGAGGAAGCCAGGCAGACATTCAGGGGGGATGGAGCTGGCATGGATCACCAATTCCCAATCACTGCCCAATGCAGTTCTTCTCAGACGTATTTGCTTTTCTTCATAAAAGGAAACGGAAACTTCAATCCTCTCCTATCACCAGAAATGTTTTCAGGATTTATTTCTACAGGCTGGAGAGCTGTTTAATCTCCAAAGAAGATAAAGTTTAATTCTTTCCTACATTTAATAACATCCATAAACTGTCAGCATATTTTTTGAGTTTTGCATAAGCCAACCAGATCCAGACTCTGTTCTGAAGTCATTTTATTCTGCCACAAAGATCACTAATGAGCTCCAGTGTCTTTGTAGTCACCTGAAAGTTTAACAGAATTATTTCCTGAAGACCTATGACCTATCTGGAGAGCTGGGCATCACTTTCCCAGCATGCCCGAGAATGTCACTACAATTCTCTTTTCCTGAGAAA
Source organism: Pachyramphus minor (assembly GCA_013397135.1). Taxonomy (NCBI): domain Eukaryota; kingdom Metazoa; phylum Chordata; class Aves; order Passeriformes; family Tyrannidae; genus Pachyramphus; species Pachyramphus minor. Next base: position 757,054 of record VYXB01004996.1, on the reverse strand, counting down.
AAACTCCCATTTTTCAGCAGCTCCTGAGGCTGAAACACCAAACAAAATCTCAAACAGAAGAATATGAAAATGAGACAAGACAGTAATACAGATAAAATTCTGCCATTCTGTGTAAAAGTAGGTTTCATCCTCTGCTGCAATAATGTGCTCAGGTTTAGCCACTAAAAAGGCCAAGCAGAAAGAGACATGGCAGAGGCAGCAGAAGTAGATTGGATTATTACACATTATAATACAGGGGGAAGAAAGTAAGCCATTAGAAGGAAAATGAAAAGCTTTGGGATGATGAGGGGTAAAAAGTAAAAGAGAGAGACTAGACATACGAGAGAGCACTGCAGATAATATCTAGAAGGGCAATTACTGCTTCGCTTTCTCTATACTCTTTCCCATAACACAAGACCTGGAGGGCAATGTGCAATTAAGGGCCACCCATTGAAAACACACAAAAATGAAACACTATTTAGCGTGTAATTAACCTGTGGAACTCACTCCCACATGGCATTCTGTGGACAAAGAGCTCAGACAGAGACCGGGAAGGATTAGACACTACTAAGAAGTGGTAAGATAGCATTTCCCATTCCACCAGCTGGATAAAAATAAAATACAAAGAATATCAATCCTCCTGCTTTAGGGCCTCAGTTGTTCATTGTGATCAGCAGCAGGTAAAGCTCAGCAGGATGTGAAAGAAGCAGTTCTGGCAATGAAAGCTTTAGTGCATGGTCCTTTCCTATGTGCCTCTTGTCACTTAGATGCTTGTATGGCTTCTAAAGTTCCAGTATGGGAGTTCATTACAATCAGTAACATATTCATCATCACAATAGCCTGAGAAGGTATAGAAGAACTTTTATCCCTATTGTACAGTCTGTGAACAAAAAGGTTAGGGACATACTGGAAGTCACACAGGAGAAGGGAGCAGAGCACTGCACTGCTCTGTCCATCCATCCTGAACATTGGACCTTACTGCATTCCAGATCACAGATAGCCAGGAAAGGAGACAATAGTTCCAGTTCCAAGTCCCTTTCAGACATAGCTGTCCCAATACTAATCAAACCAGCAATTTATTTAAATCCACAGCATGATCAACACAATCATTTGCATCAGCCAAACCATGACCACTGTTCTGGGGACCCAGCCCTCAGGTGGTATCTCCCAGAAGGTTTCTCTGACCTTGTTGACATCCAGTACTAGTTCAACAGTTGGTTTGTCCTTTGGGATGAATTCCAGCTGGCAGTACTGGATGGTATAATGTCTCTTAGCATGCAATGTTTCCCTTCTGCTGTGACTTATCCATAGGGTTTTTAGTACATGCATCCCGCTTAGGGTCAGGCCCTGCTGCATGTTTAATTTACCTAAGCAGTCCCAGCCAGTCCAATGCAACTACTCCCATGGGTTGCACAATCAACCAATCTTTTAAAAGGACAGATGTACAGAAACCATGATTTTCCTCCATGAGGAGATAAATCACATGTCTTCTTTTACAAATGGCTGTGTCACTTTTAATACTGTTATTTATTTTTAATATATTTAACTAACAGTGATTTATCAGTCAATCTCTGATGATAACTACAGCATTCCTTCAACATTCATATTTCTTTTATTTTTCTATTTTTTTTTAACCTTTTCTTTCCTTGGAGCAGTTTTGTCCTGAGATGGAAATGTAAAGGTCCACCACAATCTTTACTGGAGAAAAGAGTCCTGTTTGAAGCTGTGATACAATGAACGCACAGGTCATTTTGAGAATAAAACATAAAGACACACTAACCATGAAAGTTTTATTTCCTTCACAAGTGGTAAGCATGTCTGAAGGAAAGACCTTTTTTTTTTTTTTTTTGCTACCTTTGGCCTGCTGTGAAACACTTGTTAAAAAATGTTCCTTGATTCTAATCTCCAACTGGTGTTTCACTTATTTTGAACTCTTAAATGTCACCAGCTTTCAACTGGTGCTGCAAAAAGACCTAACTTACATATCTATAAATGAAAGAGCTCTATTTTAAACAAGTCTCTTTCTTCCTTCCTTCCTCTCTTCCTTTTTCCCTTCCCTTTCTTTCTTCCTTCCTACCTTCCTTTCTTTCTTTATTCTGGTACTACATTTCTGCTTATTTTTGACTTTTAATACAAAAAACCAAGGGCAAGAGGAGAAGCTATAAATTATACAGAATAAGGCTACTCTTAATCTGTCTAAGCCGCCAATAAATTAAAAAAAATTCCTTTAATTTGATACAGTACAAATTTTTAAACCAAATGTAGCCTTTAAGAGGTTCTTCTACTTCACCAGGGCCACAGCCAACTTTTCCAGGCTGGATAGTGGATCCTGAAGAGATGCCAACAGCACTCTGCATAGGTGAGGAAATACAAAGATGTGGGATGGGAAAAGGGGATGCTCACAAAGATTAGGAATGAACAGATTTCATGTCACCTGTTCCAACCTGCAGCTCTATACTGAACTAATAATTCTAATTGAATAAACCAAAAAAAAATCATCACTCTGTTTTCATGGTCATGAGTATGATACAATTTCATTGCACAGTAGGTTTCCATGAGGCCCCATTCCAAAGTCAGGTAATGCAGGGGACTGGGATACTCTTCACAGGGAAGCATCAAACAACCAAGGGTCCAGCTCAGGATGGTACTGACAAAGATCAGTAGAAAATTACTTCTTTAAAGGGATCTTGTTACTAATCAGTAGATCAGAAATCCAATCCAGGACATTCCACAACAAACACCACAGAGAGATCACAGACAAATGCAAGTTACAAAGTTCTTGATCATTGGGCACAGGAGATGCAAAGCTGAGTTGTGCAGCTGGGCAGAGGGATACAAGGAAAATTCTGACATTGCCCCTTTTAGGAAGAAAGGACTCAAATTCCACATTCAGCAAGACTGCCAGAAATTGTCAGTGCTTTGTATTATTCCTTAATCTGAATCATCATTAGATTATTGACTCTGAAGTTCACACTCCAAAGAGTAATCTGGTTCTTTAACAAGGCATCAAAGCACAGCACCAGTGAGCCAACATATCATAAGAAGATAATGATATGGGTAGTTCTCACCTTTCTGCTTCTGTCTTATCTCTTAGATCTAAACAGTGGACACATTTTATATAGCACTGCTCATCTGAGCATATCAAAGGGCTTTATAGATATTCATTATAAGTAATTACCAGGCAGCACATGTGAATAATTTACAGGGTGGTAGAAATGAAATTTCTACTGCCCTCTCAGGATTTTTTTCTCTGCTCTGCAGTTTTTACACTTTTTTTCCTTTGTTCTCCTTCTTTTTCGCACCACTGTAAATTAGGGATATCAGTAATTTGAATATCTTCTTAAATCACATCTGTAGGTGCCTATATCAACAAATATCTAGCCCTAAATTTGAAAGTAAATCTAAAGCAGCAGCCTAAGACAGAGATCACCTCCCAAAACAAGATGTGCCAGTGGAAGATTTTTTTTTTACCTAACACTAATTCCATCAGCACTAACTTAGTTTTTATCTGTGTAAAATATGATGGTAACCAGTAAGGAGGTGTGAGCTAAAGGCAGTAAGTGGGAGAGAATCTGACTCTGAAATATACCCCACTAACATCCTAAGAAAGCCGAGAAATTAACAGACCTGAACTCGTTAAATTCAGTGAGAGTCACTTCTCAATGTGTTTCATTAAGTCAAATACAGTTTAAGCATGTGAAGATCCTTGTTCAACAGGGCAGAAGAAACCTTTTATTTTCAAATTTGGTGGTGTTTTCTACTCCCTTTTCTGCAGCGATTTCACACAATTCTGTTCATTCAATCTTTGCCTTTCACTTTCCTCAGTCAGCTTTGGGATTCCATGTCCCAGGACAGTCTACATTTAACAGTCATGAGCATTTAAAACATAACTGCAAATTGTCATAACTGTCATTTTGAGCAGAGGCTGGGATTTTAGTGGTTTTTTTCTTTTTTTGTCTTTTTTTTTTTTTTTTTCCCTACAGGATCTTAATTGCCTTTCTCATCACAGATTTTAAAATTGAGTTGATGCTTGGGAGAATTTAATACTTGAATAAAAAAAGAATGGTGACCACTCTCAGACACTCAGAAGGGAAAGTGATTCAAAGAAGCAGAACTGGAAAGGTGTGGCAAATGGCTAAAGGTGTGACACAAAGCCCAGCCAAGTACAAAGCTGAACATAAAGGAGGAAGGAAAAATACAGCAGCTGTCTACCAAGCCAATATGAAAAGGTTGAAAAGTTAAATAATCAGAAAGGAAAAAAATGGGAGAGCTTTCATGGCAGGAAAAAGAAAGGGCAAAAGAGAAAGAAGCAGCACAGTGACAAGATAGTCTTATACACACAGAGGAAAAAAGACTTGTCCAATGAGAGAACATATGGACAAAGAAAAATAACCCCAACCACAGACGGATTTCCAAGGCAACACATATAAACCAAACAAAAATTATAGACAAATAATTAATTTAAAATCTCCACAAAAGAATTTAAATTCTAAAATGTATTGGGGAAAAAAGCAAACAGCCTTTTCCAGTGTAGCGAAAATGTTCATTTTCTAAAAAGGCCTTTTTCCAACACAAGTTTTGCCATTCAGCTAATGTCATCCAGCTCCAGTTATGTACTCCAGGCCTCTAGGGCAAAACATAATCTATCTGTGTTTGAAATGAGAATATGTTTGTTCAGACCTTAGGCCAACAGCAACCGAGGGATCTGTCAGTGCTCTGGTGAAAAGAAACAGGAAGAGAACAGTAGGGGAACATTTGAGCATGCTTTGAACATCAGATAGTGCCCAAGCAGTCAAGGATAGCCAAGCCAAATTGTCATTTTAATGCCCATAACTCATCATGGCACCCTCAATATATTTCAGAGCAACTCCTTCCATGCCAGCTGCTACAACAGCTTCTCCAATATGCAGCCACGTAGGAGCTGCAATGTGTTCTTTGTAGAGCCCTTCCAGGACTTCCAGGTCTTTGGGAAGCTGTTCTCCAGCAGATCAGTCAACTCCCTGCAGTGAGGAATTCATAAACATTGGACAGTAAAGGTTCATTGTTCCAGGGCAGCTCATGGAAGGCTTCACCCAGGTGGGACTTACATCGATATCTCCTCAGTTGCTGTAGAAACACAAGCAGAGTATGCTGCTCCATATGCTCCACCATTCCAGAGCTTTGAGTGCAGCCCAAGCTCTTTCTTTCTAGGTACCACAGCTGTGATTAGATGTAAGTATCAGTCTGTAATCAGAGCTGCAAAATGGACAGATCAATACAGCTATCAGTGATTAACACTACTGTAACTGCCTGGCACATTTTTTATTTATTGCAGCAGGCAGGTCAAGATGCCTGGGGGATAAGCAGTTTCTAGGATGGAAAGACCTAAGGAGAAATGGAGAAAAGGGGTTGTTCATATTGAAGGCTACCCTTTTTCCCTCCCTTTATTGCTCTCACAGCCTGGAGGCACGCAAGGATGTGTGCATCACATGCTGCTACAGAAACATCTGATTCATAGCAGAGACCAGCTGGCACATTAGGGTAATGCATCTCTCCTTCGTCTTTGGAGTTAGAGATGGAACAAGTTTTCCCAGTCCCAGGGTAATCCCATGTGGATTTTTGTTTGCTTCAGACCTGTATTTTCTCTTTCCTCACCCAAAGGAGATTTCATGACCAAAAGAACTGGCAATGTCACAGGCCAGGATTTAGTAGAAACAAGAATTGCTCCAGGGGCAGAACTGGAGAAAACAGAAATAAATCAAAGACTTGGATGCATTAGCAGAGCTACATGAAAAGACTATGATGAGAAAGGCTGGAAATATCCAAGTCGAGGAGAAAAAGAGCTGAAGAGAGCTCTGTGGAGGCCTGAGACTAGCAGAAGTTGCCACTCAGAACCATGAGGTAGAAAATTGCTGTGGCCTCTGACCAGCAATATCACAACTTCTATTCACCTTCATAAAAACCGGGAAAAACACCCAGTGTTTCAATAATGAAATAAACACCTTACAGCAAGTGCTGATTTTTAAAATAGGGTTCTAGCTGTATGATCTATTCCAGTTGGTTTTGCTCTGCTGGTATTAGCTGTTTCCTGAGGCATGATTGCTTCCAGTTTTGGAATACATTAGTGCTCAACTCAGCTCCAGGCATCATTCTAAAGGAGAGAGGCAGGGTGAATTTTTAAGAGTCAGATAGTACTATTATTTTTACACAAGCAGTTACTATTCTTTCTCACTGGAACACCTCCCTGCTGGTACTGCCGATCCGAGTCAGCCCTCACCCTGAAGGGCACTTCACGTCTAGTTTGCACTTCACATATAGCTGTAAGAGCTCAACCATGAAAAGAAGCAGTAGGCACATCCTATATCCCAGCTGTAGCTCCACACCTCTCCAATACTTCACCCAGCTGGAGAAGTTTGGCTTCACTGTGGCCTGACTGAATTAACCCAAGTTCAGGCAAGCTCAGCATGAGCCATCTCAGTCCCAATAATGAGGCCACAGGGAATCATTTAAGATGCTGTCATTAGTGAAAATACATAACCTTTGAGTTCCTGGAGCTAATTTCATCTCTGTTTCCAAAGCTGATAGAGTCTATTGTGTTCTGACTGGCGGAAATTGCTGCAGGATATTTCGAGTCAATCTCTGCTAAGCCTGATAACTCCCCCCACCTCTACTCCCTTATTTATAGCCAACAACTGGACATTGCAAGTCAATGCCCATTGACAATATGACACATGGATCTACAGACCCAGCAAGTCTAATATCAACTGAACTGACAGTGCTGGATCCAGGCTATCATCAGAGGAGAGACAAATGTTCCAGGTGCCAATAGGTGTGCCCTTGCATCGACCTTACCTGAAGCACCCTTGGCCTGAGGGAGCAATGGAGATCAATTAAAATTCTTTGAAGTGCCAAATTCTGCATACCTTTCAGCAGCTCCCTGTTCTCCCTCCTCTGCTACAGGTGGGCCACTAATCAGAAACCCTTTTATACATGTTTGTACAGCAAACAGCTAAAGCTTCAAGGAATTAACAAGATGGTAGGGTTTTTTTTGTTTGCTGATAAAATCAGGGATCTCACCTCCTTTTCAAAGCCCTCAGGATTAAATGTGTGAAATCTTTCATTGATTCTGCGGTTTCCTTTTCCAATCTTGTTTGCAAAAAGCTCTTGAAATTTATCCTGCACTTGAAGAGGGTATTTACAGTTGTCGCTTTTGCCTACTCTCAGCATCCATCCTCCACAAGAACAGCTTCTCCCTGGAGTCAAAGAGGACATCTGATACTTTCCCAGAGGCAGGTTTCCAGTAAGGATCTGCTCAGAGCGGAGGAGTGGAGACTGTGAAAATGTGCTCCAGCTGTTCTGCTTGGATATCCCTTCAGGGTACACTTCAGCTGACTGAGAAACTCTGGCCAGACCCTGGCTAACCCTGGGATCTAGTGCTACCATAGACAGAGGTTAAGCACAGCTGAGAATCAGGCCTTAGGTCCCAACACAGCTCAGCCCTGCTACTTCTTAAACCCACATGTCCATTAGTAGTGAATGCAAACTGCTTGAAACCATCAGAAAACAACAGATCATTTCCTACAGCCCACTCAGGAGGGGCACAACAACAAGTCTGAATTAATGTGGGCCTGGGCTGCAACTGAGACTCCTGTCTTGAAGCACAAGGATCCCAGCTTTAGCTCTAATGCTTCAAACTATGAAACCTCCATAATTCATTTTGTAGACTCACAAATTACTTGTTCAGCCATGGGAAACACTAAACCACTGTCTTACTCTCTTCAACTTTCAAGTGTCAAATTCAAAGTAGGGAGCAGAATGTGAGAGCACGGCAGTGTGGACTGAGCAACGGGACAAAATGTAAAATGAGAAGAAATATGCTCAAAATAACAGTAATAAATCTGAAAAGCACTGATTTTCTGTCTACACAGTTGGTGGTATTGACAAACTGCATCTCCTTTGCTTTTTCCACAATTACTATCAAAACCAGACTTCTGAAAGCAATAAAAACTCTTTATCTACTATCAGTATACACTGAGATTTGAAATTACTTTCAATGACAAAATGCAGGTTTAAGTGGTCTCACTGGTGTATAGTAAGTCTGAGACATTAGCATCAAGAGGTGCTGTGAATGTGTCATGGTCCTTCCTTGCTCTCAGAATAGCAGATGATCCCTGTTGAAAGGGCACTGATTTGCTGGGCAGGACCTCAGCTTAAAAGGGACAAAGTATCCCCAAGTTTGAGAATGGCTTCTTTCTTCATTACAAGCTCTTCACTCATCTTCACAGACAGTCCTGTAACTAATGACTGTAACAGCCTCACCAGAGACTCTGCAGAACTCAGTGCTTTAGCATAACAGCAACTGCTCATCGCTGAGTGGTGATTATCTTGTCACACCAGCGTTTCCTTCTCCTAAGCAGGGACGGTTAAGTTATCTCGAGAATGCCTAAAACACACATTTTTGAGAGGGAACTGTGAGGTGATGGATTATGGGAAGCTGCCAACACAGGCACAGGAGCCATTAGGGCTGACTGAGGTCTGATTACAGTTTTGCATAGAATAAGGGCACATCTGAAGAGGTGTAATTTAAAGGCTCATTGCTTGCTTCCTACCCAACGTTTTGAGAGAAGGAAAAACTGCTGGAGTCTGGTCCATTTGAAATCACCTGTTTGTGTTCTACTAGGGAATAGTCTGCAAAATCTCATGAAATACTAAGCAAGGAAAATGCTTGGCTCATTCTGAATTACTTCAAAGTGATCAGCCAGCAATTGAAAAGTAGAGCTGGAATTGCTGGAACATTCCCTGATATTTGCTTTTTGTAACTCTCCTAAAGTAGAAAGCCTGCATTTCATTACTCTCAGTTTCCTGAAGAGAAGTAGCTATTTTCTTATGCGTTTCCTTATGCCATTTATTTTCTGCTCTGTAAAGCTACTGCTAGTGCATGCATGCCTTGCAATACAGGATCTCTATAAACCAAGAGCTGGTTTAGGAAAATGAGTGTCACCTTGTGCCACTGAGAGATTTAGGTTGGAAAGAAGCAGGTTTTATTTCCATAATGACCCTTGTTTCTGGCTCTGCTCTATTACTTGGGAGCAAACCCATTCAGCCACAGCAGTTAGGGCTGGCAGGGCACATTTGTCCTTTTAACTCAGATGCTGGCTCTATTCTGACCCAGAGAAAGAGACAAACAGCTGATTTAGACTTTCTCAGTTCTCACACGTGTCTGCCGGCAGGTCCTTTAGTTTAGCAATATATCATGAGGAAGGAAAAGATTTGGGTTTTGCCTTGAAAATGCAATTCCTCACCAAGTAGTGATGAGGGCTTGGGGTGGCTTTGAGGTGTTTGCTTTGTGTTTTTACCAGTGGAGCTCTTATTTAAAAGAGACAACTTTTATTCTGACTAGCTTCCACATTCCAGTGCCAAACAGCACCCACTCTGACAGCATCACTTTCTTTTTTTCCTGCCAAGATCTACCTGCCAACCTCTGTCATGTTACTGTTCATATTCTTGTCTTTCTAATCCCTGAGTCCCTTTTTTCACTCACTACTGTCAGACACCTTGAGCAGGAAGAAATAGACCTCCTAAAAAGACCTCAAGCTTTAAACATACGCACAGTCAGCTCACCAGTAAAAATACTGCACCAAATAAACAAAACTGCCTTTGGGCATGATGAGCTCTATGTAGGGGAGGAAGGAATAATAAAATTAAAATAATTTCATATGAGGTAACAGCTTCCTTAAAAGAAAAAAACACAACTAAACAAAAGTAAAACAAAAAGTCTGGGAGCCACACAGGAAACATGAAGCATTTTCACAAAAATTCCCTTGGAAGTTGGTTGCTTTCCTGAGACTCTTAATTAATTATACATGCAACTGAAGAAAAATCATGTGGCTTTGAATAAAATAAAACCCAAATTTTCAAATGAAAGAGATAGGGAGAGGGAAGACAAAATGATTTTGTTAATTCAAGTTTGAACTAATTTCACTTTAATCAGAAGCTGACAGGAAAATGGTAAGCCCAGCTGCTTGTCACATTCAGCAGAGATGTCCCCACTGTCTTTAACTGATAAAACATTTCAATGCTGACCTCCAGTGGGAGCAGAACATTGCCTTTAATGCTGTTGAGTGCAATTTCAACAGATCTCAGTACTTATTATAATCTCTTCCATGGTCATCTCTCCATTAGCCTGAACAAATGGGATTTTTGTGAGTCTAAATACTTTTTTTTTTTTTTTAGAGTGGTAGGAATATCTGGTTCCTTAAGCTGCAATAACCACCGTGACAAGGCAAGTCTGGGCAAATCTGGGTTAAAAAAAGACTTTTGGCTTACCAAAACAAAGGTGAAAAATCTTGTCAGTTATAGCACTATCAGATTTCAGCTTTACAAACCTCAAGTGTTCTGATCCATGGCCCTGAGTCATGTATAGAGTTCACAGAAACCACGTTTGTCCTCTCTATGGCCCCTTCTTTAGACCTTCTAGGATGTAGCCCACAGCTGGGGTTCATTTATTGTTTTATTTGGATTTCTCCAATGAAAAAAAACAAGCCCTGGTTGCCCTTGACTTCAGTTATCAAAACAAAAATAGAACAGCAGCATACCCCAAGAGCCCAAAGGGTAGAGGTCCTCCAAGCAAAACATAAGGCTCGTCACATGAGCAATCTCCTCCTGTCCACACAAGCAGATGTGCTCTGTGCCTTGTGTTCCGACAGTGAGTCACGATCCCAGCTACTCTGGACCAAGGATGGGAATTTATTCCACTGCCAAAGACCCTTCACAGAGAAGGCTTTTCAGAGAAGCTCAGATGCCTCCACTGAGCAGAGCTCAGGTAATAAACAGTACCTCTCTCTTTTCTCGAGTAGGACATTTCAAAAAACTTAAGACTTCAAGTGAGAGTCAACCTTGCAATTGAATTTGAATATTAAAAGCAGGCACATGGGGTCCTGCAGCACACAAGGTACAGGTTGCCATGGAAAGGGACACCCTCTGCACCAATGCTGGCCACATTCTTTGACCACATATTGGAGGCCCACAGGATGCCCATGAGCACGGCCCCAGTGAAGAGAAAAAAAACTCCAAAAAACAATCATCAAAATAGCCATCTTTAAATAAATAAAAAAAAAAAAAGGTATAGGACCTCTCAATGTGCTGCTACAGTTTCATATACCAACACCAATATCCTTGTGAGGCCGAGCAATTGTGCTTTAGATGATAAAGGCACCATCTCTTCATGTCTTCCAGTCCTTCCCATTTATACTTTCTATCATCTACCTTTATGCTATCAGACTTAGACAGTATAAGATCTTAGTTAGGGGTAACAGGCCAGTTGTTTTCTCACAGCACACCAGCTCCATTGCAGGCTTGCTGGATTTTCAAGCAAACATCCCTGAGACTCATCCCAGACTCACAAGGATATTACAGACATCCTTCAAATTCCTCATTAAGCTCCCATTTGCTGTAATGCCTGTAAATGACAGGCTATAATTTATGACTATTTTGTTGATTAGTACTGGCAAATCTTTTCATCTCTCCTCTTTTTGGATCCCCCCCCATCTGTGCTCTCATGTTGTACCCATAAGTTGTGAGCTCCTTGGGGAAGAAACAGCCCTTCTGTTCCAAGTTTGCACATTGCTAACACAGCAGGGTCCCAGTTCACAACTCTAAGATGCTGCAGATATGACTATGAACAATGACAACAGCAAGTACAACCCATTTCTGCTCCTGCTCACTTGCATCTGGACTAAGTATGTAGCTGGCATGATTGTCCAAATATCATTTTACAGGAATCCTACGGGCAAGAGTCATCTCTCATCTGCAGAGACAAGATCTCTGCCCATTTCCCCATGGCAGCAGACCCCAGCTGCTCTTCACCAGTTGAAGACCAGATGCGCCTCTGGCCTGATGCCAGTTGGCAACTGTTATATCTCTGTAAAATAAGGGTACAGAAAAAAGCCAGGTTAAAACAACAGTGATTCTCTGGAACCAACTAGAAATAGGGCAGTTGGATATGAACAGTCATGTAACGAAGGATGGACTGAAACCACCAATTAACCTCAAGTAGGTCAAAGAGCACTGCAGGCTAACACATCCTAGTCACAGATGACAGGGGCTGACTTTAAAGCAATGGCCTAAAAGAGGAAATCATTATACCACATGCCTAAACTCCTGTATCAATCTGCCTTCAGAATTACTCCGAAGGCAGAGTTTAGACTCTTTGGTTTTTTCAAGCCATATTTCCATGCACAGCACTGTGACTTGCTGTGGCAGCACAGACCTGACATCAGCTAAATTTCTCTTTCAAATGTGTGCAGAGTTATGCGTTGCAGAGTAGAAACCCTACTTCGTTTTCATCAATTATTAAGAACATTGCTGCTTTAATTTTCTTCTGACTCTCCAAATAAATGGATTGTCTATATTATTGTTGCTTAGCAAAATTCTGTAATATTTAATGTTCTTTCTTAATTAATACCCCTGAATTTGGATATTTGCAGGTACGTATAAGGTTTTCCTGACCAGATTCATGTTGGCAAAGTAATTTCTCCTTACAAAAACACTTCAGTCTTCTGGTTTTAGAATAACTTTTCCCTCTCCCATTTATGATTTTCTCATTTAAGGTATGTAGAATAGTCTGGAGTTCACTGAGACTTTGTTACCAACAGTTTTTTAACCAATGATAAACCAATGTTTTCCTCCTTTCTACTTTGGTCAATGGACCGACATTTAAATTCACACCATGGGGTTTGTCTGCCTGTCATTTGTGATCAGTAAACTGAAACAGAAGAATTGTGCCACATAACTCCACATACTCACCAGGACCAACATTGCACACAATATTTAACTACAGACACTTTCACTTTCCTGCTATCTCCACACACATTAAATTACTTTAATTTTATAAACACAAATTCTCCTATACTTTTCATCATTCCCCATCCACCCAGCACACTTTGAAGAACATGTCTACTGTGGAACACTTTCAGCTAAAGAACTAAGTCCTGTAAAATGGGGGGTTGTACAGTACTCAATGTCACCTCACATTCTTCCAACACATGAGTGAGCTTTATGTTCACAGGGTTGGTGAGAACACAAGGCTGAAACAAAAAGGAACCAACAGAGCAGTGTCTGCTGTGTCACTGCTGCCCAGTTTCTCTGTAGGACTATGTGCAACTGCTGGTGCAATCCTTCTCCACCTCCAGTCTCATCACTCAGGTCAGATTTACACCAGTCTCATCATTCATGGGACAACGACAGGCCAGTCACAGAAGAAAAGGTGTCAATCTCTCTAGGTAAAGATACAGTAACACACAGAGGAGATTGTTCATGGACAGTCAATAACAACTGAGTTTCATCCAAATGAAAAACAATAAGCCAAAACACCCTTTTCTCTTCCCATTTAAAGCATGAGTAGAGGATCGACAAATGTCCTGATGTTGTCTGGCTCTATGATACTAAGAAGATTTCTTCTTCTCCCTCAAAGGGAGCATGGGGACAATCTCTGTCAAATCTCTGTGCAAACCACAAGCCAGATTTACATCTCTACGGTGCACAGCCTTATGCACACTTCCTCAAGGCTCCTTCTGCCTTTCCTTCACATTATAACATCTTCCTTGCAAGCTATCCCCAGGAATTCTGGACCTGTCAATAAGAAGTTTTACTTTTCTATGCTTGGCCCCTATCTTATGGCCCTTGAACAGGGCCATGCATCCTGATAAAGGTATCCTGAGAGAGATGGAGAAGGCTAAGGGTCTCATACAGACCATGATGCACAAGATCTGTGCTTTGCTTCCTACTGCTCAAGAGAAGTACAACAGAAGTCAGGGAAAGTCTGAAGCTGGACTGCATCTGTTGGAGAACAAAAGTCCAATGGTGATTTACAGACATTTTCACTAAAGAATCCTACACTTTCACTTCTAACACAGGACCAAGATATTAACAATTAGGCAAGAGGTGCCTGAGGACAGAAGCACCCTTCTTGCAAGAGCTAACAGAAGTCAGGTGTAGCCTGTCGTTACCTTCCCTTGCTCAAAGAACCCTTTTCAGTTCACCAAAGTAAAGTAGCATCAGGACTAACACAGAGACATATTTTGATCATTCTGTTCTGTATTTCTTTCACTGTCTAACAAATGAGATGTTACTTCAAGTGTATTCTCTACTTATCAGCCTGGGCTCTTGTTTCACATAGGGTTTTTGCAGACACTATACTTAAGGAGTCAGAGTATGATGGAGTGCCAGCTAATGCTTGAATAAAACAGTTTCTGAATTCTAAAGATGAAAAGGAGAAAAAGAAAAAATGTGTCTTGTAGAGATATGTCAAACTTTATTCTCAAAGTGGCACACTTCCTTCTGGGAACCAGCTAGAATCCATTTGAAAAAAACTTCAATCTGTTCTGCTCAGAAGAGGAAGGGGTTGCTACTCCAGCTTTTCTCTACAGGCATTAGGTCACATACAGGGAAGGCAAGGGAAATTTATATCACTTGGTACTTTGAACCAGTTCTCCACATATTCACTCACAGCTTACTGCATCTGCCTTCTCCACGCAGAGAATCCCTTAAACCATCCCCTGTTGATATGTCCAGACTGGAATGGGAAAGTGGCAAGAGAAACTCACAGGAATGCATGATAAGGAGCTGGACACACTCTTCTTCAGCTAACCCTATGTTATTTCACAAAAACTCCCAGTTCTTCCAACTTGATCAGTGTATAGCTCATACCTTTGCAGACACTTCTTTCCCCTGCTACATTTTGCTATGGGAAATCCCATGCCAGAGGCAGTCATGGTGACCACCAGTTAATGTGATTAACTGTACAAGCAGCAAGTGACAGATGTTGTGCCTAAAAAGCAACAGGAGTTTGGCATAGGAACATCTCTTACAATCTGCAAATACACATGTGAGCAGGTCAGCTCATGCGAGTATAAAAGGAATAAAAAAGTACTCCACTGAACCATAGCTTGTTCTACAGTAACCCCAGAAGCTGTGGGGAAAAAAAGCAAAACCAACCAACCAACCAACCAAAAAAAAACCCCAAACCCAAAATTAATTAAAAAAAAATTACATAAAATTGCAGGAAGTGCACTGGAACTCATTTTTAAAGTTAGCTCTCGCTTTTCAAGCCATAGTAACTGTGGGAATCTGTGCAGCAGCTTGGATTACACAGAGTTTCTGTGGACTGGTGGGCAAGGGACAAGTGATGAGGTAAGAAATACTGGGAGGTTCATCACAGACCTCTGCAAGTCATCACATGGACAGCACACATTCACAGATGTACCCAATCTCCACGGCTATGTGCAAGAGTGTGTAGGAAACTACCACACTAATATATCAGTTCATGCAAAGGCAGGTCAAAGACAGTGAATTAGCAACCCAGAGCAGAAACTCTGGCACCACTGCAGTGTCAGAGAAAAATCACAGTGAATCCTTAGGGTGAGGTTTTTATCTCACTCAAGGCTGTGAGCTAGTTTCTTTCAGATCAAATAAAGAACTGGCTGTGGAAGGTGAAGTTTTGTCTTAGTCTTTGCAAGTAAGACACCGTTGAGTTATGGGACCCTTATGAGCCATGATATGCTGGCTGAGCAGCACTAGTTTTGTTTGACCTGAATTTTTAGCAAATAAATGTGACTCTTTTCTTTTTTTCTTTTTTTTTTGCCACTTAAGTGAAAAATCTCTGATCAGTTTTGAAGAAATTGGATCACAATGGTAGATTGTGCAACAGGCCATGAAATCGACAAAATCATAAATGAGAACATACAGTACATCTAATAAAAAAATCTTATTCTCAGCCACATTACTGCTAAACCTTCTGTCTCTTTTTATTTGGTGGAGGGGACAGACAGCCTTCCAGGCTAGAGGTCACTCATCTTTTAACTTGGTACATTTCTAATTGGGAGAAAAAAAAAGAGTACAGGCATAAAGAACAGAAAGGAAAAAAGAAAACAAAAGACAGGCATAAACCTCAGCCTTTTGTTTCCATAACATCCACTGATATTTCACTAGTTCTGTGGTTTTTCACCAGCATTTAGAAAGTCATTGAAAAATATTAATGGTCTGATGGCAAAGCAGCCATTGGGAATGAAGAATGAGCCAGCGATGGAATGAGGGTGTGAAGCTAATGATTTCCTACACGAGCTGATTAAACATTGCACTTCCATCTCTTGCCACCTAATTCCCTCCACCACTGATTTATGGAAAAAGCCCCACCATGTATGGCTCCTGCAGTTTTATTAGCCAGTAACAATTTAGCACCACAAGAGGCTTTTCCCAGCTTCTAATTTTCTTATAATGAAGAAGGAAAGGGGATGGGGAAAAAAAAAATCATTGCAGTGTCTTTGCTTAAAGGGTAAGGGAAAGGAAGCGAGGGAAGTTAGTGCAAAAATCTAATAGAAATATCAAGGAGGGCACAAGGTTCAGCACTTGGGATCCTGTTTATGATAAGAGGATCATTACTTCACAGAAATCATTATCCTTTTCAAGGCACAGAAGAAGACAAGTACAAGTTCCTATAAATGGAATCTGTCTGGTACTATTTCAGTGGGTTTAAAAATAGCTCAACACCTCATTTTTCCTAATACAGCAGTGCCTGCTACTAAGTCCTTTCCAGTAAAAGATTCACGATATTTCTTGAAAAACTAAGTGGAGAGGATAGAGGAAGTCTGCCTTAGTTCTTTTTACACTTTTTATCTTTGTCTTTTTCACCATTAGGCTCAGTTCTAGAAAGAAAGGCACAAAGGCAGGACACTGCACCTAGCTAGCTGTGGTCTCTGGAGAAGGAGGAGGAGAACAGACATGGGATATCCATTGCACAAGAGGCTGTGTCATTGCTCACAAGCTACTGGGAGCAAAGCTGCAGTTAACCACCACTGCGATCTCCCTGCAATTCCAGGCTGGGGGAAGAGATTTTTTGCAGTGGAACTCAGTAGTAAAGGAGTCACCACAAGTTTTTACCCTCTGGGAAGAATTAGCAGTGCATCAGAAAGGAGTTCACAGTGGTCCAGAGGTTATTTCCCCAGCAAACTATTTGGCCCCCTAAAGCAAATGATTAATCTAAGCTGGTCAGTTAGGCATCCTGCATTTTAAACATAAAGCTTGATCCCATCCCAGATTGGGTACTCCTGCTGATCTCAGTGAATCCAGCACTTGGACACCTCAGTGCACTCAGCTTGCAGATCACCCTTCACTTTCCTTTGGTTGGGTGTGTTTTCTGCTGCCCTGACAGGCTGAAGTGGTTGTGAGAATAAGACAAAAGACAGAGCCAGCGAAGGAGGAGAGACAGAGATGAGCAGCCAGGAGTGGGCAGCAGTTTAGATGGGGAACCATTTAGGTAGGAGTTATAATGTATCTCAGGAATGCAGGAAATGACATAGTAGATCAAACTCATACATAGCCTATCTCTGACATCAATCAGACAGATATTTTAGAGGGAAATACAAGATATTGCCTTTAGTAAAAGATTATTTAATCTGCCCTGCTGATTTTTTTCCCTTTCACTCCATCATTGGCAGTCAGGGTTTCCACTTAAAAAAAAAAAAGGTATTATTGAAGCTCCTTCCAAAATCACTGCACATTGCACACAAATTATAAAAGCTATATGTAAAAGCTTAGTATTCTTGTTATGTAAATCTAATGTTCACTACATAAAAATTTTAAAGCCACTGCTGTGAAGTTGTTAGTGAAAAGTTATTTTACCAAAGTGAAAGATGCATTTTGCTTAGGTCACTCTATCACTATTGCAATGGAGCAGACTTCAATTGAGTTGGTTTGGATTCAAGCTCCATGTTATATTACTGGTATGATTGACTTCTGACAAGAGCTGATGGAAGGTTTCTGAGAAATTAGTGTAAAATTGAACTACAGTACCCAAGGAGTGGTCAGAGAAAGGAGGGAGAAGTGGCAGAGCTGGTGAGAGCACGGACTGGAAAGCTGGGTTGGATGTATTTACTGCTGCCAAGACATAGGGGACAGGCATTTGCTGGCCTCTCTTAGGGCATGGCACATCCCAAGCCCTTCCTTGGCTCATAAAGCCTAGCTTTCCTTGGCTCTGCAAGGAACACGGGGGCCAGGTCAGCTTTTCCTGGCCACCTCCTGTCCCAAGAAACTGCTGTGCTTCCTGTGCTTCATTTAAAGGAAAGGATTTTCGACTCTGTAGCATCTGAAAAGATAAACTCATCAGAAACCAATCAACCTTTTTGTTGCATTCCAGTTTAACAAAAAATAATCAGCATTCACATTACGAGCAAATCTACAGGATCAAACTGAGTCTCGGTTTAGACTTGAATAGAAGCCCAACAACAGTGACCACTGTGCCAACTGAGGACTTCTTTCCTAAGCTTTACAATTTCTTGGAGAAAGCCTTTTTATCTGGATTACACCCAGTACAATGACTTCATCTGGGTCAGGGTTTTAACTGCCATGGTGCAACAATGAGTCAAATCGTCAACAGAGAGAAATCAGAGAATTCTGTGAAAAACCCATGGAGCTGCATCTATTTAAGAGAGACATGAGACCAATAATTTCATAACATCAATATAGAGCTGTAACTGAAAACTCAAATTCAAGACGAAGAGAGGTCAACTTTCTTTTCTGATCTACCTCTTGAGATCAATTGAACATATCTATTTTAATTTCAAAAAGCAAGCAAAACAAAGTTGGCCTAGCTATCTCCTCAGTTATGGATGCCAAAGAGTAGTAATCAATACCCACATGTATTTTTTTAATTCTTCCAACTCTCTACATACACATTTTTTATTTCCTTGGAACAGACACTGACACCTGAGTCCATCATTCTGCAGAAATATTTTCCAGTCTGCTTTCTCTTCCCCAGACAGATATGGGGATGATACAATTTCCCCTGTCATCATTTTGGAATGAAAATCTTTTGATAAATCTAAGATCTCCAAGGCATTTGTCCCTCTCATTCTCCCTGACTTGTGCACTGAAAATATGCTACAGCAGAATGAAATCCAAGAGAGAGAGGAGTGAGTATGTGTGGAGGAGGGAGAATGATTTAAGTAAAAGAAAGGACACAGACAAATTTCCCTAGAGATCAAAAATTCACATTGACCAAAAGGTCATCTTGGCATTGAAGGAAAACTGAAAAGTTCTAGAAGGAAGGCAACAAAGAAAGTGTTTTGCATGAAGATATAATTCCATTAATAATTATGAATTAAAATGAAAGGTGCAAAACCGTTCTTGAACAAAAGACTGGTGCTTCATGCAGAGTATGAACACAGCTTCAGGGAATTGTGGATTCAGAAAAACATGTTTCCCTTTATATTTATACAATGTCAAACTATGATGTCCCCAAATCTTAATTGGGATCTGCAGGCCCTATCATCATCATCATAATAATAAAAGCAGCTATTGAAGTCACTGCCAATAACATACATTAGTGTAAGTCAATCAAAAGCCTTCTCAGCTCTATATCACCAGGCTGTGTGTGCAAAGGTAAATTGAGGAAACACATGATAGACTTGCCTGGATCCAGTCCTGCTCCCACTGAGGCCAACAGCAGAACTCTTGTTGACTTCACTTACAGCATAATAGTGTTTATAAGAAAGAAGTATTATTTCCCTGTTGACAGTTCAGTCTTTGGGCAATGCCATAAATATAAGCTTTGTATTCTCTTCTGTGCCTTTTACCCTGTTGCCTAGAAAATGCAGTTTTTGGATTTACAATCTGTACAAGACAGGTGAAACAGTTCTGACACAGAATGTCATAAGCCCACAACTCAGATTATTTACAGGAGATGGGACAAATGACAGGGGAGTGCTTTGCACCAGCAAAATTTCATGGGGAAAGTAAAGTAAGAAAGACTTACTTTGGCATGTATAATTATGGGAAGGTTTAAGAGAGCCAGTCAAAACTCCAAATTGAGAGAATTTCACCAAATTGGAACATACAAGTACTGTATTTTTTTCCCCCTTGAAAAAGACAAATGACGTAGTCTGTATTACTAATACTGAAATAGTATGAAAAATAGAGGAAAATACTAAAAGTAACAGAAAATAAAATTAAGTTAACTTTTTTTCCTAAAAAGAAAGAAGAAAAAAAAGAGGTAGTTTCAAAAAGGATTTGTGTCAAGAAAATATGTTATAGGCAGATTCTTGGAAACTTCTTTGATTTCTGAAAAAGATCCATTTTACTAAAGCTGTGTTTTCTCATGGAAAATGGTTTCAATTAAGTTTTCCTGAACAGCAATATGTCACATCCCATATGCAATCTACAGCTGAGCACCAGCGATTCCCATGTTTGCTTAGATATTTATGGTATCATTTATAGTTACTCCATTATGCTGAGAAATATTTTGACTTCATTTTTTAGACACAGTGTGATGTGGCCTAGACAGCTGACAAATGACAAATGAGAGCTAGTCTGTACTTACATCCAGCATCTTTTTAGGATGCATTTCAATCACCTGGCTGCGTTACTTCCTCTGACCCGCATGTTGCACAGGGTTGCCAGTAATCATTAAAATCAAAGGGCTAATCTGTAAAGCAGGAAACCTCTCATGACAAGGATGACAAATATCAATTGTATTAAAAAAAAAACAATGCAACAGACTTGATGTAAATTCTGCTTTAGATTTCTAACATGTCTTTAGAAAGTATTTTGATCATATATCCTTCACATGGTAGAAAAAGAAATATTATGCTACTGCTTTCATAAATTGTACATGGATGTTAGTTCTCAGAAGATGAAGCATTGCCCTCCTGTGTCCTCAAAGATCCTGTACCAGGTGTTCTTGCAGTCTTGAGTTATACAGAGAAAAGTCTGTAAAACATCCTGATTACAGATCCTTCCTTGGCTAAGATTTCCATGAAGCTCTATAATAATGCTAATTACTTACTGAGGTTTCAGAAAACACCCTGTTCAGAAGGTCCTGCTGCCCTTCCATCCTTATGTGCCTTGCAAGGTCTTTGTAGAGTCAGCAGGTTCCTGCTGGCCTGGTGTGAGATGCTCTGACAGCTGAGTCAGGCTGTCCAGCATGAATACTATGTGTGGTCTGTTTCCCTTAAAAGCATTACCTATGGAACAGATCTTTCTTCTCTCTCCTTTCTCCTCCTTTATCTCAGCACAGCACTCCTTAATCACTTGGCTCCTCGGAAAGTTTCAGACCAAACTGGTAAAGCATGGAGCAAAGCCAGATGTGGCCGGAGCTGAGCAGATATAAACTGTGCAGCAGATATAAACTGTTATCTCTTTGGAGGGAAGTTTTAAAAGACCTCACTGTGGAGAGCAGGATTTATTGTTCCCATTTCTACAGACAGCAAAACCAAAGCACGAAGTGTAAGAGACAGTACTTTAGGCACTTTATGAAAAATGCAGGAGTTGTTGGCTCCCAGCCATTGGATGTGGGGGACATCTCAGCCTAGAACAGCCCATTAGTCTCATGAATGATCACTGTTGAGTGGTTTTAGCAGTATTTTCAAAATGAGTAAGATTTAAAAAAAATAATAAAAAAAAAGTTTCCAAAGAAGCAGGACTAGCAAAGCCCAAGCTCCTATTGATTCAACTAAGTGACTTCCCCATCCTTCAGCATCCTCAGCTCCCCAAAGTCCTCCATGAACACCAGAGCACTGGAACAAGCCCACATCAGTATACAGAATGTCTAATATTGGTACACCAACCATCCAGGCAGCCTGCCACTGCCAACAGGACACTTATCAGCTAAGTTCTGCGTGTCCTCACCAGTGGGGGTGCTACCAGGGCTTTCTCTGCTCAATTTTAACACCTGTTTTCAATATACTTTTATACCCTTAGTAAGACTTTTACACCCTCTTCCACATTTGGTTGCAATCAGATAACACATTCAAATGTTATCGGGCAAGACAAACAGCGCTGTCACTACGACTTTTTAAGCAAACCAAGCAATCAGCAATACTGCTGGAATTTGCTCACCTGTAGCCCTGCTGGCTAGTGAAGGCCCAGTTGTATTCTGATTTGTGAAGCTGGTTAATAAGAATGTGATTTGAAGACAAAGAAGATGGTGCTGCCCTGATGTAACTCTTTCATGTCCCTGGAATTTAGGGTGTGATATCTTCAGCCTCTACTTTTATTAACATTGGTTCAATCATTAACAGCAGATTCATCAACATTTCCCTTAGGTTACAGAAACATACAGAACTCCAACTCTAGAATATGTCTGATAAAATATGGCAGGAAAAAGAGATCCTGAGAACACAATAAGAAACAAGGAATGAAGTGGAATGAAGATGACAACCTGATTCTTACAACTATCTACTTACCATCACACAGGCAGCCCTAGGGTTGGTCTTACTGCTTTTCCAATCTGGAACTTGGGTTTTCTTGTCTCTATCTAGCCTGCAACTGCAGGTTTAGATATTAAAGCTGAGGCAGAATGATTGATGTTCTTGCATTCTACCATAATTTACTGCTTAGTTTTTCTTGAATGATCCCCTCATTTATATGTTCTGTGGCTGTGACCCTCAACTGCTCATTAGTCAGGAAGGTCGCTTAAAGAGGAAATTTTTCTGCCAGCTTTCCTTGTGTGTCAGCTCTCAGTTCTCCTAGTGCTCAAAGGGAAAGCCAGCCTAAACTTTAGTTACTTTTTTCTGATAATTACTAGGTAGACACATATATATATTATATATATACATACACACACACATATATATATAAAATGGCATTTTTCTTAATATTATTTTGCAGTAGAGCTTAGCAATGAAAACCACTAAGGCACGTAACATGCAAACATACAAGAGCAACATTCTGTAGGGAAACACACTTTTGTTCTGCATAGGTGCACATGATTATCAGTTGGTACACACAAGACACTCTTTCTCTCTTCCACCCACAGCAGATTCATTCTTATGATCTCACCTGCACTAACATGACTCTGTGGCCATCATGGAGCAGCAGATGTGCTGTAACTGGCTGTGCTGTGTTCTTGTCAAATAATAACATACAGTATCTCTTCTCTAGCTTCCAAAAAGATTTTCTGAGCACCATACACCTAATTCAATTTTTGGCAAGTGAAAAAAGGCAAAGGTAATCCAGTTTCCATTAAGAATAGTAAACTAGTACTTACAACTCCTTAAAAGCACGATCTCAGGATTTCTTATTAACTAGGCAAGTCTGAACCTGGATGATGGAAAGGCCCCTAAGGAAAACCCAGATGCTGTAAAATTCCAGTAATTTATACAGGATGGTCTTGCTTGTTAGTCTATATTGAACCAGTGCCCAACATGTAGCTGTCTTTTAGATAAGTTATAAAATCAAGGCCCTGATAACCCTGTCCTTACTTGCAAGCACAAAACTTTTAAAATCCAAGATTCTGGCCAAATTCCAGTTAAAAAGATTACATTCTGTCTACATAAAATACTACCGTTGTTTCTCTCTTTACCTGTTAACAAATTTGATGTAGTTCTTGATGGAGTAGAGCAGTTGCTGTGTTCCATCCCAGAAGTGTTGCATTTCAGCAGGGAGTGAGCAATCTCTTTGTATGCTGTGAGAAAAAGCCCTCCGGGATTCTTTTAAATGAAAGGAGCTAAATAAATCTCAGTTATTGCTATTATGACTTTCTCCGGCATTTATCCATGGAATAAATGGATAGGTAAGTTGATTTCCAGGCTGCTCTTCATTATTTCCTGAACAGAACTACCTGAAAGTGGTTCACTATTACTTATACAAAATTTAATTTGGTGACTAATAGACCCAGGCAACTAAAGCAGGCAGAACTCTATAATCAACATAAGGAGACTTGTATTTATTAGGTAGTGACTGGGGAATCCCAGGGACACAAAGGTTCTGTGAACTTTTCAAATTGCATACTGGGCTTTTGTAAGGTTCCCAGGACTCATTTGAATTTACAGAACTTTTCTTTTTCTCTAACTCACATTCACAGGACTAGATCCTTTGACTTCGACTGCTTTGAAATACAGGAAGAAATCCACTTCTGGCTTCTCTCCTACCTGGCTGCCCACTCTCATGGTTTTCCCATACCAAAAAAAGCCTAAATATATAGCTCATATGGCCTGGCTGTCTTTATGGCCTCTGTTGCTTAGTTACCAGAAAGGTCCTACATGGCCACTGAGCTGGCACAAATATGAGCAGCTCGACACTGCTTTTCTATGCACTGGGAGCTTGCTGGATCCATTCTTCATCCTGCTGGTGTTTTATTTATATACAGGGCTTACTTTTCTCCATGGCTCCATTACTCAAATGAAAGCCAGTATGAAATGAAACCAAAGATAGCCCAGGTGTAGCTGCAGAAGTTTGGATCTTTGAGATCATCCAGAGGCAAATTAACACACTCCTCCTGTTTAATACTTCAGGAGAGGATTTGAGAGCAGCACAACTCAGGGAAGGGTCATGTTCACACTGTTTCTTAGATCTTGCCCCAGCAAAGTCAACTATAGGAACACTCTAAAACCAGAGCAATAAGGATTTTATATAATGGGATCAGATTACTGGAGATTCAACATTGGCCTCCTGCCACACCATGGGTAGTGAACCTTCCCCAGCTTTTTCTTAGATGTTCTGTTCACTGAGGCAGCAAGATACAGCTGACTACAATAACAGGGAAATTGGACTATTTCAGATGAGAAGTCTATTCTAACCCAATAGGAAAGGATGGTAAGAGCAGCTGCTCAGGAGAGGTACTTTCAGATCAGGGTACTTACTGTAGAATCACAAGATGAACCTCTAAGGAAAATATTTTTTCTACTACCTGATGATGGTTCATTACAGACATTCCTAAACCCTGCAGGAAAAGCCTTGCTGACTGACCCTGAGTCTGCAGATACTCATTCTAGCACCTTTTGATAACCTATTTTCCTAAGAAAATGCATCTTAATAATCCTTGGACACCTTGCCCTTCCACATTAGATGGTCAGATAATCCAATATGGGGATGGATGAAGATACACATAAACATCTTTTGTATTCATTCTGAATACACGTTGGACTACTGAAATGTTAGAATGATTCTCAAAGGTCTAGTGGATTCTCGCACTCTTAAGGCTTATACTACCTCACATAAATCCTTGACACAGCAGCACTACACTAATATCACAACACTTACAGAGCCTGCCTGCAGCTCAGTTACTGACTCAGCTCAGGTAGTTACCTGTATTGATTAAAGAGTCCATGAAACTTCACTAATTAATTTTCATAATTAGCAGCTACCTTTTTAAAGTTTAACTTTATGATTATGCATCTCCCTAAACAGATAATAAGAGGTGGAAGTACCAAGCTTCTATGGAACAGGTGATCATTTAAAGCCTTATCTGGACTAACCAGGTGGAAACAGAGACTGTAACAGACACGTGTAAAACATTCCCTTAAGAGTGGTGCTAAATTATTTGCTGCTTCAAGTTCTTTTGTCATAGAGTCAACGGTAATCCTTTGTATAACTAAACTTTGGTTTAGTTATAGTTTTCTATAGAAGATGGTTTCCTATTTTCCCCAAGGCCTGGGAAGTTAGAAGCGACCAATGTATTCCCCCTCCCTATAGGATGTGATGTCAATCTATTTGGAAGAAACCAGGACTTTGTGCTACCAGGATAACATAGAGATCTAGAGCCAGATACAAGAGTGCAAGAGTCTGGGTCTAAAGAGAAAGGAGGAGTGAACCATTGCACAGGGATCCACTGTGACTCTGTGGTGGGTGGACAGCTGACTCCAGAGCAGTGATGTACACAGAGGGGAGCTTCTACCATATGTACAGAGCCAAGCAAAAGGAAAAGGAATCACACAACATGAACTATTAATCTAGTGCTCAAATCTGAAATGGAGAAGTCTGTGCATTTAACGACTAGACACTAGCTTCTGTCACAGCTACTAAAATGACAGCAAGTAGATGGAAGGGGTCATAGTTTAATCAATTTTCTCTCTTTTTGTTTTACATAACTGAGGGTGATAGGCAGCTAATACATTTCACAGCCATGTGATAAATTGCACTGTCACCTGTTCTTTGCCTGGCACTACTTCTTTGTCAAGGCTATTTCCACCATCCCTACTCTCACTCCAATGCAACTGCACTAGAAGTCACAAGTGGGTCAACTTCTTTCCTCTGACAAGTGGATTTTTTCCATCAGTCTTTCTAGTGCACAACATTTAGGATGGTATACCTGTAGGTTAAACCAGAGAGAACCTTCATGGCCCCAATCAGAAGCTCTATGCCACTGCAAAAAGGAATGTCTCAGCTTTGCCCTATGGCTAACTGTGCTTGTTTCTTGTTGCAGAAGGGCCAAAGAAGCAGAGTTTGCAGTCATGACACTTTCAAGTAGAAATAAAAATATCTGTGTATTTTTAGTGTTAATTTTCTCTTTCCCTAATGTTGTCAGACTCTTGGTAGCCAAATCGTTTGTTTTCACAGGCCACATGACAAAACATCTCCCTGGCACTTGGAAGGATGACTTTCCATACTTATTCATGTGTTTGCCATGCGCAATAAAGCAGCTACCCCAAAAGCAAAATTAGAATAATTTCAGCTTATTGAGACTCTCCTTTAGGTCTTAACACCAGAAGTTGTAGGGAGCTGCATGACAGGTGTATTGCCTGTAGTCCATCAGTCACTTTTTAGGGATGTGGCTCCTCTCTAGCCAGTACTCATGGATATATGGAAACAAAAGGGGGTGGTAAATGCAAATACTGAACTGGGACATTGCCAAGGTCCTGAAATGTCAACATATACATACAGAGTTAAATATATAGAGGACCAAATTCTAATTCCACAAAGGGAAATATTCTACTTATGTATTTGGCCAAATCATTACCTTGACACTGAAGGGATAAATCTCAACTGCCTCCATAAAATAAAGTTCCCAGCAACTGAATTGAGCTTGGTTCATATTGTGGATGAGTGCTGCACTATTTTTCAGCTCTCTGGATTCAGCCATCCTGAGTAAATATAGCAGCAGCATGATTGGAAAATTGCCCTCAAAGGTGATAAAATACAGGATTCATCAGATTTTGATATGTCCCTGAAAATGGATAGTTGTCCTTTCTCACTTGACAGCCTGGAAGAATCAGGACTTAGAGACACATTTTAGAAAGCAGAACATATTCCTGGAAGGGTAGAGCTTCACCCTTACTTTTCTACAACCCTCCTTCTCTGACTCCCTATTTACCTCTTCCCTCCAATGTTGTGATGCTTTCTTTTTTTGCTTTTTGCTTCTCTTAAGAGGACTCCAAAGAAAGTGTTTTGCATTGCAGCTTTAATCTAATTAGAAGCCAAGGTACTATTGCCTCAGCTCATGGAAAGTTCAGCGTCGATGTGTTCAGAGTGAGAGTGAAATGCAAAACCAGAGAAGATCTCCATCAGCATAGGGTAATGTTGCAGGATGAAGGCAAGTGGTTTCTATGTCTTTGCTTCTGTTCTCACAGTTTTGTTATCTCAGGGCAGCAAATCCCTTCCCCCTCCACCTTGAATGGAAAAGAATGGCAGTAAGAAGAAAAAGGGCTTTTTGCTGTACTTTGACTATAGTTTAGTGAAGTTCCATGTGGTGGAAACAAGGAAGCTCTAGGATGGCTGGCACTAGGAGATGTCAAGTGCTTGCCACTTCCTATTCAGAGATGTTTTCAGAGTATCTTTAATAAACTGTTTCCCTTCACAGCCTTTTCATAGAAAAAGTACACATTCTTAATGCTTCTCAATCTAATTCTTCACTGAGAAAAAAGTCATTAACACATATGATGGCAGATGGAAGTACAGGAAGTTCCCTTCTCATTAGTCTGCTTTTCCCAATTATACTAATCTTTCACCTGTGAATATCAGGCTAGAAACTCTCCTGATCTTCATTCATCCCAGCCCATCTGCATATGAGAGGATGTTCCTCCCTGGCATTCACCAAGAGAGCAAGAGAGATGTTGAGCCCAGTTATGAACACGTAACTGAATCTGTTGCCTAAGACATGCTGAGTTATTTTATTTCACTTACATATTTGAACACCCTATTGGACTAAAAGGTGATTTAGCTAAATTGGGAATCCAGCCAATTTCAGCTAATTTAACCTGCATCACTGTTATTCAAGAATCTGAATTGTACTGAATTGTACCAAATTTTACCTCTGTTTTTTTTTTTTTTTAATTCTATCTGACTCGAGGCATGGACACACGTCTATAAAGCTGGGACTAAACTTTATGACAGGTTAAGATAAAGAAAATAATTTTAGGTCACTGAGTAGTACTTTCAGAATCTCAAGAAAGGACGAACACCACAGTTTCATTTGTGACTCAGAAATGGGGACAATGCATTATTACAGCACTTCTCAGGGTACTGGACACAGGCTGTTATCAAGTCCCATTCACCATCCTTATTCAACATTCAAACCATTTCTTCTGAAACTACTTTTTCTATACCTTGAAAAATTACAATAATTTATTCTGCAACCTTTGCCTCTTTTCTTTTTGTGAAAATCTGGACATAAGACTATGATTTTTCTGGAGTGCTTTGTCATATGCACTGAAGTCACGAAGTGTGTCTCTGTGAACTACCTGGAAAAGCTCAGCTTTCAAATCAACAATGCACACCATCACAAACTCTGCATGTCCTTCCCATGACTGTTTTATAATCTGTTCTTCCACCTCCCTCTGTCCCAGACCACCCCTGGCCCCAGGACATTGCGCTGGCAGAAAACAAGACACAAGGAATGCAACTGTGATCAAAATAAACACAAAAATTAGATCTCACATTTTTTGGAAATGTTTTGTATTATTTAGCTGTCTTTTCTCTTATGACGCAAAGCCCTGGACACTGGGCTCATAGATATTAGGTATGATGACATTAACAACTTCAAAGTAGTGGAGATATATTCTTTGGTTTTAGTTCTTTACACCAAAAGCTCAAAGGCATGTACCTGTTGCCTTTGTGTCATGCTGTACAGAAGAAGGAAAAAGCTAATTAAACACACTGAGTTTTGTTGGAGCTTCCATAATACTCTTATATGAGTAAAATACTTCACAAGAACAGAAAATTCTGCTTAGAGGTTTTTACTTTCTCTGTCAGTGTAGCAGCAAAGAAAGTAGCCAGTTTGACTGAGAGATCTAAGGTAGCAGTAGTATCCTGGTGACAGAGGTGTGTGCCCTTATGTGAGGGGGAAAAAAAAATTATCCTTTGATTCACAAAGTGACCAAATTGGACTTGGGCAACATTGACAGAGGTTGAATATGACATCTCTTAAGGTAATCTTTGCTGCCACTTTTCTGAGCTATAACTGCATTTCATTGCAAGGGTAAAAGGGAAGCAGAAGTCAGTGGAATAACCAGGACTCCATAGAGTTCAGCAATGTTCTGCCTTTGTCTCAGGCTTATCTGAGGAAGCCAGGTACTATTTTCTATTCTCATAATAAAATTAATCTCCTCTTTGGTATGTGTTACAAATGCAGATTAGAAAGTCTTGGCTTTATATAATGTGTCTGGAACAGAGGGAAAAGAAAGGGCCAAAACCCTAAATGAAGAAACCATTACAAATGGGAAGATGTTGACATCGGATAAAGAGAGCAAGAGAAAACAGAAACAAATGCTCTAGGAACTTCCAAGTCACATTCTCCAGGGTTTTCCAAAAACATTTGCTTCAGTGTTTTTTAACGTTCTTGTACAGATCCTCCAAAAATACATGTGCTGGGCAAAGGCAAGTTCTCACCTACACAGTAATTTAGTACAGCAATTGAGCCCTTGTTTCTCAGCACTATTGGATCTATTCTTTGTTCCCTCACTGGGAGCACAGCCCTAACAATAGCATAGGGTGTGGAATGAATTGGCATCCTTGTTTGTGCTTTCAGGGACAAGATGATGCCTAAAATTAATTAACATGTGCCAGCATGAACCTGGAGCACATACTGTAATTCTAGTCTAGGGCTGTCAAACAACCCTGCTAATGCACTCAGTCTTCAGCTGTATTATCTCCTGCTTGTTCCAGTCTGTTCTCACTTCCCAGCTGCAGTTCTGTCCTACCCAAGCACTCAGTCCCAAGCTCCAGCTCTGATTTACCTAAAGGTTCAGTCTTGAAATTAGTTTGGAGCATATACAAGGTAGAGTATCTCAGTCATCAGTTGTGAAATGGAACAAAATCTCTTCCCAGGGCATGGACCTTGAAATTTAAGAAGCACACTTTCAAGTGTGCATTGTACTTTGTTTGAAACCCTATCCCTCAGTGAATGACCAGACCTTAGGAAATTTATTGTGAACAGAAGAGCAGCAACAGGGGAGAGAAAACAGAAATCCATACAAGAAATACTGTTCTTTTCTTTTTTGACTTTCTTCTCTGCCTTTCCTAAGGTTATTCTTTTCTTTACAACACTGAACTTAAAAATGTGTCTACTATTTCCCTAAACGTCTAAAGAAAAAGATCCCAAGAAAATTATTTGTCTTTTCTTCTTGTTATCTTCTCCTCCCTCTTAACATTCAAGCTAAAAGGCTGCATATCAGAAATAATTATTATTCTCCAGATTGCAGGCAGGACATCAGAGCACCTTTTGCTCAGGAAAAAAAAAAAAGGAGCTATAAAACACGATTAGCAACAAATGTGCTGAAAAAAAAATGAAAGTATTGAAATTTTCTTGCTCAAGACTGCATTCTCTTATACACTGTGCCCTTGGGGGCTGATTCAAAGCTCACTGAATTCAATAGAAAATCTCCTATTATATGCATGCATCTCTTTCACCTCATGTCCACCTCAGTCTAAGGCTGTATTCACAGAACAGTTTTCATCTCTTCAGGTAGATAATGATATTTAGAAATGGCAAAAGCTCCTATTTTGGTTCTTTCCACCAATGCAGGTGAGGTACAGTTCCACTGAATAAGTGTGAACTCAACTTGAAAAGAATAGTCCCTGGGTCATAACCTTCCACCTAAATTAACATCACCCCATGTGGCACGAACTAAACACATGTCATACACATCCTGTTATTCCAGAAGGGAAACAGCCAAAAGTTTTGGAATACTGCTAAACATCAAGCTATTGAGTACCTTATCTCCAGAGAAACAAGAAATTCAAAAGCATAATGAGTTTCTTAGGGTTCTACAAGACTAAACTTGATATTTCAGTTAAGAGTTCTTATTCGGGAATTTGGGATCCAGTATATAAACCTATGCATGAAGGTTATTTAGCGAGCACTTTGTCTTTTAGGTCCTCTTCTGAAAACTTCTGGTCTAGGAAACCAAAAGACTTCAGAGCAAAGAGAATGCAGGTATGGTCAACATATATGGCCACATTTATTTTTTTTTTCAATTTCTGCCTTTGGTTCCTCTATATTTTCCCAGCTCAGGTAAGGTCTGTCTTCATATTTCTTTGGGACCTGTCCTGCCATATAAAATTGCACGTCATGCTTTCTATCCCATGGGATATATGCAAGCTATAAATCAGTATGAGCTAGAAGACACTGTAATTAGAGGACTCAAAACCCCAAAAGAGTGCAGCTACAGATTTCAATCTTCAGATAATAAACACTAGGGAAAATTGATAATATACTCCAAAGCACTGAGGCATACACACTCCAACACCTAAACATCCCCCACCTCCATATATACACTCAGGGATGCTGCCTGCATCCTGCTTAGAGGTTTGAAGTTCTTGACTGAAGAGTATGCTATAAAACAGAGAATTCTTACAGGGAGCCTGTGCTGGAAAGAGCAAACAGGTTTCATGAACATGAAGACTATGCTATGAAGACTGGTTGAGAGAGTTGGGGCAGTTCAGCCTGGAGAACACAAGATCCAGGGAAAGCTTGTGGTGGCCTTTTGGTAACTTCACTCCAACACAGTCAATGGCCACTAACAAATGAAATAGAAAATTACTTACACTTGAATCAGAAGAAAAAAAAATAAATTTGCTGACACTGACCAATGTCAAGGCTATTAAAATTACTGGATTTCCTCAGATTCTACAAGGTAAACCAAGGGTACCCAGCAGGAGATCTGAAAGCAAATCTTCCTGGGTTTACATTCATCAGGCATCCAGCCGGTATAATCAGATGATTTGTAGGCCAGTTCTGGGCTATTATAGAGCATCACCCAGACTAAAGGAGCATCAATACACTGGAGTCTGACTCCAATCTACTTTTAACACCTTCAATCGATCAAAAACTCCTGACAATCCCCTCAAAGAACGAGGAGACTTTGGGAAAGAGAACTTGCAGAAAAGAGAGATAAAGCCAAGGTCTTTACATAAAATGAGCAAAGGGTTTGCTGTCGTTTTGCAACAATGAGCATGTGATGAAATTTGCAATCTGTGTTTGAGATACACTTTAACAGAATAATGTGGTTTTATTCATCTTGTAACTTTGTCTGACTTGCAAGTATGATTTCCAGGCAAAGGTGACTCTGAACAGGAGCATAGTTTCCTTCAGAGGCAATGAACCCTGATATTGAGCAGCTTTTCTCACTTTTACAGACCTTGTCAACCCAGCATAAGACATGAAGTTCTCTAGCACTAAAACACAGCCTCACATTTTCCCTGCAAGCAGTGTCATAAGAGAATGACAACATAAATTCCAGAACCACAAAAGGTGCTTCCATGAAAGAACTCCACCAAAGCTCAGTGAAAGAGTAAGATTGAGAAGTCAAGGCTTTATGTAAATCTTCCACAGCAGAGAACTCAGTGGAGGTGGGTGGATGGGTGGTTGAGGATCCTTAAGAATTGTCTTTCTGTAAGAGATTTAAGAAAAATTGGGCATTCCTGAGAAAAATGGCATAAACTCAAGCTGTGTTGTTACAAAGAAAGCTAGACAGACCAACTTGGTCATACCAAAAGGTCTTAATTGGCTTCAAATATATGGCTAAAGTACAAAGCAAAATGTAAAAAAAAAAAAAGAATTAGAATAGACTAATAAATGCAAATGTACAGAAAGAACAGCTAGGAATAAAGTGTAAAAAATGAAAGCACATAGTGGGATGAGACTGGCAAAAATATCACACAAAAAAGGATACCATTCTTTAGGTTTATTAGTAGTAAAAGGTACATAAATTGTTAGTCCGCTTTCCAGATAAGGAAAACTTATTGACAATAAGGCTGAGAAGAGTGATTTTTGCATCAGTTTTCATAAAAAGGTCAGCTGTGATGAATTAACATTGTTAAGAACTAACAAAGGAGTAAAGGAGACTTAGAATACAAAAGGGATTGGTTAGAGAAACTTTGATTTTTCCAAATGGTCTGAATCTGCTATATTCCTTCTGCAGCTCTCAGGAAGTGACTCAGTCAGTCTCAAAGCTGTTAACAATTATTTTTTTTGAATTTAGGAGGGACTGGTGATGAACTAGATAACTGACACAACATAGTAACTGTCTTTTGAAGACAGAAAAAAGGAGCAGACAGCAAACGATAGACCTGTCAACTTAACTCCAGTTCCTCAGCTCAAAAAAACAATTTGGAAGAACTTAGGAGAAAAGAAGTGGGAATCAGTCAACACAGCTTTGTCAGGAGGAAATTATGATGGCCCACTCTAATTTCCTTCTGTGAGAAGGTATCAGGGGAATACCCAATGGACAAGATGCCATATAGAAAAGTTTTTTGAAACTATTTCAAATTAAGACAGCAAATAAGCAGCAACAGTCGAGGTGAACTACAGTAGAGTAATTATATAAGCTCTTCAGAAAATTGTACTCTGAGAGCAGTTCTCAGTGTTTCACTGTTCAAATGGTTAGATGTGTTGAATGAGTTTCTGCAGGACTCAGACATGGATTTGGTACAATTCAATATTTTCATTAAAGACTTAGATGAAATACAAAGTATGTTAAATCAATTTGCAGATGAAACCAAAGTAAGACAAAGATTGCATTAAAATTCAAAATAATTCTGACAAACTGGAGATGGAATGTGAAAAAAAATGTTGCAATTCAATAGGGTCAAGTGCAAGTTACTTCAATTAGACAGGAATAATCAATGGTAAAACCACACAAAATGAGGAGCAGTGATAAGGTAGTATTTCTACTGAAAAAAAAACCCTAATTTGCATTATTGAAAATTACAAGCTGAATGTTAGCCACACATTCCTTTTTATTACAAAAATTCAAATACAATACTTTGTGGGTATAAAGAACATAAGCTGGAAAGACTTATAAATTAATCTGTTCTCTCTTGATCCAGCACTATTAAGATCTCCACTAGTGATCTGTTTCCTGCTTGGGCAAAGCAACTCAAGGAAGACTTGGCTCAGCTAAAAATAGTCCAAAGGACACATTGAAATAATTATTTCTCTATGTCTAGGCTGGATAGGTAAAAAAATGACTGTCAAGGACTTCCTGTACCAAGACAGGGCTCAAGCTAGATACCTGGAACACATAAGGGAGCTGATAGGAGCTGAAATAGATTATTTGGAGAGAGTCTGGTAATTCTATCATTAAAGCTCTTTAAGAAAAGATTACACATACCAGGAATTATATAGGTAAAACTGATCCTCACTGTGGGAAACAGATGACCCATAGAGATTCTTGCAGCCCTTAACTCCTCCAATTTTATACAAACACAAACAAAGTTAAAAGTTCATTCCACACAATGATAATATGG
The DNA here is from genome assembly GCA_013397135.1 of Pachyramphus minor. Taxonomy (NCBI): domain Eukaryota; kingdom Metazoa; phylum Chordata; class Aves; order Passeriformes; family Tyrannidae; genus Pachyramphus; species Pachyramphus minor. The sequence continues at coordinate 722,641 of VYXB01004996.1, read as the reverse complement.
GAGGAATAATTTCCATGCAAACTGTCAGAGCAGAGGTAAAGGAGCAGCAGGGCTGTAAGAGGTCAGGTCTGGGTGACTTTCATCATTTTCCACCAACCATAGCAGGAATGGTTGGATATCAGAAATGGGAGGCAGGGATAAGACTGCACACGGCTCCCAGTCCAGGAAAATCAGTCTCTGCTGACTGAGAAAGAACCCAATCGCTGTAAGGTCAAAAGACAGGCAGATGAGGAGGTACAAGTCCTCATCAACATGCCCTGGTTGAACTGTGCAGTGTTAAAGGAAAGCTTGAATATAACTTGCTCATGCTACAGCTACACCAAGGGAGTACCACAGGTCACTCCTTTCTTGCAAACTCACTCCTCCTCAGAAGTCCACAGAAGATCAGATGGAAGGGAATTAGAATGAGCTTTCACTGATGAGCTGTTAGGCACAAATAGTTTAGTGAGAGCTGTGTACAATCCATTAGCAGTAACCAGGTTTGGCAGGGTTGTTATCTCTGGGTATTATTTTATACCATTAGAGATGAAGGAGAGAGGCCACTCTGGGCAGAGCTGCCAACTGAATCATAACAGATCAGGAGCAGAGGGCTTCCCTTCAGCAGGCTGAGATAGGAACATGGCACCAGGAATCCTTTTCTTACCAATTTCATCTAATTTCTTTTCTCTAAACCTCTTTTCTATTCTAGGCTTTGTTTCTTTGGAGTCACTTGCAACATTCCTTTGTTGTGACTGAAGGAAGGAAACAAAAGAAGCAGCAAAGCATTTTGTTGTATTAATAGCACAAATAAGAAATATTTTTCTCCCTGAATGTGAACTCTGCATTCTTAACTGTCCTGTTCCAAAGCACCAGGAAGTCTTCAATTGCCTTGGGTCATATCCACAGAACAAGCTGCTATTTCATCAGTCTGGTGTAGATTACACAGGACTGAATTATCACAGTGTAAACTCCGGATTTAATTTTGTATAATCATATAATCTATGGACATGATATCAATTTTCCCATCTGTATTTTAGCAAAGTCTGGTAGTGTGTGTGTGTCTTTCAGTTTGGTCTAAAGAGATGCATTTCCAGCTTTCCCACTCTAAGAGTTTTAGACTCCAAAAAAGAAAGGAGGAGAGATTTCAGCCCTAGACTATGTCTCCTCTTTTTTTTTTCCCCCCTCCCTCTCATGAGATAGCATTCCCTAGTTAGTTATCCTGCTACTAAATAAAAGTGGAACCTATGAAATGTGTGTAAGACAGATGTGATGAATTGTTCTCAATGACAGTAAAGAAAGTGCTTAAAAACTGGCATGACCACATATGTAACTTTTAGAGGGTTAATAAAATTATGGATCCATTTGGTTGGCCCGAAAGCCTTGGATATTGTTTTTGTTTGTGTGCATGTGTTTCTCCCTCTGCCATCAACTACAATATTAAGTGGAATAAACCTTACCGTGACAAGCTACAGGTACATAAAAATAAGGTGTGCCTCATCTTTTCTAAAAAATGAATTAGTTCTGGCGCTATAAAGTCTCTGTCATGTTGATTTCAAAGGCAGACTCCTCTAACACTTCAGGCACTGTTGCTGCTGCGAGATTTATTCACATCACAACCAAAGCACCTCACATGTTGAAGAAGAATAAGTCCTTTGGCTTTTCCCTCTTGTGACACCCTCAATGCATTAGTTTTCCCATCCACAAACCATAGTATATTAGGGATTAATACGGCTCAGCAACTCAAAACACACAGATCGTCAGTCTCAGTAATCAGCCTGAAGAATTTTGAGGACAGTTGTTATTTACAGAAAATGATAAGAGACCCAGCAGAACACTTAACTCTAAATAAACAATGTGGAAACTTCACTACCCAGGAAGTCCTAAGTGGCAAATAGGCAGCTCAGATGTTCCCGAGTGAGGTTTGATTGTGTTCCTGCTGGGAGTTAGCAAAAGCAGAAGACAGGAAAGGGTAAGTGAGAAAGCAGGGGGCCTTTCTCACATGGATTCACTCTCATTTCAACCAGTGTTTAGCTGTGGTTTGCTAGTTCATTAAAAACGTGTTACGAAAACCGGGCTCAACACTCTGATCACCAACTCCACTGCAGCAGCATGGCCTGTGTTACAGCACAGCTCAGTGACAGGGACCTCATGGCATCTGGCAGCAGCAGGTCTCACTACAAAGGCTATGAAGCAACCTGGCAGGATTTTGCAGCATTGACTACCAGGTAACGGCAAAATGAGTTCTTCCTTCTCCTGTGTTTGCTTCACCAGAGGATCTGTACTTGGCAACATGGGTACATCTTGCTTGCACAGCAAGCAGGCTCATGCTAAAGTGCAACGAGCAAGACAGGCAGTATAAATCTTAATTTAACAAGAACAGGGCTGTGTAGGTCCTAAATTAAGCGTGGGTCCAAGCTACAGCCCAGGTAAGAAAGAATTATGTAGAGAAACATCCCATTATAACAGTGAGCAGATTGCAGCCAAACTCTATCTACTTGGGAGTGTGTAGGAACTTACCTCCATCCCACTCTGCCACTGAGAACTGGAACAGAGAGGGTGAACTGAGAAGTGGCACATGGAGGGTAGTGTTTTAGCACATTCAGCCCTTTAAATCTGCACGTGGTTTCTGCTCACCCTCATGATGGAAAAAACACTCACCAACGAGCAGCTGCTATTCACCAGAGCATTGGCAATCAAGCTCTAAATATAGCAAGGTGCCATAACAGAGAGGGTTCCCACAGTCCTGTTAACACCAGGAACCAGAGCTTAGTGATGTGAGTGGGCTGATAACAGCTTCTGTCCTCACACTTTGGGGTTAGATGATGCCAGCTGCTGGATGCTTTCCTGCAGCTTTTCTGATTTAACATTATAACCAGGCAAATATTGGCTAAAATAAAACCATAGAGTTCAGATATAAAATAGTGTGCACCCCAAGACCAACCCTTGCTTCTCTTTGAATTCAGTTGTTATCTTGAAGAAAACCGTCTTCTGAATTTTGGTATGAATCTAATTAATTAATTAATTCCCTGATAATCTGTTCTCTTCTTTCTGCCTCTTTCATGATTAATTTAGTTTCAGTGAATTTCTTTTTCTGACTGCAGAGTAGAAACACATTTCCTGTCCTATTAATCTCCACTTTTGACCCATCATCAGGGACTAAACAAGAGCATATACCTCCATGCTTTTATTTTCTGAATCTTTACAGAGCACAGGCAAGTTATAGAAAAAGGAGGTGCAACCAAGAAGGGAAATTGTCTTGCCCACTTGTGCCACTACCATAGAGAAGATGTAGCTTAGGCTGGACATCCAGAAGGTGTCAAGGCTGTGAAGTAGTTGAAAACTCTGCCTGATTACATCAGGCACAGATCTGCCTAAGAAGACAAAGACTTACAAGGCTGCAAAGTGCACAGGAACATCACTCTGTGACAAAAAAAACCCCAAACCAAACAAAAAGCTGACCCCCCCACCAGAAACTACAGGGATGGGAAAGGTCACCTTCCTGGGATCACAGCCTACTCTCACAGCTCTCTACACACCCTGCAGGGAAACACTTGGAAAAAAAAAAAAAAAAGAGGCAAAACCAAGCGAGCCCCCCTCCCCAAAGCAAAATAAAATGTACTGGGGCTGTGTAACATCCATGGTAGAACAGTGCTGCCAGCAATTAGCATCACAAGCCTTCCTTCTGATGCCACAGTGTGTCAAGGACATTTTTAATGACAGATCAAGGGCACCACTGTTTGTGAGGTGTTTGAGCTGTGTTAACAGCAGCCTTCTTGGCACACAAATCCAGCACCCCAAAGAGATGCAGTAAAGGCAGGAAAGCACCACAAGAAAAGAGAGATCCCCATATAAACAGGTACACTGCTTTCATGGCTGTTCCTGTCATACCTGCAGGGCATCAGCTTGAAGTCTCACTGAAGATCTTTCTATTGTTTCTTTCCCAATAGCTGGTTGCTATTAGAGTCACACTGTGAGTGGATGGAAATGCCAGAAACAAGACATGAGGAAAATCACACGGAAAAGGGCAGAGACCTCAACTGATCCTATCCATTATCCCATCTCAGATAAATTCCAGGCCCTCTGACAAAGTATTCCATTTCTGAGAAACTTCAGGAATTAGTAGATGTTGCATCGCACAAGAGCCTTACAGACCCCTGACACTGGTGAGGGTAAACTCCTGATGGACCATGGCCTGCAGAGGGACCTGAGCTGGCAAAGGGAACAAAGATCAAACATTATGGAAAGACGTGGGGTACACTGCTCCCAACTTCACTATATCACCGGGTGCTGGGTCATGCATGACTGGATTTTTCAAACAGACTAGGATACAGCCAGCTGCAGCAGCACTGCAGGCTTAGCCTTCAGGCCTTGCTCTCCAAGGACTTTCTCTGCTCAGAGATAAGTCTTTGATCCTGAACAGTACATTTGCACAATAAGAGCTTGGATATGATTTTAAACCGTGAGAGAGAAAAGTGAACAAAAGCTGTGTTTCTGCATCTCATGTCTCCAATCTGTTTCTCCTTGAAAGGGGCAAAGACACCTCCGAGACATTGTCAAAGTGCCTAAACCAATTTTTCAGCCTAATCCATTATTTATATTTCCACTCAACCCTTTTATTTTTAATCCTGAGCTCCAGAAATTAGGTTCTGTAGTACTGAGAATCCCTTCTATAAGCTGCAGGGGAAGGCAGGGAGAGAGTTAAAGTCTTGGCCTGCCCATACCCTTCCAAATCCACCTCTGACAGGGACTCTTTGTCTTTTGATCCCTGTTCTCTATTGTACACAAACGACCAGGATCACATCCTCATCTATTTGTTTGTCTCTTTTCTACGTGGTCCTTTCTGGGATATTTAGATAGGAATAAGCACTATCTTCAGGCCAGACACATTAACACTGAAACCTAAAAGTTCTCAAAAAAGGACATGACTTTTTGTGGGCATGCACTCTCACATGAGAAACTCTGGTGTCCTTCACCACCCCCATAATCTTCCAAGACAACTTTTTAAAGGTAAAATGGTTTCTCCAATACAGTTCATCAAACCAGGTGAGGATAGAGCTAATTCATCCAGGAAACTACCATGCTTCTCGAAAATAATAAACCTCAGTGGCAAGGCACATGGACTACACTGAAAATATTACAAAACTGTTTCTTTAACAAATGCTACACTTCTCTCAGCAAAAACCACCCTGAATTCTTGTCTTCCTTTATCTTCAAAAAGTACCACATAAATAACCAGGGTCCAAAGCAGGTGGTAAAAATACTTAGAGGTATAGGAAGACTAAAAAAATTAGGCATCTTTCTTAACTAGGTGCATGAGAAGGGAGGTGACAGTTGTTTATGAAATACCTGGCCATTTGGGCACTCCCAATTATTCTGTGTTACAGCAGAGGATAAAGGTGTATTTACAAAGGTAAAAGACCAGCTGATGAAAGGAAATATTTTCTCTTTCCACACAACAGGCAGCTAATCTATAAAACTCACCAGACAGCAGGGTGTAGCCAGAAGCAACGTGAGATTCAGAAAGCATTAGGCAGTCATATAGAAAATGAGAGCACTGGAACGTTTCATTAGATAGAATTATTGTTATTCTAATTATTCTGAAAGGCTACAAATCCTCATGTTCCCAGGTATAAATAAATCACTCTCTGAAGATATAAAGTCATTCCCCCAGAGGTGGGGGCATTCTATAACTGTCCACTATGGCAATTCCTTGTATCCCTCTTTGATGTCTCCAATGCTGAGCACTGTCAGAAGGGAGAGTATTAAAATACTACACTGGATCCTCATTTGTGATTCACTTATTCGTAGATGAAAACACAAGTTGTGCGCTAGAACAAAAAATAACTATTAAGTCTAGGAAAAGCCTGACAAGATAAATCCAAGTAGCAACACTTTACCCAAATTCTTGGCTGCCCCCTGCAGTTCAATGGAAGATGAGACAAAGCTTTATTATTTGAAATGGGTGTTTGCTTTCTCTGTGAATTGCATAGGACTTTTATCTTTTAATGAGATGCTGGTACTTTTTGGAGGATGCTATAAAATGGCATCTTCAGAAACAATTCTGAAGTACAGTGTGATGTAAAAACTTGTTGGGTAGTCTAGACAGAACAAATAGATTAGACAGAGAAATAGAGAACAGATGTTTTCTATTCTTCCCCTTATTCTTAATTTCTGATTATACTGGTCTGATAGCAGAATCTTTTTCTGGCATTCAGCTACTTCTATTGCTTATTCTACCTTACAAGTCCAAATCCTCAAACTCATGTTGAAATAGGGATTTAAGGTAGTAAGTAACTGTTAACACTTAAAAGAAAGCCATTATAGATTAAATGGTGAATAATGTGCCATAGATAAAGCTGCTGATTATGTATTTTTAAATAGTTAGGGATATATTTGAAAGTCTAACCATAAAGCATGCTACTGTTACTCTAAAAATGAAATCTGATCTTCCAGGAATTTAAATTTTACTCCAGTTAAAATCCACAAGTTTTCTCAGGAACACAGGATGGAACAGGGCAGGAAACACTCAAACAGAGACGAAGGTAATGCTTTTTCTTTTCTCTTACACTGTTCTTTCTCCCTCCTGCTCTGACAGTAGCCCTTGCCCTGGCATGTTGACTTCCTTTAGCATCCATGGTCCAGAAGGCAACTGCCTGAACCCTCAGCATCTTCCCAGCAACAAAAGAACAGAAGGAAGTGACAATCTTTCCTTGGGAAAGTAAAGTTCACAAGAAACAGAGTTGATTTCCCCAGTTGTTTTGGCCATTGTATCCCAATCCAATTCTTTCAGAGTCCCAGTTTTCCATAGCATTCTGCCACTACCTCTTGGCATCTTTCCCCACTTCTTTACCACTATTCCCAGCCCCATGTGCACACTGAGTCCTTCTAACACATCACAGGTCCATCTGCAGTGTTCCAGCCTGGAATCAGTCCCACACCTCTCACACTGCACTATGACAGTGATGAGAAAGGAGCAGTGCCCTGGCCTGGAATTCTCCTGGAGAAGATCCCTTAACTGTGCTGCATTGCTAAGTGCTACAGACTGACCAGGGCCAAAAAGGGATGAGTCTCCATCTCGTACTTGAAAGAGAACTTTCTCCACATTCATTAGAATTTGATCTCGGATTTTTAGCTCAAATACATTTCTGCTCTGCAGACAAAAAATAAAAGGCTAAATATTAATTTCATGTTCATCTTCCCCCTCACATCCTTCTAATCTCAGCTCCAGTCTAATTCTCACAAGCTCTTTTTGCCAACATTACATTTAACATACACATCCTAATAAATCCATATTGTTTCTGAGAGAATGCAATGAATTATCAGATGCTACAAGGGACTGGCTTTCACTTTTGAACCTCTGTGCATAAACAGTCATCCACACTGGTACACGTGTGTGCTGGGCCCTGGAACAACAGCCTGCGTGTATTTATCTCACGTCTCACACGATACCTCTGCCACGTCTGTCTGTACAATATCTAGTGAGGCAGCAAGAGGCAGGGTCTGTGTGTGAGTCACAGCCACAATACACTGAACAGCCGGAGCCTCTGTCAGAATATACAATATAGCTGAGATGTCAGTGGAGGTGGCTTTGGAGTACTTTAAAATGCTGTTCAAGTGCCAACTTTCACCTGCAAATATGACACTTTGCTCGCCCACCCACTTTCCTTCCAGGCTATGTGCTCCTTTTACTGCAACTTGACAGCTTTAATTATTAATTTCTATGCCTTCTCTATCCCTTTAACCATTTAGTCTCTCATTTGTCTTGCTAAGTTCTTTGATATGCTCCTAGATAGCAGCCATACACTGTCACCACAGTACAGGAGGCCTGGCCAGACTCTCATTTGTAGGGTGGGCATCTGACAAAAAGGACCTGCAGCACAGTATTTACCTTGAAAGCAGAAATCTCTGCTCTTATGTTCCCCTTGAAGAGAAAGGATGAAGAGATAGGGACACAATGAGACTATGAGCATCATTACACCAAAATCCTTTGGGATTCCTTATTGTCTGAATAACTTGCACAGGTGCAAACTTCTGACCTGGTAAATAACTGGGTCCCAGTGGTAGCTCTTCAGCTCCTTCTAGCCCTGATGACAGGAAACCTACATTAGACAGTGGTAATATGTGCACTACTGTCTCCACCACATCCTGCTGTGCAGGACTGTGAGGCTCTGATGCAACTGATGGGTGGGGAAACTTTCTGTTCTGTGCTGTCTCACAAACCACTGGCATTCATTTTGGTTTGCTTCTAAATTCTGTGATGCTTGGACATCTGAGCCATTGTGTTGGATCCAAGAGGGTAGAACTCAACATAGTAAAGTGTTTAATACAGGTAATGCAGATCTAAGTCTCTTGTTCCTGTGTTCTATGCCACATGATTAACTCTCCAAAACATGGGCCAGCTTTGACCCTCAACTAGTCTAATTTTCACCTACATGACCATGTTACTCAAAAGTCTCAGGTGGGAGCTGTGGACACATTAATCAGAGGTCACCTCAAGTGAAAATTGCAATAAAGAGAACAACTCAGAGAAAAAATATACACGTTCCTGAAAAACGAGCTTTCTTCTAAAGGGCTGGAAGTGTGTTTTATCTAACTACTGCCCTATTCAGTCATCCCATTGCTTCTCCTGCCTGAAAGAAGGTCCTGTAGCATGTACCGCTATGAAAGATCTGACTGTTCTCTGGTTTTCACAAGTGCCTGGTTATTTTGGGACTCCAACTGGAAAAATTCCCCAAGGAAATAGTAAATAATCAAGATCCTTGAAAGAGCCTTATTGTTTATCCATGGTTCCCAGCAGCCTGAAGACACAAGTACTCCCACCACAGTTATACCTATTCATCCATATCTTCTTAATAATATCAAACAACTCAAAGCAAAAAACAGGGATCATCAGTAGAGTTGCAATGACAAAGTTGTCTCCTCCTGCTGTTGTGCCGGATCCCCAAATCTAATGCAACCAGTGTTCACCTACTTCTGCAGTGTACATACAGTCTATATAAGGCTATATATAGTCCTCTGAACCTGCCTCTTCAGCACTGGACCTCTGACATGCTCAGTCTGAAATTCCAACTCTGCCTGCATTCAAAATGACCAATAGTATAAACAGAACTGATCCTCTCACCATCCTTTGTATCATCTTAGAAAAACCAGCATCTATTCTATTCTGCTATCAGCACTATCCTGGTCTCCATAAGGGCCACTTCAGAGGAAAGAGTACATCCTTCATAAGATATTCCTTTGGGGAACATTCCATAAACGGGAATAACTTCTGGACCCCTGATAGCCTTTAGCTTTATTTTTCTACCCCAGCATGTTAGGGGCCCCGGTGGCTTTCATATTTCAAGCTAGATCTTAAGGGAAAGGGACTGCAGCACAGAAATACAGATGCTCCTAATCAATACGAAGATGTCTAATACCAGACAGCACCACAGCGATATGCCTCACAGAAAGGGCATTGCAGAGCCCATTTGTTCTGCTGGATATATACAAGTTCATTATCTGTAGTCCAGTCAGATCTGTACAAGCACAGTAATTTGAATAACCTCAGACAGATATGATAGCAAGCAGTGCTTCTGTACGTGTTTGAAGTTCCTTCTATGATCTCTTTCTCTTCCATTTGCTCTTTTCCTCTCCTTCCTTTTCTGCATCTATTTAAATTGCTATTATTAGCTAAGAAATGAGAAATTAATTACATCTGAAGCAAGCATGAATACTTATACCCAGCCTGGCATAGCTGGGGCTGGCATTTGATAACAGTCAACAGAAGCTGTGCAGCTCACAAAGTATTTCAGAATAATAAAAGTCAATAGGAGGAAAATAGGGACAGCTCCAGAAAGTGTTAATGAAAAGTTTCTGAATTCCAGCAGCTCACCTGTGAACAGCTACATGAAAGCCTCCTGAATACCAAATATATTCATTATAGGCGGTATTGCTTGGCTGAACCTCCAAAGAATTCTCTGGGCTTGTGTTCCCACAATAGCAAAGGAGACAGGCACAACTGCAGGATAAGAAGGATGAAGGGTAGGGTGGGTGGAAGAGGGTTCAGATTTTTATTTAGAAAACAATATTATCAATGCATATAACAACAATAAAATCTAAAACCTGTAACAGATCCAAACTCAAAATCTGAGGTCTTTTCCTCTTGATAACAGAGGCAGCAATTCTTTAGGTCAGATCCTGGCAGGGTGAGAAGGTACTACTGTTTTGCAACATCAGTGTGAAAAATCACTGCAGACTGTTTTAAAAACAGTCAAAGTTAAGGCATTTCCTGAACTGATCCTAAATGGTTACAGCAACAAGAGACTGTTCCAAAGGCAAAGCCCAGCCTCAGTTATTCTCACACCTGTCACATTGCATTAATGTTGAACTGTGCTCTCACAAGTGTTACACAAAATGCATTAGAAACCCTTTTTGCCCCATGTTCTGCACTACCATAATGACATGTAGTTTGGCTTACTTAGGTAAATGCGGTCCCACAGCACTTTTCTCTTCAGCATCCAAATGCAGGAATAGCACATCCAGAGATGCTCATATAGCCATTAGAAATTTCACATTCTAGCAATAAAACTTGTGACTAAGCGAAAAAATGGAATCAATAAACAACCTCCTCTTCTGAAAGCTGCCACGAGGTATTTGATGTCTGCAGATGATCAGGGTTAAAAATGCACCAAATATTTACTTAGGGAAAAATGAAACTTCAGTCAGATAGAAATCTGAATCAAAATGGTCAAATAACTCTTGCTGGTATTAGATTTGCTAAATGATGAAAGAGCACTTGCACCTTCAGTCAAATGTCAGAGGATTCCCCAGAGTCCCACTGTGCAGTCTGCCTCACAGGCCTGGAAGCTGCGACCGCTGGTACATCCTTAACTGAGAGGTGATGGTGTATTTTGCAGGGTGAAGTAACTGTTTTGCACTTAAACCCTTGAGCTGAAATTTGTTTCACTTTGTACAGTCAAAACAAACCAACATCAAGGCATGAAACACACATTCACCTGTAAGCATAGGAAGGCCCAAAACACCAGACAAGGGAACTGTTTTCTGTCACTGCATGCAGATATAACACCACATTTCTGCTATTCAAAGATGCACTGGAGATGTCCCAAATGAAACAAGCATGTTTTGTTCCACCTGCGTTATTTTTTGGTTTGAACTGTCCTCTTTTTTGTTTCCATCATCTCTGCAAAATCACCTTAATTTGATCTGAATCACCTTTTGGCCACACAGCTTAAAAGATGAGAGAAATTGCTTGCTCAGCCACAATAGAGGAAAGTGCATTATAGAGAAAGATGTGAAATCCAGCAGTTCAATACTGTCCATGATCATCCTGGTGCATCAATGTAGTTTAGAAGAACAGCAAGCACCATTCCAAATGATCTGCAAATCCTTATCTATTCTTGGATTTGCCATCCATACCCTGACCAATCTAACTGTTCAGTGTATTGAAAACGAAAAGATTACATCTGGACAAAGGACCAGAACAATGATTAAGCCTTCTACTTTTGATTAATAGCAGAGCTAGACATATCTCCACCCCATCTGGGTTGGAGAGAGATTTGGCTCTGCTTAAGAAAGGTAAGAAATAATGAAGAAACACACAAGATGAGTAATATCTGAGTCAGCAGAAAATGACTACACAAAAGCCTGTGTCAACACAGAATATGTTTCATGAACAAATGGCTACAATTGCTGCAGTATATGCAAAACATTTCCTAGCACAACTTGGAGGGCAGGAAAAAAAAGAAAATGAAGGAATGTACCATCAGTTCAAACCATGAGGAAGAAGGGCAGGACACCTATAGAGGGAGGATTGCTCTTGCTTTCTCTCTCTCTCAAACCTGCTTTATGTGAACAGTCACTTCTCATCCTCCTTGTGGTCATGACAAATGTGAAGTTACCTGGACAGCATTGACTTAAAACTTAATTACTTTTATAGCAAATGAGGCATGAAACCTATTATCAAAAAACATGATGTCCGAAGTACAAGCTGCATTTCATTTTCTCAGCAGAGAGCTTCTGAATGCCAGAATTGACTGCAAGGTATGGGGGGATGCTGGAAACTCAAAATCAGTAATTCTTCCTAGAGCATGACAATAGTGTCTTGTGAGGCAAAGTCTGAGAGAGGGCAGAATAAATTGCTTTTATGAGCACTTGACACTTGGCTTTGTTTTATGAAGGTGGCTGCAAAGCCCAAAAAATTCTCCACACACTTTGGCAGAGTGGTCCATAGGACCAACCCTATTCAATGCTGGTGGGAAAAGGGCTATTTGATGCAGAAAAACACCCAAATACCCCTTGTGAAAAGAAAAGCCACAACAACTCAGTCCCTAAGGAGGTCTTGTGCAACATGAGGGTGGACAGCACCTGAATAAGCAGGAGAGTGAATACGACATGTCCCAAGAGCATAGGTTGTTAATTAAAACACCAACTGATACCTGGAGCCATTTAACTCCTCTTCCTGCTGTCACACATTGTAGTTCTAATACATGTTCTACGTGTGTTACATCTTACACCTTTCTCCAGTTCTTGGCAGGTTCATGAGACATCTGCCATACAAACATGTTGAAAATAGTGACACAGAGCTATTCAGCCAGTTTCATGACTGTCCAAGGATTTCCTGAATTTAAGGGAAATACTCAGCTGTCTCAATAGCTGTACAGCCTCACTGATAGAAGTTCAGTCCCTCTCCCTTATTTTCAGATGCAGCTACTTTGCCATTTTGCCTCTGCTTTGAACTTATTCCAGGAGTTACCCCACTCATGCTTGCAAATGATTCCATTTGTATTTACACTTCAGGGGAAAGAGAGACTGTGAAGTGGGGACAGGAAGACATTCTTGTCTGTGAACCAAACTGTGTCTAGTTAGGTCTTCTAAGGGCTTCTTTCATCTTTTTTGGCTCACTGGAGACATTACACTGAACACAATGGACCTGATCTGGTGTGAGAAATCCCCCATTCACACAGGATGCTTCCATTAGACCAGTCACTTTCCTGACAGCTATTACCTCTCTCCAATTGACTGACCACTGACTCTGAGAGAGCTATATAAAGTGCACAGCAAATAGTTTATTCCAGGGAAGCAGGCAAGGTCCATCCTGCTCCTTCATCCCCTTCACAGCAGCGGTGAAAGAATAAGACTGCACCATACCCAGCACAGACAGAGCCTGAAGAGGAAAATTAAAAGACACATACAGTTATGAACCTTGACAGGTGAAAATGTTTGCTGTCGGAGGAGATGCTGAGATGCCAAGTCAATGCCACGCACACTAGACACGAGGGCAAAGAGAGACCAATGCAGGACATGAACTGCAGGGATTTCACAACAGAAGAGACCTCTGGCTCCACAGATTTTGATCTCTGTACCTTTTCAATAAGACATTTCATCTGGGAGTCAGCTTTATCCAGTGCTGGATTAACTTCTTGTTCCACAGCTTGACCTGTCACCCAGAGTACTACAGAGATGGGCACTCACAGATATATAGGAAACACATTAGTTTGAAATAGATGTATTTAACATGAGCACTGTGCAACGTCTCACATAGCTCATAGCTTAATTTCAGCTTCATTTCTACAAAATAAACCCCTAACAGCTAAATAAAGCTTGCATTTTTGTCAAGGCTAAGCAACAGTAATACTATTCTTTTGATATTGGTGAATACTGCTCTTTTAAGAATCACCTGTATTTGTACCTTTTTCTAGATATGTCAGCAGGACATTTTTTGGGACATGCTTTCACATTAGCTAGAATAAGAGCCATTGCCTCGACTTCAATATCCGTGGTGTATATGATTTCCTAGGGCCAGGACAGTGCAGATTTCTGGAATAGGGGTGGTCTGCAAGCTGTTTAAAGCCACCACTGTTCAAGATGAAAAGCACATAAGAAAAAAATTGCACAACATAACTGTCCAGATTTTATCTGTGTTATAACTGAAGAACCCCACATTGGACTCTACTTTGTCAAAGGTACACAAAAATGTAGGTATTTTCATTCACACCTACTCATTTTCTGAAGCAGAGAGTATAGAAAGCATGCAAGGATAACATGCCCTTTTGTGGTAACACCAGAAGAAAACAGAACTAATTTTAAACTACAAACAGTTGATTCTTCTTAAACTGGTAAAGGTGGGTCTAGTCCAGGAAGCAGCAGAGTATAATTTCCATTGATGTAATGATATATCAGCAGTAAGCTGTGAGGTTCTGGTGACCTTCTTGTGCTACCTCAAAGAGCTGGATTACACTTAATCTTGCAGAATGAGATCTAAAATTTCTAAATCATGTTATTAAAATACTTTTATAGTCTGCAAAAATTGTTCCCTACACTGCAGCACTTAGAGAATCTCATCCTTAAAAGAGATCCTCTCCATGGAGGATCTGTGGTGGATAGAACCCCATCTGACACCCCAGTGAGCAGGAAAATGTTTCCTGCTGGGCATTTTTCTGGGGCAGTACCATCCCCATCCTCCAGTAAGCACTTTGGATAGGAAAATGGAAAATCACTGGAAAATAGAAACCAGGTACTTCTATTTCACCATTTTTCTCCACGAGGTTTGCTGCAGGGCACGGACCCACTGTTTACATCTTCACTTCCTATTACTCTCAATACACTGCAGTTCACAAGATGCAAATCTCAGCCAGAAGGAGAATCCATTTCTGCAGATTTAAACCCAAAGCATATCCCCACAAACTTGAATCCCACAGGAAAAACCTCTTGATACTACAATGACTGACCTTTGTGCCCGGTCTGTTATCTCCTCCTCCAGATCTAGCAGGAGTGCTGCCTGAGCCATCACCTCCTTGCTGCAGGGCAGGGATTTGAGGTGCAGGATCAGCAACCCAAGGCAAAACTTGCTTCCCATTTCCTCCAGCTCTTGTGTTCCCAGCTGCAGGCCCTAATGGAGAGAGGCAGAAGGTTTCAGTGCTGAATATGTATTTTGCAGGTACATAGAAAGGGTCAGGCTTGTTTTGAAGGGCAACTCCTAGTTTTCCTCCTTCTCTGAACCAGGTGTTCGTTAGTGATTCCTACATATGGAAATTTCCCCTGTAGAATCATTTGTAAATTAATGGACAGCACATGGTCTACAGAAGCTAAAATAACCTGTGTTTTACAAGCGATGAAACAGAGGCAAATAGTTTAAATACCTCAACAACATTTGCAAAAGAAGTCATTTTAAGAGCTAAACTTGGGACCCAGAAGAACACAACTGTAAATCCACTTTTACAAACCATTGGGATTCAGGGTTTTTTTTCTCTTTGTAGAAAAGTCATCTCCCTAAGCAGTGGAGGTAAAAAAAAAGGTTCTAAACACCGGGCAGTGGCAAAGATGTAAAAGGAAACTGAGCAAGGGGAGAAAAGGGAGGAAGAGATCTTTACCAAGTTATGAATTGTTTTTTAAGAAAATCAATTGCAAAGTAATTGCAAAATAACAAACACCTCTAAGGAATTTCTCAGTCTGTTAAAAGCTGATGGCACAAACAGGGTTTGGTTTATCAACATCATCTTTCAAGAGAGGAATCCTCCTAGCTGTGGATTCTTGCTGATTATGAATAGTTTGTGTTTGTCTTTTCACTAATTAAAAAAATAAAGCTCTAGCAAAGATCTTTACACCAAGGGCCTGCATTGAAGTAAGTCATTGTAATCAATGGCAGTTTCATACTTCTGCTGAGAGGAGGGCAGGAGACAAACAGAGATCAGATATACCAAAAAGAAACTAACACTGTAAAATCCCTCATCTTTAGCATTTAGTGACTGCATCGTATGCACTCCTTAATGCTAACACATCAGGGGCTGGATCAATTGCTGCCTCTGCCAGTATCAGCCCTCTGTGTTTTTGCAGTGCAAAATATCTCTGCAGCCAACCTCCTGTGAGAGTTCCAGCTCCATTCCCAGGCTGTTTCCTTAGCAACTCTCAGGAGTCCCCATTAAGTCCTGGCCCCAGCCTTGTGCACGGTGTGAGCTCCACTTGACTCCCTGCTAGATATTTATCAGTGAACACCTCATGGGCAGTGAAGCTGTACATGGCCAGTAATCCATGACAGGGGACTGAGAAATCATATGTTGATTTTTTTTCTTTTTAATGAAGTTGTGTTTATAAAATGTTTTGGGACCTTTGGGTCTGAGCAGCTCTGAATGGCTGAAAGATTATTTCTTATATCAAAAACAGGCAGGCAGATGGAAGAAAGAAGAGATTTCTCACATAAACTGCTGCAGTTCTCAAACAAACTGCTTTGACAGCACCACCACCACTTCACCTCTAGCAGGTCCAGCATATGCAAATGTCATCTGGCATAACAAACACCTTCTGTGATCACAAATAAATTTTCCTATGGAAATGATATTGTAATTGAATTTCTTTTCTGGGGCCCCGTGAGCAAAGCATGAATCCTGGATTATGATGAACATAATCCAGAGCTCAAACATGTACTGAGTGGCTGCACAACTAGTGAAGTACAGGACCTGCACAGAAGAGCACACAGACAATCTGAGAAAACACAGCCTCAGTGCTAGGCAAAGTCGAGGGCCTCAGGAAAACTGAGTTTTACTCTCAGAACACTCTGATCCCAGCAAAATCTGGGTATAATGTAGCAATAACTAATAGTAAGAAGAAAACAGAGGGAGAAATTTATAGAAACTGAGGGTCATTAACACAAAACAATGAGAATGCTCAGCAGCTCTGCATAGATTCCTAAATGTTTTATTGTTTTACTTTGAAAGACTTGAGATATTTTAAAGTGGCAGAGTTACAATCGGCAGGCAGAAGTGGTGACAATTCTGAGCGAAAATATGTCATTTCCACAGCAAGAGTGTTATTTTCTCAGGGGCAGAGAATACAAAGACCATCTTGAGGCTTTCCCTGGGGTTCATCTGAGGGTCTTGCTTCCAAGATTAAGGTAACATACTAAATAGCTATCAGTTCAGGAGACGTGAATAGTAACTGTGCTAAAACTCAGCCTGTGGCTTTATGACTCCCTAGAGCTTTATTCGGGATATGAAGAGGCCTTAAGAAACTATGAGCAGAGAAATAATAATAATAAAACTGTAATATACCTCAGAAGCCTCAGTAATTGCTCATGCACTGCAGTTAGCTGCTGTATGATGGACCCATATTGCTTTGATACCAGAGAGCTCAGGAGTAACAGCTGGAAACTCAGCTAGAGCATTACCTGTTAACATACTTTATGCACTTCAAAGACAGACAGACTTTCATTTTATTTTAACTCAGATCATTTTGTCCCTCTCCCTCGTCCCTCCTCAGTTCTCAACAGAGGATGGAGCTGGAGGAAAAGTGCCTGACTACCATTAAACTGAAGCTGTAGATAGAGATGACATGTTGAATTAACAGTATTGGTGGCATCTGCCAGCAATGTCAGAAGCTGGTGTAGTGGTTAATAATCAGTCCCATTTGCATTGCTGAAAGGGAATCCTGATTTCCAGGCATTTCCCTTGTAACCATGTAGCACAAAAATTTGTAAAACAATTTGAGACTGTGCTTAGAGTTCATAACTCAGAGTTATGAAAATATTCTATAATGAAGACAAGAAGGAAAAAAAGAAGGGTAGAAGTAATGCACTTTGGTTTGGTTAAGAAGCTGATAGGAAGCAAACCTTCCATGACAGCAAAGCTGTCTCGCTTTAACAGGTAGTGCCAGCACACGGTCAGTTTGCCACAGCTGTACAGGAGGAAGCTGCTCTGCCTGACAGCACCTCCCCTGCAGTGTCCTGC
The DNA here is from genome assembly GCA_013397135.1 of Pachyramphus minor. NCBI lineage: Eukaryota > Metazoa > Chordata > Aves > Passeriformes > Tyrannidae > Pachyramphus > Pachyramphus minor. Next base: position 704,945 of record VYXB01004996.1, on the reverse strand, counting down.
CAGCCTGGATTCTCAGTGACCCCGTCTTTCTCTCTAGCATGATGCTTTACAGCTCTGTCCCCTCCTTTGGTCACATCTGTGTGAGCAGTGGAGCATGGTGCAAAATCTCCCATGCCAACAGAATCTAAGCAAATTCTGAAGCAGGAAACATCATCCCTGCACCAAAAGCTGCAGGCCAGCTTATCAGTCCTTAGTCCAGCCTAGAAACATGCTAACTAAGCCATCCTACTCTGATGATCAGCTCACATCTCCACACAGGTTTTGCCCTCTGTCATATCAAAGTACCATCCTGGACCAGCATCAGCTTGATGCATCACTTTCCACTGCACAATACAAATTGGTCCCATAGGCCCTGTCATGCACTAATCTTTTGCAGACATCACATTAAGGGATAACGGGTTAATTGTTTCTGGTGATTATAGAGAATAATGGAGCTGAACAACTTTTCTTAATCTCTTTTCACATTTTCATACAGGAGACAGAATGGGGAAGAGGTGATGCCTAATAACAATCCAAGTTTAAGATGTATTTATTTTTCATGGCAAGCAACAAATTCCAGAGGTAGGCAACATGGCCAATCAGGTGAATGAATCAGCACTTGGTCTAGTTAAACAAATATATTTTTTGTCTTTTCTGCCAAAACTGTTGCTAGTGTAACTGCTGGGACAGTAGGATGCTCACCTGTATCTTTTAATTGGCACTGTCTATAATACAAAATGGGGGAGCAGGAAAAAAAGGAGGAAAAAGAGACTTATCCTTTGGCCACAACACTGTCAATGCAAATTTTCCTAAACAAAATTGATCAAATTGCATTGGAAAAACAGTTCGTTCATACGCACTGCTGATGCATCAAATAAATATCCACAAGTAAATGTTTCCAATATTTCTCAACTTGCCCTCAAAATACTTCCCAGGCTAAATGACAACGAAATGGAAAAACTTTGTTATTCATTATTCATATTCTTTAAATACTCCATCAGCCAAAGGCAGGAATAATTCTATAACACTGATATTGTTGAAGAAGGTGGAAAGACTCCAGGAGTTAAATTAGAGATTTATCCACAAGGGTAATGAGGGATACAATAAAATTAGAACTGGAAGATACTAATAAATACAAGAAGAGAGAAAATTTCAGAGGGATCAATTGTTTCCTAAAAGGGATTTTTGGCATTCAGCATGGCCACTTCATTGGTTCTCCCACCTTGGGTCACCGTTCAATCCTTGGGGCAAGAGCTTTTCCCTGAAAACTCACTTCCAGTCAACACATATACATCCACACTTACAGAATATTCTCTGCATCTCAATAGCTTTACACATGCACAATGGCTATGCCCTAAGGCTGGGTATAAATAAATTGACAGTCTGGTTTCTCACTAATTCCATCAGTGAGCTCTCCCTCAGAATACTAATCGAAAGCATTTGCAGGCTCTAGAGGACAAACCAGGGAGATGAATGAACCATTTGGTGCCTGGTGTTTGCAGCCTTAATTTTAGCTTGAACCAGCCCTGAAGGTTACTGTCCTTTCAACCCCTGTGAATGAAAATATGCAGACACCTGCTGGGGAAGTGGCTATTTAGACAACTAGGACAGAAGGGAATAAGCCAGGTTTTCTCATGCCCCAGAGATCCCTAAGCAGCAGGTATAGCATGCAAAACAGATGAAGTGGAGGGGATGCAGATGGGTATTTGGGCCAAAACATTTCAAGAGGATTAAGTGAGCAGAAAAGGCTGAAGATGCAAGAAAAAAAAATAGGCTAGCAGGAATTTCTAGAAAGAAAGATGAGAGGGACTGAAGTTAGACACAGAAGATAAAAGGACGGGAGAGATAAAAGGATGAGAAAGAAGGAAGGGTTGTTGAGGTCAATGGATGCTGATACAGAGGAAAGATAGCAAGAAGAAAGCTAATGGAAACCTTGACCATCTTCACACCCTTGTAGAGGTGTGCCTTGCTCTGAATGTCTGTCCTCATTACATCTGGTACTCTGGCCACATGGTGAGGAAAAAAGGTCCAGCTCACTTTGAATCCCCTCAAAAAACTTTTGCTGAGCTCAGCTGGTGTTTTGGCCAAGCAAACTTCAGCAGTACAAAGCCCAGAAGTGATTATTGTTGTAATCATTCAAATGGGCTCTTTTACTGTTACAGATGTGTATGTCACAGGCAACACTGTTCAAGGAATGGAGCGAATAGGAAGATGAAATACCTGCTTCCTCCAATCTGCTGGAGAAAGTGTCCTGAACAAACTGCTCATAGGAGAGCTGGGGATTTAACAAACAAAAACTTGTTGCCAAGTTCTCCAGAAAAACAGTTATTTTAGATTATGAATTCTCCAGGTCTACTGTGGGGAAAGGTTTTCTCCTTCTTTCCATTGACAAGTTATTTGTCCTGCATTTCCATCTCCACAACTTTCCCTCACAGTCTTTCCACAGCTGCTTCCTTTCTCCTTTTTCTCCCTCTCCAATTTCTCCTCCTTCTCTGCTCCTCCCCCAGCACCCCTTCTCCCTTCCTTAATCACTTCCCATAACTGACTCAGTACATGACAAGTTCATCACGTGTTGGAAGAACCAAATTATATTAGTGTTGCACCTGAGCTCTCTACTTTGCTTGGCAACTCTACCCCATACACTGTTACCTCATGTTTTATGCCAACAACTTAAAAACTACAGAGAACTGCAGGGGTGGATTTAACTTCCCACCTCCTCAAGGACTGCACACACACACAGAGGTACTAGTTGGACAGGGAATACTTGGCCATGGGATGCTGTTAAACCTGGTCTTATCCGGCATATGAGACTGAAGGTGGTACAGAGCACCAGAAAGCCCAGCTTTGACAGACTGTTTCTTGAACAGCACAATACTTTTTTCTTTTTCTTTCTTTTCATGTGGGCCACAATTGTGAAATGTGGTCATGGTGGGAGCAAAAAGAGAATGAGAAACAAGGGTATTTTCACCCTACACAGACAAACCATGTAGGCAGAAGCTATGCTTTGCAGAGTTCTTGCTTTTCAATAAAATTGAGCAGTACATTGGTTTTTCTGTCTCATTCATTACCGTGTGACATACTAGGGACCTATTTTTAGGCCCTGGATGGACCTGAACTAGCATCAACAGCTTATCCCTCTCGTTGCAGACACTGAGCAATTTTTCACCTTATCCCGCAGTGTCTTTTCAAACAGAACTGAAGAGGCTTAGTGAGTGATACGCCAGGCCAGAACTGTGCACTTTGTATGAATTTGCACTGTTTCTCAGTAACAGGATCAGGAGAATCTCAAGTTCCAGTCTAAGGACTGCAGACAGTTTTGAGGAGGAGAAGGTTGCCTACATCATCTGATGAAGAAGAATCTCTTGGAAGTGACAGTTCAGAGAGCAAGCATTTGACACTAGAGCTAAGAAAAACCATAGGCAATGCCATTGTTTCAAATAATAATAACACACATACACCCCAGCACGCTAATTCCTAAAGGAAAACAAATACTGCACCAGGATACTCAAGTCAGTCTCTTGGCAGACACAAAACAGAACCAGGGAACTGTTCAAGTCATGTAGGAATTCAGGGGCAGTGCAAGGATAGAAAAGCAATTACCTGGTATTGGAGACAATCAAGTGCTTTTTGCAAGAAAGTACCTTTCTTTACCATGGTCCCAGTATTTGCAGCAGGTTAACCAGTATCACCCCATCTGATGGTGCCTTGAAAATTTATCAGTAGTCTCTCCATTACTTTCTCTCACACACATACTTTTTCCTCCTGTCTGAACACTGTGGAACCTGGAACAAGTCACAGGCATGTTATAGCCTAAGGTATCTGGAGATTAAGTGTGAGGTGGGGCTAAAGTGTGTCTCAGAATCTGTGTCTAATGCATTAGCTCTTAAAAGCAGTCTGCAAAGGCAAGAAGTTGAAATTTTGTGAGTCCTAAATTGGCAGCCTAATCCCTGGATCACTTTTCTTCCCCTCTTCTTCCACTTAAAAGTTTGCCTGTATAAATAACTTTGGTGCACAGAAAAGTAAGCAGCCTCTTGGCCCACCCAAGCTTTATCTTCAGCTATGAATTTACCTAGTTTGACCACGTTTCACCATAGGTGTAAAATAATTTTCTAATCCTGGCTGGTGATCATCACATGCCTTGGAAAAAATGATTTATGATACTTATTCTAACTAATGTAAATGCAGATGCTACTCAAAGCATGTAACCCGCTTTAAAAAATTCTTTGTAAGGTATTTGTCTTCATAATACCATCCACAGTGGGGATCCCCAGGTTAATTATGTGTTACATAAAGAATCAATTGTTGCATCTTAATTTCATGGAATGTTGACACAGCTTTGTATTATGTTACACAACACTTTGTTAGTTTTCTGCATGGCTTTTAAGCATTTAAATTAACAAGTGCCTGCTATTCTTCTCATCAGAGAGGGGATGAAAATAGGTATTGACCAAGATGACACAGCAAAGCTGGTGTGCCTTAACTCCCCATCCAAAGTTAGACCCCAGGATCCCAGTATCTCTCACTTTTACACCAGCACAGGGACTGAGGCACTATTTAGTGAGAAGTCAACACAACATGACTCAGACATCACCTCTGTTGCTCCAGCCCGATACCACTCTGCCCCACGTTATTTCCACCCCTCTGCTCCCACACTGGTGTATCATGAATAGTAGTAAAACAGTGAAACTTTGTCTTGGCCTGGCAGCAATGTCATGCAGAGGAGAACCCAGTGGGGTGAGCTCTGCTGCCTGCTACACTGCCTCCAAACATCCCCAAAAGCGCAAAGTCTCCCCCCAGCCCAGTGCTCAGTGTTCCTGCCGCACACTGCTGTGCTCTCTGCAGTGTAGTGCTTTATTCCTTCCCTTTACAATTCAACAGCTCCTGTATCCCTAATGCTTTCCCTGTATTGAAGCTGCCTTCCAGGCCACTAAACACTTTCATCTGCTCCCTCTAGCCCCTGTATATCACTGCTTTGTCTCTTACAAAGAAATGACCCATAACACACACAGTACTCCACAGGAGGTATTACCATTCACATCTACAGGGATATTAGAACATCTTCCAAGTCTACCTCTTTCTTCACATATGCAGGCGTCTTGTTCACTTTTTTTCTTTATTGCTGCTGCTGCACATGGCACAGACATCTTTATCAAGCTGTCTTTGTAATAGCTACTTATGTTTTCCTGAATGGTTAGAGCTAATTCAGAGCCCAGCCATGTGTCTGAATGCTTTAAACTATTCCTTCAAACATGTTGTACCCTGCCACTGCTTATGTTGCATCTTCCATTCTAGTCACAATCTTTCAGCCCTCCTTCCCACTGCATAATTGGTGTCAGCTGCTAGCAGCAAATCATATTATCTTACTGTTCCCTTTGCCTACCAGTCATTAAAATTATAAATATTGACCAGCACCTATTCACAGAGTGGTAGCTGGAGTCACCTCACCAGCAATTTCTTTTTGTCCAAATGCTGACTTACGTGTTCTACCCATTTCTCTCAGCGTTTTAACTAGGTTTTGGCTACACAAACAGTCCCTTTTGTTTCTTACTCCGCAACTCCTAAAATTTTTTTATGCCTTTTTTTGTGGAAGGCTCTCTTTTCATCAGCTCTGACTCATCTGTGATGCCCACTATTACAGTTCTGCATGAAAATTAGCCCAGGTTCATCCTTGAAAGCCATGGGTGGAAATTTATATACTAATTTCTCTTTTGTCCTCTGACTCCCGTACCTCTTAAAAAAAAACCCAAAACATATTAACAAGGCACTATTAATAGTCTCAGTAACTGGATTTCCTTATCCTTTTGTTACTCCATTGCTGTGGTTCTGTTATTGGTGGTTCTCTCATACCATGGAGTAAATTTTTATACACAAGGAAACATAATTACGGTTATTTATCTTGTTAAACCTGTTTTAGACAGTCAGCTATTGAGTCTGCTAGTAATTTTTAATGATTTCTTTTCAGTAGTTCAAATTCTTAATTTCCTTGCAACTCCTACAGGAAAAACACCTGGGCTTCACCTGATTCTGTGAGTTATAACCTTAGCCAAATATATCAAATAACACAGCAGACAACATGCATGGTTTGTGTACAAACCAGCCAGTGGTCCCACAGCATCCTGCTCTGTTCCCAACCTGGCTGCCTACCAGTTCTACCGAGGTACTTGTGGCTCCAGAATTAATCCAAATCTCAGACTACATAAACTCTTAGTATTCCAGTCCTGAGGTTCCCATATTATTTGCCAGATCATTTCAATGCCTTGAAGCATACTTCTTTCTTCCAGGTCTAAGTCAGCTCTCATTAAGTCCCTCATACCCTTCTGCCAATGGCCTCAGAGCAGAGCTTCCCCCTGGAGATGACTTTCCTGCCCAGACCACATGTCAGCTTCCATGGTGGAATAATTGCATGCACATGTTCAGAAGAGACTATCCCAAGGCCTTCTGTGTGTTGGTCTCCTTAAAAACTTACTTTAACTAGGCCCCCACAGGTGAGGGGTAAGTACACAGACCAATCCACATCTCTGCACCTTCCTCTCCCATTTCAGTTTTCATTAATGTAACCTTAGAAGCTTTCTATATCCATCCCTTTATTCTGATACAACTCAAGAGCTACCTGAGACATTTTTTCCTAAATTATAAATGGCTCCCCCAGGCTAATTTCTTTTTTCCATATCACAAATTCTCTTTGGTCATCTTCAGCAAACACCATCAAAGCCGGCCTTCCCACCTATCCCTCCCTACAACCTCAGCATCAGTGACAGGAAGCAACTATGATTCTACAATTTATTGTATTAGCACTTCTAAAACAACAAAGGAGTCATTGATTTTCTGAGCCAAAGGCACATGGGAAAGCACAAAAAGCATCTCTGCCCAGCTCAGATCAGAGAGGAAAGAGAGACTGCAGAGGAGAGGGCTTCCCCCAGCCCGGTGCCTGCTCCCTTTGAAGAAGGAGGATGGAAGTACAAGCAAGGAGCTCGCTGGCTGTTTTATTACAGGTGTCAGCATAATCATTCTGACACAGGACCCTTCTTGCTGCCTGTCACATTTAACAGAAAAATGGACAATAACAGTGAAAATATGACCCTTTTTTCCTCTTTCTTTTGAATACTCTATACCACTCACCAGAAGACTGGCTGATAACACTGAGGATAATTCAGGCAAAAATACCACAGACCCTCTTTGATGTCTGCTCTGATTTAATATAGGTTCACAAAATGAACGAGTAATACAAAAACACCATACAAAGTTACAGAATATGTGAGAAAGCTGTGTCAAAGCGAGATTTTACCAGACAGTTCAAGGACAAGTCACTAATCAGTTCATTCAGACTTTAGGTTAGGAAGGACATCCTGCCATGAGTCCCAGGAATGTGATCTCCACAGTCAGAAATCAAACATCAGGAAGGTCTTTTCAGGTGAAACCACACCATTGACTGCTAACAAGGGTTTGCAGGCCTGCAGAGTCCAAAGGTTCATTTTATCATAGCCACATGTCCAGTGGTACAAAGTAAACTGATAACCACTAAGATGACTGATGGATATTTATACCTTAAATTTTATTAGAAAAATTATTATTAAAAAGAAAGCAAAAAATGGAGATCGAAACAGAACCTTCTACTTTATTACAGGAAACAGGAATGTGTGGTGCTTATCCATGAGGAACTGACAAGGAGTATGCAGATGATTTTAGACATTTGGACATTTTTACCAAGGAGTTGCATCAGTTAGACCTGGCAGCTGAACGTAGACTTTTGCAAACCTTTCCCCCTCTATAATCCCACGAGCACAGGCTCAGCTTAACACCTGAACACACTATGCTTTAGAAGAGACAAAGAAATCAGGTCTTTGAAGACTATGAAGAACAAATTGGAAAGGGGAGAAAAGATTAACGAGACAGAGCAGTTTACATTGCCCCTTGTTCTCCCGTGGTCATTCCCATGTTGGTTTTTTTCAGAGATGGAGACCAGCAGGGAGCAAATGCATGGCAGCTTACAAGTGCTTCACCTCCTAAAGCATTGGGTGAGAAGCACACAGAACTTGTAAGACAAACTAGAAGTCTGAGTCTTTGAAAACCTACTGACCATTCTCAACAAAGCAGATGAACCTTTCTCAGCAGAGGAGATGCTGACTACAGATTACAGGCTTTCAGGATTTCTCATCTTGCAGTTGTACTACCTGAGAAAATTTGCATAAGAACAAGCTGCCTTTTTGTTAGGAGCCCTTTTATGATTTCTACTGAAAATGATAATCCTCTGTTTGTGACATTGCAATCATTTCTGCTACAATCAAGTGTTCTGTCCAAAAGGAGGATTACTGCTTCAGTTCGGAAGTATATGGACTTTCAGAGGAACAAAGGAGCCAGTTTCCAAGCAAATGACCTTGGTAATAGAGAACAAAGAAGAACAAAGATATAAAAACAGCACTACATATGATCAGATCTGCCTTCTCCAAGAGGCAACTGATGCCCTTCAAGTTCATAAAAAATAATGTTTCCTATAGATGTTTGAATAATGGAGATGCAAAAAGCAGCAACAGACATTTCTCTTTACTGTGCCACTCCAACATTAACTCAGATTTTTCCTTTGACAAGCTATCAGTGTTTTAAAACTAAACATCAGAGACACATATGTAGAAAACCCACTGCAATGCTCAACTCCATCCTTTCAGCAGTGTCCTGTGAGGAGGAGCATCAGTGCATGTGGTGCTGAATGTCAAACAACTTGCTTAAGCCTGTGCCTCTGGCAGCGGCTCTGAAATACAAAGAACAAACAGTTAAAAAAGAAAAAAGCCTTTGTTTTTCTGCATTTTTTTTTTCAAGAACATAATTTAGCATGACTTTCCACAGAACAATTTGCATGGGATTACCCACAATGCACTACATTATGGTAATACATTTCAAACTCTGATGCATATTAGACTGACAGTCTTAAGAATCTGTTAAAGGAAAATTAAATGATACAGGAAAATGATGATGTAAGACAGGACAGTAAACATTCCACACTTGTGTAATCTGCCAAAATTCAGCCAAAAATTGGCCTAAGAAAGAGAACAAGAGTATTGTGCACTCAGAACAGCTTTAGGGAATGTTCCCAACTCAAGCAGAAAACAATACCTGACTGAAACATGGATGTAATCACAAAGGACTGGAAAGTACAACAAACCAGAACTAAGAGCTGAACAGGAGACAAGAAGAGATTTTCTTCATTTCTTTGATTTCCCTCTGGGTAGCAACCTGGAGGGAATATTCCCTCTTGCTCATCCAAGGATGGTTTGGTTCACTGAGCTTCACAAAACATATTCACTCACTGCCTTCTGCTCCTCTCGAAGCCCTGCTGCATCTTCTGCTGCTGGTAGTGATCCCTAATAGATCCTTGACAGGTTCTGTGTCAAAAAACAGCCGTCCTGAAATACTGAGTCCCAGAGAATCCAAACTATTGACACCTCCTTCCAGCAGTCACTGGGTGGCTACTCAGCCTTTCAGTAGGTTTCAGCTAGGGAACTAAGACTTCCTAACATTTTCTAGCGTTGGTCTTGCACTTTCCCATAGGAAATAGCCACAGGAAAATAGTATCAAATTTTAACTCTCCCCTTCAGTCAATTCCACGTACTGTTTTCCTAAGTAATTGACATAATCATTTATCACTCCTCAAATCCTTAGCTGAGGGATAAGTCTCTTTTTGTGTCCAATGAAGAGTCATTTAGCTGGCCAGGGTACTTTTCTGCAAAGCCCTCAGACAAGCAAGGGCAAAAGATGTCAAGGAGGGAACAAGCTGGTTGAGGGGAAGGGAAATGGTAAGGAGCAGGATTTTCCACCAAGGTCTTTTCATTAGTTCTCTCAAAGCTAAGTCACAGAAAAATGAACAAAATAAGGGATGAGGCAAATAATATTTGCTGAAGAGGAGTTATAGAGATTAGTGTATTAATTAACCAAGACAACAATGTCAGCAAGGGCCTGACCTTTATTCCTGCCCCAGTAACAGCTTCGTCCCTGGTGACTTTCAGCTTGCATGCAAAAGCCATTTAGATACATCCCTCAATTAATCGCAGAATACCCTCTGGGAGATAGGAGAGGAGCACTGCAAGCTGCAAGCAGGGATGCTGAATCAGAGGAGTACTAACCTAGTCAAAGACACCTCGTCAAGGGCATTGGCAGAGCTAGGGAAAGAGCCCACAATTCTCTTTACCTCTCATGCTCCACCTCTCACTGATAGGAACAACACTGTTTGAAGCTATTAACCTGGAATTCTGCCCTACTTTAATTTTAAAAGAAAAAAATAATCAGAGACTAACCAGAAATAAAGATGAAAAAAAAAAAACCTACCCCAAAACCACAGAAGAGAGCCTGATTTAAAAAGAACTTTTAACTTTTTTGTAATAAAACAACAGCAATACATAAACGAGACCAAATGACAGATAGCTGCTGAGAGCAGGACAGCAGGCAGGATCATCAGTCAACCCCTACTTCTCTGATTTCTCCTAAGATTAAGTCCTTCCCTCGGGCATATTTGCTGCCCATCCCCTACTCAGTGCAGCCTTTGCTTACTGTCTGTCATACAGAACGTTCACTCAGCTTCTTGAGCACCAGCCTGAGGACAGAGGTTCAGCAAAACTCTGAGCACCAGTCACTCTAATGAAGGATCTCCAGTCTCTACAGGTGCAGCTGGATGTCAGGATCCAAAGGTGGATAGGGAGCTGCTGCTGTCCCACACAGCAGGGAGGGAGAGGAGTGGAATCTGAACAAGCTCAGGAAGACAACATACAGTCTCAGGCTTTCAGGAGATAAGATGACCAAAAATCCACATGAGTTCAGGAGAGAGTGGTGATGCTCAAGGATGGATGCAACATTGGAAGATGTCTACTTCTATCAGAATAGATTTTATCACAGCAACTGAGAGCCTGAATCTGGTTTTGCCTCCTAAGTAAAAGCCACAGACATATCAGCCCACTGATCTTGCCCACAGGACTCATCCATCAACTGAATTCCTGGCTTCAACCAGAAATGGACCCAAACAGTTATTACAGACTCACCTGGTGATTCCTAGGCTGACCCCAGTCACCACTACTGGATCTGATCCTGATTCACTGGTTTCTGTTTCTGGCTTGACCTTGTTCTGCTTCACCACCATGAACTCAATGGTGATCTGGGCTCTTGGTTAAATCTGACCACTCTTCACAGGCCTGGTCTGCTCACCTCGCTCAGGAGATGTGGAAAGCAGTCTTGGCTGGTAAGGAGAGATACCTGGAATTAACTCAATTTCTCCCATTACTATCACTGTTCCTAGCTCTCTCCTCAAAAAAGGCCCTAAACCATCTGTCTGATGAACAATAGTGCAGGAGCTGTAGCTTACACAGGAAAAATTTGCTCCTCAACACATCCATCTATCACTGGCTGAGCTGAACCTTCCTTTGCTTTTCACTTCAGCTCTACAATACTTCACATTCTGTTCTGATGTTGGAGAAAGCTCAGACAAGAAGGGGCATAATGTTGATGGAGTCTAGACTGGCACATACACAGCTTGGTTCCACATTCCTTGATTTAGAGGTTACAACATCCCAAACCACAGCTAAATTACGACCAGCTCCACTGTATTACATTACACTCACTTGTCTGGCACCTTCTTGTCCAGAAGTAGCCAACATGTATCACCTCTCAACTATCATATGTGAACTTGGTTAAAAACTTTCCAGTACAAAGCAGCTCTCAACTTTAGGCGCCAAATTAATTTTTCTTAAAGCCAACAGGGTTACCTCATGTTAGAATCCAGTTACAAAAATAGATTTCCTTTCCTCTTCCCTAGGTATTGTTGGCAAACATTAGTAATAGTGAGAAAAGCTATTTTGGGACTTTTATTGGCAAGTCTTATGTTCAGACACTAAAGGAAGTAATTGGCTGACAGTGGAAAAAAGCGAGAGACATTGTTTTCAAGAAATACCACTTTCTGCCAAGCTCTTTATGCACATTTCTCTGGGACAAAAAAAGAAAAAGAACTACTACCAAACCTCAAAACAACAGAAAACCAAAAGGCTTTATTAACTGCTACTAGTAGAGGATGCATCTATAAGAATGAGTGAGGGAATTGGGCAAGTGGAAAATTCTTTCACACTGACAATCACAGATGCACAAGGACACATTTCTAAGACACAGGTACTATAACAACTGCAACCATTCATAACTACACAATGAAATTAATGTGTTCTTCATATACAGACACACCAGAGCACGTTTGCACACTTGAAGGTTCAACATGTTTTGAACTAGTTCACCCACATACATGTACCCACATCCAGTCACAGTCTTTCACCAAGGCAATTCACAAATCTGCACTCACAAATATTCACTGCACACAAACACCCTACCAGCACACTCACCTCATGTGATTCAGGAAAGGACAGGCAGGAAGCTAAATAGATGCACACAGAGATTCATATCTATTTCTCTTGTAAATTGTGCTCACAGCCTTCACTCATTTATTAACACCATGCTAATAATTTCTAGTAATTAGTGTTAAAACAGGAAAACACAATAATGCAGATCTTGGTCCTTTACCAAGTGAATTGATTACACCCAGCAATACCTGTCACCCCCAATACATACAAAGGGATAGCACAGACTTGTTTCTCTATGTCCCAGACATTTACTTCAGTGTAATTGAGATTTATTCATCAATAAGAAAAAATTCATCAGCTAAGAAACAATATAATAAAAATGACTAAATGAAAACATAAAAATTAAGCCCTTTCCCACAAGGCCAAGCTGAGCAGTATTCTTATCCAGACTCTTTCAAATTCCTAATGAAAATTAAAAATGATTGCAAATGATTTGGGAAAAATATACCCTGTTCTTTTTTACTTCTTTGTCTGAGTATGGAGACAGAACATTTGTCAGCAAGCAATAGATTGCACAGGCTATAGTCATGCATAATCATAAACTTGTGCTGTGCTATCTGTATCTCTACCAGTAGCTTTGCTCTGCATCCAAAACTCAATAAGGATTGCGTGTAATCAGTGAAGACAAAGTCTTTATTCAGTCCCTACATGTTCTCATACCAGGTTTGCAAGAGCTATGGGCACAGCCATTCACAGGGATGAATCATCCACTCACAGGCAAACCATAAGCTCACAAAGGCAGGTTACATGGGTTATATGTTGAATTATTTTCCCCATGTACACTACTGCTGATTTTTCCTCCAAATGTTAAGTAAATTCTATACAATCTCTATATGTTGAGACTGAGTTCTCTCTATATAACAAATAATTTTGTGCTGTTGCATTTTAAAAAAGTGTCATAGGCCATGGAAGAAAAAGATCTTAAGGCTTTATTTTTTGTTTCTAATTTTTTTTCTCTTTTCCTTTTAAATTCAAGCACATATACATAAGTGAGATGTATTTTGGGATTATGCCAAGTCTCAGTAGTATTGACACAGAAGTATTAATGGTAAAACAGTTCCGGTTGTCTTGGGAACATTCTGGCTGTCTTAAGGAGAAGGCCTTCAATTACTGATTCTGCCTTTTTGGAAGTTTTTAAGGTTTAGATTCTGGGTGAGGAGTTATGAGAGCTCACATTTAATTCAGTTTATCATAGCTGTACACTCTCAAATGAAATCAGTGGAACTGACTGGAAAGAGAAGGATATTTAATGAAGTACCTTGGGGGTTGAAATATCTGTTATTCAGTGTTCATGAAAGAAGCCTCTCTTCAGGATTTTACAGTCCCTTATTTCAACCAGTCAGGATCTCCAGCAAAGCCAGACTGACCTTAAATGCCATCTGGACTGCACTTATGTATTCCAAGCAGGCCTAAAAGAGCCACATGCTTCTCATTCTTGGGCTGTATGAGCAGATAATAAGCCAAATCTGTACCACAATAATTTGATCTCTCTTCAGGCTGTCCCTCTTTTAAGAACCTTTTCACATGAATTTATAAGTCTAACTGAGCTTTTTCTCTCCCAGAGAGAGTTGCAAAGGTTTATTCCAAAAAGACGTGAAAAATCCTGATAAGATTTCTCCTTTCTAGCAGTGAACTCACAGAAGATCACATTCATGCTACACCAGTCAACAACACTGAGTCAACAGCACATCCACTGAAATGTTATTTCAGTATACTTATAGCAAGTGTCTGCCCTTGCAATTAGTATCAAAGGCATGAACACGTCACCATTTACACATCTTTGAGGTACTGAATATCTCTGTATCAACAAGCTGAGAACACTTAAATAGGATCTGACTCCACACATCTAGTTAAATAGTTTTGCTTTTCCTGTACTCCTCTGCCACAAAATCCATCCATGCCATTTTAATTCACAAAATGTTTATTCTGAGAAAGGCATTCCTGAAGAGCTGTAGAAGACCCTAAAGCATGGTAAGAAGAGTGAAGGATGATATGAGGTGTTCTTTCCACCTTTCGATAAACACTGGATGAGCAGTAAGGAGAAAACATTACAAGGGATAAGCTGTTTCCCCTTGTTCCACAATACAGCACATAACATCAGCTCAAAGAAGCAGTCCTGACAGGCACTGCCTGTGCTGGTTTGCTTTCCACCACCTTGGCACCCCTCATGTCCTCAAGATGTCATTGAACAGGACTGCACAGTGGGAGGAGGCTGCCCTATCCTTCTGGTCCAATCCTGGATGGAAGGAAGGATGGGGTAGAACCTCAGAAGGCATTCATCTCCTCTGCTATCATGTGGGCTGCCACAGGCAAGCAACAAATGCACAAACACCATTGCTGCAAGTGCTCTGTCCTTCAGCAGGCTCCACTGCAACCCTATGCAGCTCACTGCACACCTCCACTTTAATTAGTTACAAATGTAAAGGAGCTGAAAGACATATTTCCCCTCAGCTTTGAATTTGCTAAAAGGTCACCAAGGAAATGTGATTTTTTTTTTTCCTGTGGATAAAGAAATCAGAAGCTAATGAAATCTGAACTCCATCATTGCTGCATGTGCTTTCTTTTCAGTCTTCTTTTAGAAGTGAACTCCCTTTCCCCTTCACAGGCTATTAAAGACTCCCACATGTCCTATGGTAATAAAGATTTAGCAGGAAAGCTGAGGGTTATATACCTCTGTCTTCTCCCCACCCTGCCTGCACTAGCAACTGTGATGCTGTCACATGACAACAAAATGCCACGGAGTTCATTAATAATTTTAGCTGCACCTTCCCCAACATAGACCCCACAGGGAGCACCCACGTGGTATTACACATAAACACACAAGATACACACACTCATATATTTAGAATCATAGAATCATTGAGGTTGTAAAAGACCTCCAAGATCATTGAGTCTAACCTTTGAGTTGGGCTCAAACAATACTGATAAGAAAGGCATACATTTCATGTTCTGTCTATAAGCAGTGGTAGATGCAGACTCACACACATAACCACAAGCTTGTGCACAACTTCTTCCAAGCAAAACATACAAACACATCCCTGTTGTGCATATACAACTAGCTACAGCACACACAAATCCATATGAAAAATCAATCCTGTACATCCTGTTACTCACCCGTGCTAACAGGCCCCTACAAGCTGCATACTCATGTCTGTACCCAAACACACACCCTTCCTGACCCCCACCTCTAGGAATGCAAGAGGTCTAGGAATCAATAACCATTTACAGCTCTTCAATCCAGAACTGTCAACTTTGTTCTCCCCTGTTTGCAGTGACAGACAAGCAGACTAAAGACATGGGACATCAGTATGCAGAGGAGGAGAGGTGGGCGCTGTGACAGCATAAGGAGCAGGCAAAGGCTGCCAAATCTAGCAGAGGTTGTTCTTGCCTCCTGCAACTACCTGAGCAGAGGTGCCACTGTCCCAGAAACCTCCTGCTTTATTCCCAGGACATCAGTGCAACCCTGTAGAACAGAACAGGGAAATAACCACAGGCCATTTTCCTAAAATAACATAACTCTATATAGAAAGATTCAGAAAGAATCCCATTCTTACGTATTTCCAAAGCCCAAGCAATGACATAAAAATGTGCTACATGATCAATATCATACCACAATGGCTTGATACTATATCCTATAGAGGAGACAGCATGAAATTAAATATACTTCAGGCACAGCAGGCTGCTTTTAGAACAGTCAGGATGCTTTGTTGACCTTTTAAATTGAATGAGCATGCAAATGCAGCGCACCTGAGAGCAGTCAATACTTGTGCCAATGGATTCCAAGCAGCTTTGCAGCATCCATAATAACCAAAAAGCTGTCAGTGTTCCCAGAGTCTGACATGAGCTCTAATCATGTACCTCTGTCACAGCCCACAGCCTCACCTGCACAAACAGCATCTGAACATCCCAGAGCTACTCAATCTTAGCCCACAGCTCAGCTTTGTTCTCACAACCCCGAGTTTCTCATTGTATCTATATTCAGAGATCTCACTCCTGCATTACAAACAAATCCTATTATGCCTGAATCTCTCCTGGGCAGACACCAGAATTAATATAAATATAATTATGGTTGTTTAATAAATGTAAGATGTCTGCCAATCTATCTCGTTAAATTAACCACAAGAGTGAATTTTGCATTAGTCCTGACAAGGCCTATTTTCAAAGTGACATCTAATACTAGGCCCCAGTACAAATCATATATCAGGGTACACAAATCAAAGGGTTTGGTGAAGACTAAATGTGTGAAACCACAGAAGCAGTTCTGGTAGCTTGCTGCAGGTATCCAGTGTGTGCAACACATTTACCTAGAGCTGATCAATCAGATAAGAAATTCAAGTAATTTCTGCGTATGTGTGGGTTAGCAGGGTTGCTCCTGACCCAGAAAAAGCCTCAATGCTTTGACCCCTGCAAGCCCTTCCAATCACTGAACATACTGGCTTGATCAGAAAAGTGACCTTTCTATCGCTCTTTCAGAACCAGCCTGAGCTCCACTTTCAGATCCCATTTATTTCATTCTCCCTCACTGGAAGAGACTAAAGGGCTGCTCTTAAAAGGTCATTGCAAAATTGGTGTCCAGCTGCCTACTGCAAAATCCACATGGGCCATCAGACTGCAGGGAACACAGAGCCCATCACACAGCAGGTTCACAGCTGTCACCTTCGGTGAAAAGGGTCCAAGAACAATGTTGACTTCAGGTGCCAGGTCACCTGAGTGGAGGACAGCTGAGGGCTGTGAGCAGGTTACTAAGTAACTCAGGTTTGTTTATGTTGTTATTGTAAGGATGTCTCCCTTCTCCCACATCACTGCCAACCAGTGAGGCATACATGCTCTGGGCCATCATGACTTGGTTATGCAGCCCTTCTCTCTAACTCAGACTACAGCCAGATCCAAGCCTATTACTTCTCAAGGCCAGAAAGAAAAATATGAGAAAGGCAGTTAGAATTGAAAGCATAAGAGGATGGAAAAACAGAGGAGTAAATACCTTCAGAAGTGCTAGATGCCTACTTTACTGTTTTCAGGAAAAAATAGCATTTCAAACCAAATAATCTTCTTGCTCGACTTTCAATTATCTTGCAAGATAAAATCATTTTATCAATGGCTAACTTCCCCTCCAAATCAGAGCAAGTCTCAGCACTTGCAATTTGCTGACCAATATCTTTTAAAGTAATGACTTAAAAAAAATAATTACTTACCACCAAATTCAAATGCCCTTCTGGATCCTGTGGCAAAAGCAAATCCATATATCTGTTCTAAACGATATTTTATAAAATAAGTGATCTCCGGCAGGATTACACTACTGTAAACTGGACAAAATTTCTAGGCTTTTTTTAGCCCTAGTTGTACATAACTCTACTTCTCTCCCAAACTCAGTTACAGAGTATCTTTCTCCAATTCATTACAAATCGACTTTCTCATTGTTGCTTTGCATGAATCTCTGATTCAATTTCAGTGTGGAATTCAGTCATTATTTCCAGCAGCCCCAAAGGAAGCTTTCTGCTTTATTCAGAAAGCTAAGAGGAGGTGGGAAATTGGAAGAGATTTGGTAAGAAGTGTTTTGAGAAAGCTGCCTTATTTATGACAAAACTTCTATGTGAGAGTATAACAGGTTACAGGTGACCCTTCTCAGGAAGAGCTGCTCAGCTCTTGGTTGATGTTTTTGATCAGAGACCAAAAGAAATATATCCTTGCAAGTTCAGCTCCCTTCTTCCCTAGGAGGGTAGGAGGGCTGTTCCACTTTAAGTGAGTACTGTTGCTACCGACTTGTACAATTAAGTCTCTTTCACTCAAGGAACATCTCATTATTTACATAAAACATAACTTACATGAGAAGCAGGGACAAGTTCAACAAAGCACCTTTTAGTGATCTAAATCCTTGCTTTGAAACTGGGAGACTGAAATCTGAGTTTTCTTCAGCCAAAAGAGGGTAATGACCTCCCTCTGTGATAAGCTGTTTTCAATTTTTACAAGTCATTTTAAAAGTCTGGTTTTTCACCCTAGTGCAAAATGGGAACATTGGCTGGAAATATCAGAAGATTTTAAAGACAACACCTCCTTTCCACAATTATATATGGATATTTTTAGTCCTGTGGCAAAATGTGCTGAGGAAGTGTTAACTACAGTGATGATGACGACAACAGAAATTGAGGCAAAGCATCTTCAAAGGTTTAAGTCCTAGTATCCACCTAGTAAGACTCTGGTCTCTTTGAATCCCATCCCTAAAGCAAAAATGTTGGACTAGGACTAAGTGTGCAGTCAACATAGTAAAAGATTTACTATTTCTGGGGCAGAAGGAACAAAGTGAAGAGCTGTGTCTTATAAATGTCAGTCCATGTTAGATAGAAAAGGTCCTGGAAAGGAACAGGATGTTCCCTTTGTGCTTAGTCCAGCAACCTAATAAATCCCACAGGAAGAAGTGATAAGGGCAAAGATAACCATTGTTTAGCATCATCATTATTGAGAACACCCAGACAAGAACAGGCCATAATCTTTGAAAAGGCTAACATGATTATGAGTGGAAAAAGAAACACCTATAACAAATTAAAGGCACTTCTTTAATAAATATGTCTGCTTAACAATCTTATCAATGTAATAATTCCTACAATATTGTTCATTTTCTGAAAATGTCTATTTTCTGGTGATGGTTCCAAACACCTCCTTACTGTTCTAAGTACTTACTGCCATGAATTTTTACTTTTTAACTTCTTACATCCATTTCCTACATTACAATAGCTGGTATCCATTTTCCTGGTTTTCTCTGTTCAACAACAATAATTCTATGCTATTACTCCTCAAAAGAATATTTTCATGAGCCACACTTAGAAAAATGACCTCTACTGTTGTTTATTCATTACATTCAGAAATACTAGTAAACAATTAGTGCTAACAAACAAGAAACAGAGACTGAAATAACCGAAATCTGTCTTACTATAATCAATCATGTAGATTTTTCATCAGTATTACGAGTCATTGTCCTCTACACTCTAATTATTGCTTTCTCTTTGCTACTAGACCAGCATCATTTTTAACCAAATATGTCCTCAATTCTTGATTAGAGAATTATGCCTTTTTGAATATGTAACAAATCCTGTCTAAAAAGGGACTAAATTTTATTCAAAATACTTTTTTTTTCTTCTTTTTTATGCTTCTTGTGATCTGCTTTACCTCTAATATTTCTTCAGCTCCGGAAAATCACCCCTATTAAGGAAAAAATATACAGGAAAACATGTTAATAGGAACACTATCCTCTGCCCATATTAAATGTAATTGGGTCATGATCACTGGTGTCTAGGTAACCACAAACTCCCACAAGAAAGATTAATTCATCCTTTCCTGTTACAATGTAGTCCAAAATAGAGCTACAGTGGATACTACATCTTTTGTGTTAGAAACTAGTCATCTGTAATGTTTGGAATCTTTAGTAGTATTTAGTGCTTCCGCATAAAATCTCAAGTATATCTCACCCAAACTGAAATGCATGGCTACACATTTACTTTTATGTATGGAATACAGGTACTTCTGAGGTAGCTTATGCCATTTTCTGGTTTGATTCAGTGTGCCAAGCAGGCTTATTTCCTAGACCTTGCCATCCTACCTGCAATATGCAGACCTAAATTATCAGTAAATGAAGATGTAACACACTGCCATTCCCCTCATCCCAGCTAGACATGCCTATTACCCTTTCTGTCCTCCCTGAGCAGGGATTAGACCAGTAGCTGGAGACTCTTAAATTCAAAAAGTAAAATTCCAAAGTTTTCCTACCAGTTTTCAGTACAGCCAGTTAAATTACACTTTGTCAGAAAGATGATCTTTCAATTAGTCTTGCTCATTATTCAGGTCTATGTAGACATTTGAGAAATATTAGTGTCTGCAGGTTTTCCCACTCTGGTTTAATTTCTTTATGACAAGGTGTGAGTTTGAACTGCATTTGTAGAGCTTGTCTGCCCCAGCCACTTTCCACTTCATGGAAGATTAGTGCTTTTCCTCTGAAGTACAAGGGACCCTCATCCATGTGATCTCCATTAGCATTGGAATATGCTTCAACTTCTTAAAAATGATCTTCTGCTTTGTATCAGTTTGTACAACCCATAGTTATCTTTCCTTCCTTCTTACAGCTTTAAAAAACTCTCTAATAAAAACACCAAGATTTTTGTCTTTCTTTTTCATCAAAAGCCTTGAACAATCCTATGATACACCACCCCATGTATTTCTCTGCTGTCTGTTCACAAAATACACCACCCATATATGCCTTTGCACTTCATACTTTTGATCCAGGCAGACAATGCACTGCCACATTATGCTTGTGCTTACTTCTCTGTCCACTTTTCTTACTCACTTATGACAACCACTTGGTTGCAAATATCTCAATGGTTGGTTGTTTTACACCAAAAGACATTCAGAGATATCCTTCTAATTCTCTATATGGCAGTAGCTGTCCGAATCAGCATCTGAGAGAAAAGCATCATACAACTTCAGCACTGAACATCTCTAAATTATCTTTCTTCTCCTCGCTATGAGTAACCAACATTTTTTTTTTTAATTTCTCCTATCTTCAGCTTCATCAGGTCTGAGCCTTCTCTGCTTATGGCATGTATGCAAATGATTTCTGAATTGCCCCCAATATCTGTATCTCTGCATGTTTTATGCTGTGCCAAAATGTCTCTTTCTAGACCACGTGTCTTCACTTGGAGATCTCTCACCATCTGGCACATGTATTCCTCAGACAAAAATTAGAATATGGCACATCCAAGGCAGATCACAGCAGTTTTTTTTTTTCCTTCATCATCCATATGCAGTATGCAATACAGGGCCTTACCTAAAGATAAATCATAGAGCTTCAAATTCCATCCAAAACTCTCCTGTTAGGTTTATCAACTTCTGCCTCAGAGTTCATCTGGCACAAGCACACGCTCACTTCACAAGTTTATCATATACGGAAGCACATATTTCTGTTCTGGTATTCAAAATTAAGTGTTTGCAATTTACTTTGCCTTAATTTACTTTAGAAATTAGTTAAGCCGAATTTAATTAAGGCCACCTTAATTCTGCTTCAGAGTGTTGACATGTAGCTTAATGTGGTTTAGCACAAGGCTTTCCACTTGCACCTTGAGCTAATTCCGAGGCACTCTCCTGCATGTTCTGATATTAACTATTAAGGAATTCAGCATGTTTAATTAATTATCAAAAAAGACTGAAAGGTCACTTGGTTGCATTGTGTAAGTACCTTTAAGAAAACAAACTGTAAGTCACTAAAGATCTCTCTAAACTAGCAGAGAAAAATAACATGAAAGCAGCTGAAAACATCAGGCAGATGAATTCAAAGGATAATAAGGCAATAATATTTAACAGTTACACCTAGACAAAAATGTCACACCTAGAACAAAATACCAAGGGATCAGACAGATTTCCAATCATGATATTCTCAAATTCAGTCTAAATATTTTTCTACAAAATTTATTTATACAAACACAAGCTAACAAGCTTCATACAAAGCTGCCTGGGTAAAGCCCAAAGGCCTACCATGTATAAGAGGTAGAACCAGAAGAACCAACCGTCTCACCTGAGCATCAAAACTTCATGAATTTGTTATTAAGATTCTGTTTTCAGTGCTTAATACCTTTCCCAGCAACTGCAGCCTTCCCTGCTACAGGACAGGCTGCACCTGGACGTGGCAGAGAAGGGCAGGAGAACTTTGCTCTTGCTATGACACTGGAATATTTATCAAGTCTTCAGTCCAGACTTGAGACAGAATTAAAGAAAGGCAGAGAGCCTGTAGAGCTGTGCTGCACAGAAGGACACTATTATCATACTCAAGGAATTGCAGTAGGAGCAGAATTTCCAGATGTGGGCTCATGCAATATCCCACCTTCTCCAGCTGAAAGACCTTTTAAGGACCTCTACTTAAGGACAAACCCACCACATGGTGCAGTTTGCAGATACACATGTATTATTTAAGGTGTTTAAAGTACCACACAATGGTGCATATTGTGTTTTAAGCAAAAAATATCACCACTCTGTCAGTAAGAAAAGAATTTAGTACTTTCAATGCAGAGAAAAAACAATCAGTCATGTTATCTGGGGTGATTGGACACAAATTTTGTGGTAGAAAGAAAAACAGAGAAAAGGTAACACAACTAATACAAGAGTTCAGCCCACCTGGGAAAAAAAAAAAAAAAAGAAACCTGGATGGGAAGTAAAACAAGGAAATCAACCAAACAGGCAAGAGCTGGGTGAAACCACAATGTATCTACAGATTTTGAGACTGAAGAGAATGAACAGACCATATAATGTGATTTTAGAGGAGACCAGACCAGGGGACCTAGAAGTAGGTAACAGAGGCAAAAGGGTGGCAATGAGCATGGATAGAGAATTAACAGACATACTGAGAACTACTGCAGCTGTGGGGAGCACATTTTACAAGGATACATAAACCAGCAAACCTAAGCTCAGATTTCAAAATATAGGTTGTACTTAATAATATACAGCATACACATATTTATAGGCATCAACTAGTACAATTCACTGCTGCAGGGAGCCCTGATCTGATAAAAGATTACAAAAGAGAAGGGAAAAGTGGCATAATTATTCACAAAGAATGTAGCTTATTGTATCAAGGTTTTGATACTGGCAATCATGGCTCATGTTGCAGTGTATGAAGTGGAGGAGAGGCAGGTCAGGCCGGTAGGATTATTTCCGTTCCATGTCTTAGTGTAATTGAATGAGCTGCCTTACAGGCAGGGTTTGTTTTCTTCAGAGCCATGAGGAACCTGTGCCTGTATGAAGCAGGATACCTGATTATATGGACCAGTGATCTGATCCAGCATGGCAAATGTTATGATCCTAAGAGGAATGAAATTAATCTTTACAGAAAATCCTGTAATCAAAGACTTTGAAATTTAGATGCTTCTAAAATCCATGCATAGTCAAAGGCAAACATGGCTCTTTTAGCCTTTGCTTTTCCACCTACCCATTCTTATTTTCCATGCCTGAGGAGTTCATGATTAGACTAGGAGCTTCATCAAAGGGCAATTTTCGGCTGCCAAATAGATTTGTACAATAAATCCACACGGGGCCAGATTAACAAGCAAGAGAGACATCAGAAATCAAAAAGCTAGCTGCTGTAATTCCTCAGAAAACTTGAAAGGGTGATGTGCAATGATATTTGGGCTTTTAAACGGACACCATTGAAATACTGAAGTTAATTTTCATTAGAAAATGTTGCTTTTCTATTCCTTATCCTTCCCAAGAGTTTTTTCTTTAGCAGACTGAGATCTCATGAGCATTCAAGGTCATGCCATTCAGGATTGCTTAGTGGGCTTCAAATAAAACAGCAACATTTCATCCAGAAAAAAATCACATGCATGTGTGTGACTGCAATTGTCTGATTTGTCAGTACAATATTTAAAATAGAAAATGAAAAGTAATCTTTAAACATCTAATTTTCTTTACTTCTGTAGTTTTCTGTTTGCTCGAATAATTTGTACTGTGAATATAGTTAAGGCTTGAACATCTAAAGTCAAACTAGGCCCATAAACTGAACAAATACAATTCAGAGATTACCCTGACCATAAATTTCTAAGCATTTTCAGCCTTCTGGCACTACAAAAGACTGACTTCTGAGCATGGCAGCAGCAATTTTAATATTAGGAGAGTTTGTTCCTCCTTACAGAACATGGACAGACCTACTCCCTCAATCACACAGTGACAGTATTTATTGTTTTTATGTCTCCACACGAGTACACTGGTCTTGTTCATTTTCAAACAGGGACACAATAACAGCCACTTGTCAGCAGGGTGAAAATATGGAGGTGAGCCATTGATTCATGACTTGTTCCCTCACAAAATGCAATCTCTTCTCCATGCAACCACAAGTGCTATTGCAAATGGTCTTTTTGCTTCAAGCACATAGGTTTGCCAATATTGGAAATGTCAAAAATTGGGATTCTTCCATCCTGCTATCTCAAATTCGGAAAGAGGGGTATGACAGGATACTTGTCCTTCTGATTCTATGTAGTCTTGTTGCTCATCCACTTTTTGATAGCCCCTGACAGTGCCTATCACCCCCTTTCTGGAGCACAGCATTGGAATACGGGAAAACTTGATGGCAACCAAGTATCTGGGGAAGTGTGAAAGCAACTGAGTGAGAAAAAATCCCATAAGAAAAACCCAGAAACATCAGTTTTTACAATATACCAGGGAAAAATAAAAATTTAGAGGAACATCAGCACTGAAGACAGGCATTACTCAGGATAATGCCTGTTTTCCTCTCCTCAGCCCCAAGCAGCTTCCTATGTCCTTAGGTTTAACAAAAAGTAAACTACCAACTAGGACACATCACTAACATCATCAGTAACTGAAAGGAATGTAGGAGATTTCCAGGATTTGTTGGAACAAGCACTCCAAGGCTGAGTCCCAAGCAGAAGGGGTAAACAGCAAAGTTAACAAAACTGTATCAGTGATATGATGGTGGAGAAAAGGGTGGGCCAAGAAGGAGGTACATGATAGCTCTGCTTTTCTATTCAACATGCCAGCCATGTCCACTAAACTCAACAGGACTGGATACCTTCCAGCTTTGCAGAGTCAAATCTATTATCATCTCACCTCTGTTGTCATTTTTATTGTGCTGTAATTTAAGCATATGGCATGGGACGTATTCTCAAGGTCATAGCAAGTCAGGGATACAGCTGGCTCAACATCACAGGAGAAATAATCAAAATAAAATGTAAAAAATTAATTTAAAACCTTCATCCATGATCCAGCTATCATCAGTGATCATCTTGTGTCATATGTACAAAAAAGAAGTCCACAATATCATTCCTTGAGTACTTGTCAATAACAAGGGAGACTAAAATACTGTTGCCCAGTGCCCCCAACAATTATTTCATTGGGTTTTAGAGGTTCCTGGGTGCTTTGGGGACAGGGAGGTTAAAGAGAAGTATTTGCCCATTCTTGTCCAGTAAGTGTCTTTCTCTCCTGTTTCTGGTAAATATGTGAGTTCAAACACTATGGAACATCCCTCAGTATTTAACACTTGAATCCTTCAGCCCAGGAACAGGAAAGCAGATGGTCTGAGTGACAGCTGAAAGCCACTGCACTGCAGACTTTTTCCAAGATCTCTTTCAAGGCAACATTCATGGTGTACCTCAACAAACGGACTAGCACAGGTAGCCACCCCTACACTGACTTCTTGAAAGAGTTAAGGAATTAATCAGTCATTCTGGAAAAACAATTGTTTGTATAGCAGCAAAATTGGTCTATTGGATTAAGAGCCCATGGCTTTTCCAGAGGCATTCACAAAGCACCAACATTTGGCAAGCTTTGAAACAGGGGCTGAGTGCTCTCAGCAAAAGTCTTCATGCAGTCACACTAGTACCAGAAAATGTGTCTTTTTTTTATATAGGGCTAAGAATCCCTAAACTAGTTCCCCTGTCCTGCCAAAAAACCCCAAACAAGTAAGAAATGAGCCTTCTTCAGAAGCGAAGAAAAATGACCCTACTTAACTACTGATCTTTTCCAAAACAGTAAGGCTAAACTGATTCTGGAATGGGTCAGAAAATCGGAAGAAAGAGCATGGAGGCCTGAATTACCTTCTTGCAAAATTTGCAGACTTCTAAATGCCCATTAATAGCACTCTCATATGAAATATTAAGCACCTTCAACAAAAATTACCAAATAGCAATAATACCCATGTCTTTTAGGAACAGAGATACAATGTCTTATTATGCATCAAGAAAGATGAGACCTGCTGGGATAGTCCTACAGACAAGATTTTCTTGAAGATATAAGGGCAAAAGAATCTCTACAATGTTCTCCCAGGCCTGTGATTTGCTTTTCCAAGCAATCTGAGAGAGCCCAAGTCAGCACATCTTCAAACTTCTTTTGTTTAATGTGGCAGGAAGCAAACAGATCTGAGCACAGTTAAGCATATGATTTCTTAGTTAGCATCCTGTCAAATAATTAAAACAAACAAACAAACCAATAAAAAACACTTAATGAGGGGAAATCCTGCAGCAGTTTATGTAAGAATTTCATGTGAGAACCTTGTAGACGTAAAAATCTACAAGGAAGACAAACACCCACTATCTCCTGATTTGTTTGCTCAGAAATCCCTTTTCTTTTCTTCCCCCACCCCCTAAATGCCATTAATCCTTACGTAGCTTTATTAAGTGAGGCCCACAAACCTAAAAGGTACAATTAGAATATCTTAAAAAATGAATCACCAATCAATTAGTGCACGAGGTGGGCGGAAATAAGAGACAGAAAAATAAAGCAAATAGGATGCAAACTTTTCCCTTGGGTAACAACTGGAGAAAAGAGAAAAAACCAAACCCCTTAATTTGAACCTTCTGTCCTTAGATTACTATTAGATAATTATTTCTTTTCTATACTTTTCTTGCTGCTACAGCTGCTTCCAATTCGAGCCACTTTGGACCAGAACTAGAAGCAGAACTATCAGAAAGAAAAATCACTCTTTCTTATTCTGCTTTAGAATGAGATCTCCAGAGCACTGAGGTCAGCTATAAAAACACTCATTTTAGAAATGATTTTTTTTAAAAAGAAGCTTTTGAGACTTACCCATACTCAGGAAAAGTGTAAGCTCTGGGGCACAAAAGAAATCAGAAATGAGAAAAAGTCTGTCAGACTCACAAAAACGATGTAAGTATTTTCCAGAAACTTACACCAGAAAGCACAGTATACATATAGTATTTCTTTACTTTTTCTTTCTGCAAGTACTTATCAAACATGCTTTATAGCAAATATTGACAAAGCCATTTTTGTTGGTGGGTGAATACTGGCAAGAGGCCAAATTAAAATTATTTGTAAGTTTGTGCACCAGACTTCCAATTAAAAGAACAATATACATCTTACTGGAGAACAGAAGCAGCATCATGTGACCTGCAAACACCATCAAAACAACTCAATTTCTGACTATTAAATGTAGTAAACACCTTATGAATAAAGCATAGGTAAAAATTCCTTGCAGAAATTTGGTAAGTAGTCTTCAAGAGTAAGGAAGATAGAGG
This sequence comes from Pachyramphus minor, assembly GCA_013397135.1. Classification (NCBI taxonomy): domain Eukaryota; kingdom Metazoa; phylum Chordata; class Aves; order Passeriformes; family Tyrannidae; genus Pachyramphus; species Pachyramphus minor. Next base: position 677,563 of record VYXB01004996.1, on the reverse strand, counting down.
AACTATTTAACTGTGTACAGATAATTTTTTAAAAATAGTGCTGTAATTCAGTGGCCAAGTCATATATTTGTAACAATTTGGCTAATTTTGGCAGAAACAGGTCAAACCAGAGAAGGCCACTTTTGAAGGATGAGACAGACAGAAGGCTTTCCTCTTGGCATATTGCTTTAATTCAGCCACATTCTGTGGTAAATCACTGATTCATCAGTCATTTTAAGTAATTCAGCCAGGCTGGCCAGGTTAAAGGGGATAGATAATATTAGGTCTTCCAATTAGACTAACTCTCACCACTTCTGTTCAGCAAAGATATTTTGAAATAATACCAAGGAAATCTTATGAACTGTATGGCCTCACTGTTTGGTGCTGAGCTCTCCAATTCCAGTGTCTCTGCAAAGGGATGGCTTTTTGCTTTAACCAAGACCAATGAGAAAATTTGGGGTATTCAAGTCCTCTGACTCAGAGGCATTAAAATGCAGATGAAAAAAAAATGTCTTATTTCTCAACCCTCCCAAAAGCTTTGTTCAAAGAGGGATCCATATCACCAGTAAGACTTCCTGCACAGGGCACTGTCAAGATATCTGCCATAATTTTAAAACTCATTTGTTACTCCTTGTTGTTTGCAATCCATTTTAAGCAAGAGGCTAAAATCTATTTCCATTAGTACTCCATCTCTTCCATCAGGCACAACATGCCAAGGAAAATGCTTTTCCAACATAACATGTACTCACAGAATATGAAGTCAATTTTTTAGATTTGCTTTATTACCAAGACATATGGTTTGGAACTCAGCTGTACACCATGGCACAAAAGATATTAACTTGTAGCATGATGGATGCAGTAATGAAGGGAACAGCACAGTGCAATACGCTACAGAAGGGTCTTAATTAGTAGGTGAGGTAACAAGGAATCAAGAAGAATGGTAAAACAGTGGGACGTGATTGAACAGCAAAGAGATACCGAAGTTTAAAAGGGAATCACAAAAGAAACTTGGGAAACTCTCAGTATATGTCACTGGAGGTTTGATTCTTCTGGGGTCATAACTGTACCTGACTGTACTTGTACACAGCAGAACTTCTTACAATAGGCCTTGCATTTGGTCTTTTAAAAACAAAAGGTGAGAAGGGGTTCTGGGCTCTAAGGCCCACAAAAGGGAGGCAGCAATTAAAAGCACCAGGTAAGCTGGAGGGGTAAAGCTGCAATGAGGGACAAATGCAGATGGCATTCACATGAGCAAAGAAATTATAAATTTTTTTTATTTATTATTATTAATATTTTCTGGTTTGACCACAGGGTTCTAAACTGGCAGAAGCAGGAGGCAGAATTCCTTGTGGAAATCAGTTGCTCTGTTTTCAGCAACTTTCAGATGGAGATGATACTGCTCCTCTAAGACTGATTTGGGCAATCCAGACAAAATGAAAAAGAGTTTGGATCTTTTACCCCTTTATTTTCTGCTTCCTTAGGTTGAACAAAACCTTAGATAAGATCAATAGTTTCTTTAGTTTTATGTTTTGCTTCCTTAAGGGTAGTTGGCTTATTGCATTTCCATTGATCACACAGACAGGGAGATTCGATAAGCAAACTGTCTTTTCTATTTCCACCCTTCTCTCCATTTGAAATCAAATGACTTTTAAACGAGTCTGGGGTCACTATTGTTTCTCATTTACATATCAATAGTACCAAATTCCTGCCTTATCTTTCAGTCACTAAAGTATTTTAAAATTTCAGTCCAAAAGAGGAGACACTCTTTGATGGGAAAAAAACTCTCGGAGTATCTTTTCTCTCAAGAAAAGTAGGCTCTGGTTTACTTCAGCCCTTACTTGACCTGTGGTGAGAGTGGGTGCACTGACCAGCTTTGTGCAATTAATATTTTAACCTCTTGTAGTCTCTATACAGTTTTCTTGTTCTTCTTAAATCCTTTGCACAACGCCATCTGATGCCTCTGTGCAACTCCTAGTACTGTACCTGTGCTCACAGCCAGCAAAGCAGCTCCTTCAGCTACTTCAATGAATTCTAGATATATCCCTCTGGGGAGATCAGTCCTATGCAATTAAAAAACTGACTATCATTCACAGCTAAACACAAATCTACTATACTAAATATCAGAAAGTCTTAAATATTGGAAGCTGACTTCTCCTGCCTGAGCATTAGTGTCAGTCTATTGTTCACACATGCATCAACTGGAGAGGCAAAGAGTGAAAGAACTCAGGCTGAAGCCACTAGAAAAACATGACCTCTTACGTGATTAATTTCCAGTTTACAGGAATAATTTCAGGGTTTCAAGACAATAATGAAGTAGTTTTGGCTTGATGGATGGAAGCTGAGTATTAAATGGTATTATGCAACAAAATCTTCAGTTCAGTCTGTCAATTCCATACTTTTAATAATCTGCTTGTAAGAGCAAGTAGAAAAGCAAACAAGGACCAACTGTAAAGATCACTAGAAGAGGGGAGAAAATAGCTTATTAGTATTGATTATTTGGGACAGATAGTATATGTATTTATATGCAGCTCCAGTATAATCAACATGAGAAATTATATTCCATTTTAATACTAACAAGTTGGGTACTTAATGTACTTGGAAAAAATTGGTGGAAATACTTTAAAGCTGCCTGAATCAGAGAAACTGCAAAAAGTGTTTGTATTAGCCTTGTGATGGAGCAGTGGTAAAGAAATGTTCCCTAGTGGGATTATTCATGTATCCTTCATCTTGGAGCTAAATCATAATCTTAAACAAAGAAAAAAAAAAAAAGGAAATGTGACTTCATAAACATGATCCACTGATCCAACTGGGACTCAGTTTTTCAGGGCATTCAGACCAGAAATTTTAGAACTGCTTTACATCTTACAGACCTCCTTAAAAGCCATGAAAACATTAAATTCTGTCACCAGTCACAAGAGCTCATATGTGAACTTGCTCTTGCCCTCAATGGCTGCCTGTGGCCCTGATCTGTGATGAAAACAAGGACAAGAAAGAACCTAGAAAATAATTTCACATACTTTAAGAGATTTCTTTAAAAAAAGAATCTTGAACAATCTGCTTATTTTTTATATCTCTACTATATATTACAAGGCCCCTGTGGATGACACAATGCTTAAATGCAACGTCTGAATGTGGCATTTAATGTTCTCTTCACATTATTTCAAGCATCTAATGGCACAAATGAAGAAAATTTGGGTAAAGATCTCACAGATGCTGATGGAGAACCAGATATTACATGTGATACAACCTGATGTATCACTGTGTTTAGATCTTACTGTGGTTATCTAAGAAATCAGTGAAATCCTCCTCTATGGAGATCACTAGGAGTTTTGATTTCAGTTCCACTGTCTAGAAAGATTCAAACTCACTGTCTTGACCTGTGATGTCTATTAAAAAAACATTAGCACTGCTCAGGAGCAGGGAGTGTTAGATGTAATGCCCAGGGCAATTATATTCTCTTTCTTATAACTATCTGCCACTTTTTTTCTGCCTTTCTTGTCCTGGAATTGATGTGTGTATAGTAGAGCATGGTTAAAACAGCAGCTGAATACTTCCTGCTACATTCTACAGAGAGGTAAAAGGATTAGTGTAGAGCTTCCAAAGATAATAATTTGAATGCCTTATTAATTAGTTGTTATTTGTAATAATGGCTCTTTCCTTAAGGGTTTTTCAGGATCCTTAACTGGTTATTAATGTTGTATAGATAAGGATTGCTCCCTAGTGGAAGAAATGAGGTGGAAAGTGGAAGCCCTTCAATGAAAGCAATAGGTTTGGAAAAAGAACAAGCAAAAGAATTTATCATTTAAATGAATCAAGAATTATGATCACTCAAATGCAATTACTAGAGTTCATCCTGTTTGCTTGAAAAGTGCCAGGAGATCTCACAGACTGATGCCTGATGCACTCAGTAGAAGTACAGTCCTTCCTACAAAGACTCATTTGATGTGGAATTCAGGTCTGTCTAGATCACAGTCAGAGGCATAGCTGGAACTCATTGACAGCTGTCAAAACTAGCCTTAGATTAGTTACCTTTGCATGTCAGGAACAAGCAACTCCAAAGGTAGGATTCTCAGTGCAGGCTCTTAAATTTAGCCAGGGGATTGCTCAGGTTGACTGTCTGTACCAAAGAGCTTGGAGCCATTAGTATTACAGCTAATTACCTTAGAATTAGGCTCGAAAGCGTCCATATGACCTGCCAGCACTTTTTTTACACCCTTTGAATGCCGTTGTAAGGATAAGAGTCCTGTACCATCCCTAAAAAACTCCTTTCTTCAGCTCAATGCTTTTGGCTCCAGAATGGAGGTTTCTTTTATTTCACTGCTGAATGAATCCTCAGAGAGGGACTCTACTGTCGTGGAAGGTAAAAGAATGAGAGTTCATGGAAAGATTTCACTGAAAAGAAACTCAAACCAGGACTTCCTGGGTCTGAAGAGAGTAGACTGCTCAAGATAGCAACCATCTACTCCATTTTACCCTTCCAAGCTCACGAGATGTACATTAGGAGGAGAGTGGCACAGGGTTCTTTGAAAGATTTACTCACTTTGTAGAGTCCATGGCTGCAGCTGCAGTAGGTGCTTTCCATGGTGTAGCTCCTCAACACACCCATTTCCTTCCACACCACCACCCGTGCCGTCGATTCCCGGGACTTTTCCACCAGGAAGCTGCAGCTGTTCATGACAAATGCAGGGGCCACTTTATCCAGGATTTTAGGAAGAGTCTATGAAAAAATGAATTGCACATATGTGCACATATTTATATCATACACACATACACAGAGAGACCTGTGGGTTCTAATGTGTCTATAATCAAATCTATCTATAGACACTGTTACCAAGGGCTCCAACTGGTGCATCATGTCCATCCTCTGTGAAACCCTCAGATTCTAACATTTGGTTTTATCCCAAAGACTAAAATGAAGACTTTCCAGTACACTTGGTATATCTCATTCAAAGTCAAACATTTGCACACCCAATAGTTTGGGGGTGCTGAAGTCAGAGTTTTGTTTCCAAGCTGCTTTGACATCAACCTGCATCTTCCTGTTGTGCTGCTAAGAGGGCTGCAGTCATAATGCATTGCCTGATATTCCTATTCTCCCCTCTGCAGTTATATCTCCTCCTATGATACATCCATGGTTTGACAAAGGATTGAGCTATGGGAGGAATTTTGTCTGAACATGGTATAGAGCAGAGAAAGGGGCTGTGTATTTTCACAGAAGGTTGCATGTAATTATGTGAAAATAAAACCCAGCATTTAATCAACTTGCATCGTGAAACAAACCAAAATATTCTCATCAGAGTCCAAGTTATATATTTTCTGCAATTCATTTAAAAAAATCACAATAAAAAGTAATAATGAAAACCCAGTAAATATTACATCTTAGCCCTTCCTTATTCTTAAAATTTTATTTCCCAACAACTATAAACATTCCTGAAGCATCAAATATTCTATCAGTGCAGAGTGAACACTTCTTTAGTCATTACAGAGGGCTAAATGTTTTACTTTTACACTTCATAAAAACAGATACCAGTGACATAGAGCACACCTGATATATAAACTGGATTGTTAGGTACACACATGGATGTGGGTTATGTTTGTGTGTGTCTCAATTTAGTGTAGGTACACTAACCATAACACATGCCAAAAGTCCTTTTGATTCATCTACAGGAGGGAAAGCAAAATTAGACCATTATTTCTCTGATGACAGTTTTCTTAAACAGCTGAAATGAGCAGAATCATACAGGAGTTTCCATGTATGGTTAATGGCATTTACCCCTGAATTTCTTTCAGTTTGGGTGGTGAAAGCCAACCAAGCTAATTTCACTTTCCAATAACCATCAGTTTCACTGACTGATTCTGAGTAATTGTAGTTCTGTTCTGTTGGGCTTTACTTCATAGCACTATATGGGAATATTTGGTTTGAAAGTAAATGAATAATGTCCTTTCCTAAAACACATTTGGTGTGAATACACCCATATTTGGCCTAAACTATTTTGCAGAATCTCCTGCAAATTGCTTAACCATTCATATCTTTATAATAAACAAGTAAATTTCATTTTTCAGTATATTCTGGCTACAGCTGTCAGTGGTCTCTATATCTATACATTCTGGAACTAGTGAAGTTCCATAAGGTCCATTTTTCAGATGAAAAAACTGTGAGAAACCTGAAACAAAGAAAAAGATTCCACTTTAAATCTGAGACCACCTCGAGCCTCACTCTTAAGTCAAGATCTCCAGCGTGTTACTAAGAACTGCTGCACTCCCTTTCCCGTGGGCACACTGAACAAAGGATCCTTGAAAACTGACTGCTTGCCTTCAGCAAAGCATCCAGTATTTCTGCATTGCCTTCAACCTACTACTTGCTGCATGAGGATCACAGAATTTTACACTTTCATCCCAGCTTCCAGGTTTTCCCGGATTTTGGCTGAACAGGAACTAAAAAAACTGCAGCGGAATCATAAGACTCAGGTGTATATAAGCCTCAGCACAACCATGAGATCCAGTTAAACTGTATGTAAAGGTTCAGATAGTTTTCATTCTGCCCTTATCTGAACCTACAAACAATTTTTTTTTCAGTTAATATATACCATCAAACACAATAATCAGAACCCTAATCCAGTTTAGGTTCTTAAAGCAATTGAAATTATATGCATAATCAATCTTTTATTTTTAATTAAATAAAAACACTGGCAGGTAACAGCAATGTCTCTGTACACAGGACTCATTTAAGAGCATTAACAAAGCTGAATTTAATATTCTTTTCGTTTTACCACCATCCACTGGATTTCACACTAATGGTTCTTTCTTCTCTACTTATTATTCTCATTAACTGTCTTTCAATAGCATATTTTGCATGAAAACATATCCCTTTAAAGGATGGTTTTATGATAATACAGCAGTTTCCATGTCACTCACACAGCTGGATTTGTCATGTACAACAGCAAAGGAAGCTTCTCCCATCACACTTGGCCCTGTCCATAAACTTCCAATACCATTATGAAAAAATGAAATTATATTTCTTTACTGATGTCCCTGCAGAGGTCACTGTTAAAGGGCCTGGAATGTTTACCAAAAAGTTGGGATTACGATGCCAGTGCCGTGCAAGTCACCCAAGGTCACCAAATATTAGAAGGTAATGCAGACTCTGACTCTGTATATTGCCAAGGGCTGCAGCTAAATCTATGACGTATGGGGCAAAGTCTGTTCCGAAAAAAAATAATTTTCTTGAGATATTTGGTTCCTGCTCCTGGGGAGAAAAATCAATCATGGAGGCCAGATTAATTCTCAATTCTCCCAAGGCAGGAGAGAAACCTGTGCAGACAGGTCTGAGGCAGGGGTGGTTATCTGCTGAAGTCTGCAATTGCAGATGTGTTCCACTACAAATCCAGTTTTCCCAGCCTAAGTAGGAAGAGGGTGACCCATAGGTTAGAACTGCAGCAGGCACCCATGGCTCATTTTGTGCAAAGGAGAGGATTTGAACCACAAAATCTTTCTATAGGCCACTACAGAGTATTTTTGGACAGCCTTGGAGCCTTTCATCATTGCAGATTCAAGTCAGGCTCCAGATACTGACAGAAACATTTGAATTCTGTTTGTGTGGGAGCAAACCATCCTCAGCCCTCGCAAGCCCTTAGAATTCAAACACACCAAAAGACTGTAAGTACCCTCCCTGCTTTCCTTGGGAAGCAGTGTTTGCCACAGGGAGTAACTTCTGCCAGTAAAGTCTCAGTGTGCTGTGTGCAACTCCATAAGACGAACATGGAAGACACTGCGTCCTTATAAGGATAATTAGTATTTATGCTGAAGGAGCAAAAATTATACAAAGGTATAAATTGGTAAAGACTTTTCAACTTCCTTCAGGTTTGAGTGAACCAAGCTTTAACTCTATAATCAGTTTAGGGTCACAATTCATGTCTTATGAAATTAACATTTTTTAAGACTAGAATTAGAGCTTAAGGGTTTCTTGTCCCCAGAGAAATTTTTTATTTAATAGGAAAATACCATTTCAACAGATACCAAAAAAAAAAAAAAAAAAGAGATGGGCAGGAAATCCAAAGAACAGTTTGATTACCAATACATTTACATGAAGTAGAAATAAAACAGATTTTATTATTTATTTCTTGTTTACATTAAAAAAAAAACCAAAGCCACAACCTAGATATGGCACCAAACACTTACTGTGGAGATAATTTTAATGTATTAGATATATTTGGTATCCGTTGAATTATCTGGTGTTTTCAGTGGGACCAGGAGCATTTTGTGGTGAAGCAATTTGATTGAGTAGGACAGTGGCACAGTGTCATTTTCTCAGTTACCATTACATAATTCCAATTTATTTTTTATTATGCTGGGGTGGTGGAGATAAAAGTGTATGTATCTTTAGAAATTATAAACCACAAAAATATGCTTGTCCTGTTAGTATGTAGCTAAAGATGTGTCTTACTAAAATAACAAAAATATTGTTAGTAGGTGGGTCCCTGATATCTGGTGCCTGAAGATATTATGCATGACTTGAAACTCTCTGCATCATTACTCCTGTGGAGGAAGGGAAACTTGCACCTTGTCTCCAAAATTTGTGAGGTGATCTTATCTTAAATATACAGACACATACAGGCCAGTAATTAAGGAAGGAACCAAGTGGACGTACCCTGTAGCCAACATCTTCTGTGATAACTGCTGTGTCAACCATGCAGCCTGCTTGCCACAAGGTCTCCTTGATGCTGCAGCCATAGAGAAACACATTCTTTTTCTGGGAGTGTCCATGGTAGTCACAGAATACCTAGGGAGAGGAAAAAATAAGGCAAAATCTTGAACATTGAAAAAGTTTCCTGGTTCTTCATAATAAGCACTATAATAAGACTATGGGCTGTGTTAATGCGTTTTTTTCATCTCTCTTTGGAGTAGCTTAAACTCTGGGCCATGCCTATAACCTGTGTCAAACTTTGTTAGTTAGTTGTATCTTGCTTTATTGATTTGATCTGACATGATCTCAGGGATCCAGAGTCAAAACTAGTGCATTTCTGTCTGCAGCAGAAATAAACACGACACCTGTGCAAGAATCCATGGCAACTCAGGAACCTCAGGGTTCATGGGAGCTTCTGATACCACAGTAGAGCAACTTGTCAAGCTCTTCCTGCTTCTAAACTCCTAAACCCCAGCTTTATCCTTGTGAGATTTGAAATCCATGCTTTCCCAAGCAATTAATCACCACTTTGTCATCTTTAAATTCAAATCCCATGCTACATAATATTCAGGAAAATATAGTTATGCATTTGTATTGTCAGATCTTTGCATGAATTCCTGGAAGTCAAGCACAGAAAATGACCCATCTTCATGGCAAATAATCTCATTCCACAGGAATCCACCTGTCTATCTAATCCATCTCTCATGTCAGCTGTCATATCAGCTAAGCACAAGGCACATTCCCAGTTTTAGCGGAAGTGTTGATTGCCTTTATAGGCAGATATTGACTTCCATAGAAATGAAAATCACAATTTAATGACCCAAGAGGTAAATATTGACCCAAGTCTTAAAGAAAAATCAATCTCAGTGTCCTCTGAGATATGAAGTCAATAAACACACGGCTGTTACATATATTTTCCATGTCTTAATCAGGAATATTCAGAAATCTGTCAATGAAAATATAAGAATTTCTAAAGAGAAAGAATTGCTTAATTTTAAACCAGCATTCACCATTGAGTAGAAAGGAGCTTCAAGATTTCATCACGAAAGTTTTCCAGGGTTTATGTGGGAGACAAACAAATATATGAACGTAGAGAAGAATTATGGCTCAATATAAAGAGAGATAACGGGCAAAAATATGCACTAAAAAAATAGAATCACAGAACTGTGATTGGGTTAGAAAATACCTCTAAGATCATCAAGTACAAACAGTAACCAGCACTGCCAAATCCACCACTAAACCATGTCCCTATTTTTAAAAATCTCCAGGGCTGGTGACTTCACACTGCTCTGGGTAGCTGGTTCCAATGCTCGATAACTCTTCAGAGAAGCAATGTCTTCCTCATATACAGCCTAAACCTCCTGTGGCACAACTTCAGGCCATTTGCTCTTGTCCTGTCAAATGTGACTTGGGAGAAGAGCCTGACACCCACTCACTGTCAGCCCATAGATCCAGCCTGTCCAGATCCCTCTGCAGAGCCTTCCTAACCCTCAGCAGATCAACACTCCCACCCATGTATATGTATTCTTACCTAAATACATACACAAGAGGGGAGAAACAGATGGAGTAGATGAGCTTCTTCCACCAACTGTTAGGGCAAGACTTACCCTAGTTTGTTTATTTACCAGCTATACAGCAACTAAGTTTAGCCACATCAAGTCAGGGAGTTTAATTACCCAGGAACTGAGTACGTGCATTCTTTCTGCTCCTCTGACAAACACTAAGTTGCCCTAGTGGAAAGGTTAAGGCACACATGCATAATGAATCATCCCACTGCTCCCAGTCAGATGGACAATTATACACATCTCATAGCTTATATGCTGCTGCTTCCTCTGGTTTCTCACCTGCCAAGTTTGCTTCCTGCACCATCACTTGCCTACAGTTCTTTTTGTGGGGCTGGGAATCTGCACATCCCTTAGCTGCAGCATGCACATTCCACACCTGGAGCACATGAACAGAGAGCTACCTGTCAAGAACTCTGACCCATTCACAGTTATCCTGTACTGTCTCCTTCCAAAAAACTGTATTTATTAATTCTGTTCATGACAGATACTTTTCCAGCTCGTGTTTCATCTAAGCTATCAGAAATACACAGCCATAGCTTGGGTTAACCACAGGTACCACCTAGAAAATATTCCTATGAATAGCAAAGAGGATTTTATGGTTTTTATCTTATTTCCAGGCAGAGAACCCAGAGCCATTTGGTATCTATTACCTGCCAATTCACAGAATTACCAACACACAGAAAACAATATATTATCTGCCTTAAATATTATTTATCAGAAACCACACAGGGATGATCAGAGAGTGGGGCTGTCTGATCAGTAGCAGGTCTATAATTCTGTTCCTCAAGAAACCTGCAGATGAGTCCTTAGTGACAGGTCTGGAATGACAATTCTTTACTGCTAAAGGATTACCAAAGCCAGGCACTGTAACATGGCAACTGCTTCAGGCCATGGGATCTTTCACTGATCATCACCAGGTTCCACAGCAGAAACATCAGTACCACTGCAAACACTTTCATTCTATTTGCAAGTTGCATAGAGCTATATTTTAATTAAGTTTACTGGATACTGCAATCACTCCCAATGTTTATATTCAATTATTCTTCATAGTGCATGCTTCTGCCTGATTTTCACACTACAGGGTAGCTTATGTCTCACCACACAGTCAAGGCTAAGCTATATTTTGTAGTCTGAGCACCCAGCACAGAATTCTTCTGGGGATACGTCTGGGCAAACACTGAGCAAACTTGGCATCTACCAATGCTTTTTCTCCAGCCTGTCCTTCCATATGCCTGAGACACTAAGGCACACAAACCAGTCAACTCCCAAGGTTTGCACTCACTGGGATATGACTCAAAGACACATGTTGAATTTTTTTATCTATTTAAAGTTATTTTATTTGCCAGCACTGATCATCCTAAAGGTAAGGATTGTTTTCTAACTCAAAACCAGCCCTCCTCATGAGTCACAGAACCAGTCACCTTTTAAAATAAAGAAAAAGCAAAATATAAAAGGGGAAGCAAGAAAATCTGTTGGAAAACAGAACATTTTGAAATTTCTTTTTTTGTGTAAAGTCTCTTTTTTTTCCATAATAACATTTTGACAGGACTTTGAATGTCAGTTTTGAGGTAGACGTGCTTAGGGTTTTTTTCCTCTCAGTGAGTACACCCTTGCAGGCTGATGCTTGTTTCCAAGCTTGATATAATGCCTTTGAATGGCAACTCTGCTCATTGCCTCCTGGTCCATTGGAAGTTCTTTTTTTTCCCCCTTCTAGGGTATCCTGCTCTTCACTACAGCTCAGTACCTCCAGACCTGTGGTCATATGAAGGTTCCCACCTTCAACAAGAGGAGCCAGTAAAACCCCCACCACAATTCAGGCTGTTGTCTACACAACAATTAAAATGGCTTTGGTTTAAAGGCTGTTAACTCTAAAGTTCTTTGCTTTACTCCTTCAACCCGCTCTTCTTTGCTTTAAAGAAACTGCTTGCACATCACCAGGATAAATTAAACTAAATCAGTTCACAGAAATCATTTGGCTATCAGTGAACTTGGCTCCATGAGATCTTGGAGGTTAAAAAAAAATAAAAATAAAAAAGAAACCAAGCTGTCTTCTGAAGGAGGAAAAAGGCGTTTTTGAGCATGTATAAACTAAAATCAATGTACTCTTCAAAGGCGTAGAAAAATCAGTTTACCAAGTCTGACACGCAGCCTGTGAGTGAGGGAGATGGTAGGATCAATAGTTTCCCTTCACTCAACAGTGATGAAAACTTGCACTGAGTGCTAGACTTCATGCACCTGGATATGATAAGGAGGGTCATGTATTAAAAAAAGGGTAAACCAAGACTGATATTATACTACTCTGAACCAAAGGAAAAGGTTGGTGACTCAATTTGCAACTGCGAGTTGAGTTTCTACAATATTCCTCAGCCTGCAGAGATAAATTTTAGGGCTGTTGCCTTAGCCAAAAACCACATTGCCACAAGAATTCACTTAGTGAAGCTCACAGATATTTTCCCTTTGTCTGGGGCTTTTCTCATCAAACCCAGGGGGAATGTAGTGCACTTGGACATTTCCTGTCTGCCTGTAGCTGTCATCAGCCAACCTGCCAGTCTGTGCATCCACATCTGCTTGTCAACATTTGAACCTCCTTGAGGCTTTTCTTCTGAGGTCTCAGAACTATCTTTTCACTGTGCTAGGCAAACAAGACTGAGCAGATGTGATGGATCACAGCCCCAACCCAGCTGCAGCTTTGAGGTGAGACCCATATAATGAAGTTCTGATAGCCCACAAAACTAGTTGTTTTCTTCCTTACTGAAGCAGCATGGAAGTTCAGAGGGCTTGGAGGCTGTGTTTTCCTGATTGCATGGGCTTTAGTATAGTCCATTTAGACTAAATCTTTGTGGAATTTCTCCTATCACTGCCATGAAGATAGAAATAACCTACTCATAATATTTAGCTTAGCTGGAGTACTTGGAAGATATAAAGAGCTTTAAGGAATTCATTTTCTCATTTTTATTCCAGGTGTGCAGAGATTCTGAAATTTGGAATTGCTGGAATAGAAGGTGCAGTAAGTAATAAATATCCAAGACTTCCAAATCCATTCTATAAGATGAAAGAGTAAAAGCATATAATGCTTTCCAAATCACTCCAGCTCCATAACAAGACTGCTCACAGAACTAAAGTAAGCAATCCAGGAACTCACGAAAGATTCTGGAAGAGACTCACCAGAGGAGCCCGGCCAATGTTGCGCAGGTAATAGAGAAGACCTTTGGCATGGTAAATAGTTGGATGCAGCTGGGAATTGGGTGTCAACCACTGTCTGTTCAGATCATCCCCGCTCAGTGAACAACGGTAGCTGAAATCAGAAAGCAACACATCACAAACTAGTAAAACAAGAGCTGATTCCAAAGACTTTCCAATCCTGGCAAACCCTGGCACAAGGACTGGGAACGTCAATAGAACACAGATATAAAGGTTTTGAACACTGGGCTGGAAATGAACGAATGGTCTATATTACATTTCAAAGGTTCTTGTGGTACATGAATGTTACAATTTCCTTTCCTTCCAAGGTTCACACAATTGCAGTCCTGAAAATAAATGCAGTTTTTCCTTTTCCTAAGTGTGCACAAATCAAAAGACTACTTACAAAAAGTCTACTGCAATGTTCTAAAACTGTGCCATCTATGAAATTCACCCAGTTTACATAGAGCTCAGGCTTCTCAAAACCTCCACAGTAAACAAGCACATCCAGCTCCTACTCATTCTAACTGAAGACAGGTACTCCAATCTCTTCAACCAGTCTAAAGTACAAATGCACTTCAAATGAGATGAGCTGGATCTCTCATTTAAGCTTCTCCACTCACAAGAAATGCCACTATCTAAATCCTGTCAAGAAGATCTTAATGCATGCTACATCATTATGGAGAACAATTACCTAGCTTCACTGCAAAGGCTGGATAAAAAGCTAAATAAGGGTCCCAGATTTGCACTGAGAAAATGTTTCCCTTAGTTAGTTTGAACATATTCTGTTACTAACTCAGTGATCAGTGAGAGATTGTGCAGGACACTTGACTGTAGGGAGCAGTACAATTTTGAAAAAAATCCAACTAATCTGCCTTGTTAGTGACTACGTGTAGATCAGAGCCTCCTTCCATTCTTCAAAGGATTTGCTGTGATGTGGCTCATAATTTTCAAATCACAGTGTGGTGATAAAATTCAGGAATCAATTCTACAGTATATGAGATATTGCAGTGGGTCCTCATCAACTCCACAGTATCCAGGCCAGTACTAGAATGCTTCTGGTGGGACTGTAAACTTGGGCTGCTTCTGCTTCAAAAAAAAATTCAAAAATATCCTGAGTGTTGGGTGAATTTCTAGCTATGGAGTTGTATCCAGCTTTGCTGCTCCAGCTTTCTAGAACAACATAGAATACAAAAGTACTCATAGAGATGGGGCTGTGCTGCTGCACCGGCAGAGACTTGCAGCGAGGTGTTCTGCAGGTAGCACTTTGGGTATTATCAATACCTTGCAAAGGATGCATGAAGAAAAAGGGTCATAAAGCAGGAATGCTTTAAAAAAAACCAAGGTGCAAACAATGGAGAACTGGTTAAGAATGGAAGACAAAGAAATAATAAGAGCCACTAAGAATATTCCATACATTTTTAATGTACAAAAACAAGGTCTCTAATGCCATCCTGGGGTTTCTGGCAACACCACAAGACCCATTCCAAGTTTACTCTTGTTTCAGTTATCTGAATTCCCTTATTTCCTCATAATCCACAGTTCCCATGTTACTCATCCGGCAAATTGTAAAACATTAGCAATAGCTAACACTTGGGAAGTCAACAAATGGTGCTGTGAGGCTGCTGCCTCTATAAAAACTGGATCCCTGTGATACACCACAAAGATCAGGTTGGGATTCCACTTCTGAACTCATAGGAGGTGACTGAACTTCTAACTGGAGCATCGGTCTCTTGCTTTGAAGGCAAAGACACCTCAGATGGAGTTAATGAGAAGGAGGTCAAGTAGCCAAAGAATAGACTTGTTTGGTTTAAGATGAAACTGCATTTTAAATCTGTTTGCACTACTAAGACATGGTTTTTAATCTTAACTCAAAGCGTGACATTAAGTTCTGCTAAAAATGTGTTTTCTCGGTTGTTTTTCTCTTAATCCTGCTTGGGGGCTTTGAGGGTAAACCAGCCTCAGATACTGCATGAAATTCTTCACAAACTATGTGTATGGATGGAGAGATACTACCTGGTCCTAACCTGAGGTAAATGGAACCTTTTAGTTGATTGCAATAAGCCTCTGTACACGTAAAAAAATGGTGGGAGATGAGAGAGAGAAAGGTGGGCACACAGAGAAAACAAAAAAAGAAACGGGGTTACATAGCAAAGAGATTATATATTAATATAAAAATAATTATTAGATATGTAGTATTATTAGATATATTAATATAATGCACAAGATATTAGACAAGAAAGAAAGAAATGGAGAGAGAAAAAAGTCACTTTTTAAAGAAAAGGTGTTGCTGTGCTTGGAAGATAAAGTGTTTCTAAGTCTCTTGTCCATTACAGATAAATGGAAAGACAGGACCCATCATACTGAATGACTGATGTCAGGACTGATAATAACAGCACCTGGGGCAGAAGGAACTATAAAACCCAAAGGGATGCATCATGTTTGATATGTAGAGAGCAGCATTACCATTCGCTGTGCATCTTAAAAGCAGACAGCAGTAGTAGCATAGGATGAGGCTACCTATAAAAAAGAAAGCAGGCACAAGTGAACATCAGGACACCATGGAGCAATGTGGGGCAGCTCCAACAAGACACAGCATGCTGGACCTTATAAATAACTACTGCCTAGGATGGAAGCAAGAACATTTGCATGAAGATGTGTTGGTCCTGCCATTCAGAATACTCAGAGCAACCTAAAAAAAAAAAAATTAAAAAACCAAACTAACACAAAATTTTAAAAAAAAAAATCTTTGGAAAAAATGGAAAAATCCTTGATTTCTCTTAATTTTAAATCTTTCTAAAATCTTTCTAAAAAGTGAAATTGGGTGATGTGAGGAAGCAGCAGAACCAGCAAAGCACTCCCTCATATTTTAATGGAGGGTGAACCAAGGCACTGTTTAACTGGATGATGAAAAACAAGGCAAAAAAATCAACTTCACCTAAGAGATCCCCATAAAGTACCAAGGATTGATGGTTTCTTAATTGCGCTGTGAACTCTTGCCTATTTATCACTACAGCTTTAAAAGGAA
Organism: Pachyramphus minor; assembly: GCA_013397135.1. Taxonomy (NCBI): domain Eukaryota; kingdom Metazoa; phylum Chordata; class Aves; order Passeriformes; family Tyrannidae; genus Pachyramphus; species Pachyramphus minor. The sequence goes on along the minus strand of VYXB01004996.1, from coordinate 661,131 downwards.
ATTTTTTACTACTTTCTTCTCTTTTTTTTTTTATAGCACCTTACACACACATACAATGCCAAATTCATCTCCTGAATGACACTTGTGCTCTCTGGATGCCAACCAATTTAAGGGTACCATTGAAAGGCCCTGTCTCATTTCAGACCATGGCTGCTGTACAACTCTTCCCTTCTGGCACTGACTAATGAATCTATGATTCACAACGCTTCCTCTTGGGCAAACACTATCCTGAAGTATCGCTCTGCCAGTTTTTTTTCTTGCCTCCCCTGCAGCTGAGCACTGATACTAATTAGTGTAATGAGCCTTCAGCATTTCACTTGCTACATCTGACTGATTTTGTCGCAATGGACAATTCCTTGCTTCCCAAGATAAATGATGAAGTCTGTGTTATTCTTGTTCCATGCATGTAACTATATCTCTACCCTCGCTCAGCTGCCTCGGATGGAAAGGTTCCTTTTCTATCTGTGGATACATTTCATTAAGTTGCATTTGGTCACAAATCACTTAGAGATGCAGAATGAGATCTGCTTCACCCCATGCTGTCAATGTCATAATCAAATAAGACAAGGAGTTCACGTGATCTGCTGAAAAGGTGAGTTAACAGCCTTATCAGAGATGAGGTAACCCCCTCCCCGAGCTTCACATCAAAGGATGCCCATCACATTTCTATTTCCTCCAGTTGCAACAACAGTAATCATTAAATACTGGATAATTCATTCCCCTGCAGTTGCCTATGCTTTGCATGGTCATTTGCAAGAAAAAATGCAAGTAATAAGGCTTTGTACTAATTTATGAAGGAGCAAATAATGATTTAGGGAGCAAATAAAAACTGGGTTCCTGTCCATGAGATGCGATCATCTGACGAGTCTTTTCTAAGCTTCTCCAAAACTTTTTATATCATCGATTTTAAAAAGTCTTAGAACAGCATTTTTAGTCTCTGATTTTGGATAGAAAAGTCAATTTTCAGCTCGCAAAATTTCATATAACAAATATCTACGTTCTGCAGGAAATGTTGACTTTTCCTCACCAATCCAACAACTTCTTCCCCTCAAAACCCTAAATATTTTGTCAAAACTCCAAATTGTACTATCCAAAACATCAGAACTGTTTAAAAGAGATAGCACAGAAAACATGCACTTGAGGTTTCCTAGGCACCTGTTCCTATCTGTCAGAGCATCTCCTTGACACGTGTCCCCTAAATGCAACACCAAGACTCCATCAGAGCAACTCAGTAAAATGCAGAATTATGAGGTAACATGGGAGTTGTAGTTTAGCTGGGGGAGACAAACAACTCCCAAACAGCACCGTGATGACACTTCCAAATGGAAATACTGCTTTTAAATGGGAAGATTTGGCTCCAGTTTTGATTATCCATTATTCGTAGAAAAGTTTAAGCTTTCCATGGGGGGAAAAACCCAATCAAACAAACAACAAAGAAACATTTTCCCAAAGAGCCCCACTTACATCCTCCTATAAGCAATGTCAGCAAAGCCTCATTTTGCAAGCAGGGATATTGAGAAGTGAAGTCACTCATGCAACAAAGCAGTAAATCAGTGAAAAACTAGGAATAGAACCTGACAGCTGATGAAAGCATATCACATTAACTAAAACTTTACTTTTAAATTTATGTCCTTTAGCCTGTTTCTAATTCCTGTATTCTGACTTTCTTATTTTAAATGTGGCTTGTATCCATAGAGCTGAAGAGGATTTTTAACTGACTTAAGCTAATTGCTCACATATGGGTTGCATCGAATTAACCGAGCTGATTTAAAAATCTGTTAGTTAAAGCAGTGCAATCTCTGCATATAAATGAGCACTAAGAATTGCAGTTTGCAGATGATTTTTCTAGAATGTAAACCAAAATAAACACTGCAGAAGGGCAAAGTGTGGCATCCTAGATTAACTAAGACTCACAAGCAAAGGGGTGTGTATAGGCCCAGTGAAAAAAACAAACAAACAAACAATAAAGAAGAACAGAAGTCACTCCTCACAAGCTGAGGTGCAGTATGTTCTGTTCTCCATCACCTCAGCTATCTTCTCCAATAGAAACAAGTACCAGGGAAAAGTCTCTGCCAGTCACACCTGCAAGACAATGAGGTGGTGGCATTAAAAAATAAGATGCCTTTGAGCACATATATTTTCAGCCTTGTAGGAGTTTGAAAGGTTGTTTTGCCAAACTTGCTCTGTAGATTTCTGAACATATGTTAACAATAAACTAAAAAAAAATTAAAACAGGGCTGCTATAGATTAGACAGAATTTCTTGTGCCCTGTAATGCTAAGTAGGCTCACACATTCATCCTTCAGTATTAAATCCCATTGATCAGAAAAGATGTTATTTTTCTTCTCCAAGGAATTTCTGACACAGGATGAGTTTACTTTTCTGCCAAGTTGCTCAGCTCAGAGTAGGAGTACAAAAAGGGACCTCACTGTATGAGAGTGTGATGTGATTTATGGTGGAATTGGCCACAGGCTGATATGCTCAAAGACACACTATAATTCCTCCATTAGTAAATCATAGTGCTGACAAAGCAGAATTAACCGAAATATGCTGAGTTGTAGCTTGCAAAAGAACACAACCCGAAGTATAAAGCTTGACAAGTCCTTTCCTTTACAAGGCAGGCATGGGCCAGCTAAGGAAGACAACACTACATGATGTTAGTTGCTTATGCTAGAACGGTTTCTTTCTTTTTCCCCCGTCTCCATTCCACAGTTTTTCCTATTTATTGTAAACCCAATAGGAATGTGAAGATATTACTGCTCTATATTCAACAGCACTAGAAATTCCCACTATAGGGGGCTATAGCATTATGAGACTTGACCTCTACTAATTTCACAGACTACTTGCAATACATAATCTCTCTGCAATATAGTGATATTTCCACACAGGTTACTCAGCAATGATACCTATGAATCCAGGCTTGTTATATTTCTCCTTTGTGACATGGGATTTCTAACTCTGCCTGTGAATTCCATTGAGGAGTCAGGAGTTCCTATAAATCATTATTTGCTTTCTTTGCAATAAATGTTCCCTTCTGTGCAGATAAACAATATTTATGGATCAGACCTGTTTGCAATACAGTTTCCATGTCAAAACAGAGGTGGTTGGAACTAGATGATCTTTAAGGTCCCTTCCAACCCAAGCCATTCTATGATTCTATGAAAACAGAAAAAAACCAAAAACAAACAAAAACCACAAACAAACAAAACAAAAAAACCAACCAAACAAAAAAACACAGCAACACACACCACGCTACCACAAAACAAACAAACAGACAAACACAAACAAAACCCACCAAACCAACCAACCAACCAAAACAACAAAATCAAACCCCCACAAAACCCCAACAAAATCACCTTTGCTTATTTTCTTGTTATACATTCCATCTGACTTTGAAGGGATGTGGTTAATTTACATTTTACTAGACACATAGTCTCTCCCATTTTGTGAACTCTCCCCGAACACTATGCATGGTTCCCTTACGTATTTTTGGAGACCATTATAGCTCTGAAGGACTTGAGCAACAAGTTAAAAATATTATCACTACCAGTAACTGGAGATTGCTTCTTGCAATAGCCAGAAAGTGATGCATAGCAAGTAGTTTGATAAGTCACTGCAGTTACTGTATAAAAAATAAAAGAAAATCCCGAAACACCACTCACTCTTTTGCAGACCCTCCTGCTCTCAAATGTGTGTATTGTGTCCCCTACTACCCCCTTTTGTAAGAATCCCAGGTAAAGAGAAGGAGAAAGATTGAGTTCCTCCAGTGCCCAGACCAAGCAAAAAATATGTCTTAAAACTGCCAGACAAATTATGAATTTGAATTGTCCCTTTATGAAAACTGGCAACACAAACACCCTGTAGACAACAAAGTTACCANTGTCCCTTTATGAAAACTGGCAACTAGTAGCCAGGCCACACAAACACCCTGCAGACAACAAAGTTACCGATAAACCATCTGTACACTCAGATGGGCATGGAAAAAATAATTATTAAATAATGATAGTGGTGCTGAGACACAAAGAGGTAACACTTCTGCATGTGCAATTGTCCACAAAACAAATTCAGCCCTCTGGTAGCACGAATCTAATCCTTCAGTGCATCCTTAGACATCAGGCAGCAGTCACTGAAGGGCATTTGGGGGACTGATATGTAGCGAGTAGAGAAAGCAGTCTGGAGTTGTCTGTAGATGCACTAAGCTCCTTCTTATTTGTTTACTTTCCCCCATGCACATGCAGTACAAGCCTTCAAATCTCAGCTGAATCCTAATTCTGCTACTAAAAAAAACTACAACAAATTGCACTTACATAACTGCTCATCCAAGCACGGTGTCTCTGGGCACTTCACAACAGTAAAGTTAAACGAAGCATTCAATACACACTTATTAAAATAAAGTATCCACTAGAGAAACCTGATGGGTTTGCAGAACTGCAAAACATTCAGAAAAAAATTAAAATATACACACATAACAAGCAGTAACAGATAAAATTCCTGTAAAACCTAAAAAAACCCACAAAAACAAAAAAACACCACCAAAAAAACACCTAAACGAAATTCTCCATAAAGTTCACAAACCCTAGCAAGACTTGGACAAAGTTTTAAGAGAGCTTATTCAAGCGCCAAGTAAAGCTGGCACTGAAAATTCAGGATGCACAGAAAGATTTAAAATTCCTAAGAGGCGTTATCAGAATCTCAGGGGAGCTGAGAGACTTGCAATAGGTACTGTGCTGAACACATTAACTGTGGAAGTCTTGCTGGAAGTTTCCAGCAAAGAAAAACTAGGGCACTACACAGGGACAAATGTATGAAAGTGGTTCACATATACTCATGCAAGCAAAAAATCTAAGCTGCTTTTGCATAGCAATTGACAAATTTTAATTGGGGACTGGTACGATCAAAAAATTCCCTCTTGAAACAGATTTGTAAAGGCAAGTTACTTGAATACTGAAATAAATGACCTGATTTTTCAAAATATGGAGCTACTCATCATCGCCTATTGAAGTTCAATAGCGTTGCAAGCACTCAGCATCTTCCAAAGTCAGGAAATTCTTAACTAGCTTCCTAAAAAAAAAAAAAAAAAAATTGGATTGGGGGCAACCACTTTGTGGTCTTTAGTATTCATTTTTAGCTCTCTTCTTAATATGAATCAGGAAGCTTGAAGCATCAGAAGATAGCAGCAGTATTCCAGAAAGGAGGATACAATGCTTTATCCAAATGCTTTGGGCTTTTGTTTCCATTTAGCTCTTCCCTGCCACTCCCTCCACACACTTGTTTTTAATGTAACATAATAGGAGAATTATCTTTTAAAGAGGAACGAACTGTGAATGTCTGGGGCCTGATGGATAAGCATGAAGACACCCAGAAAAAAAAAATCATGATCAGCATCCCATTTTGGTAACCAAATATTTAAAAATCTTTTGGACAAGTGGCACTGTCCTTTTTCAGTGAGTTAAAAATATCTGGTCCTGACCAAAAATTGAAATATTTCTGGGGAAAGTAGATGACAAAGTACCAGGCTGACAAAGTCCCTTATGAAGACGTGGAGCAAAGGAAAAGAATAGAGAGCTCAAATACAACCTCACCATCACTTATTGTAAGAAACATAGAAGGGTAATCTACAGCTATAGGTCTTCTACTTAGAAGGCCCATGGGTAAAAATTGACAGTGTCATTAAAAGCAATTTACATCTGGCTGTGATCTAACTCAGCACACTCAGATACTAAACAAGGAGTAGGACCACACTGTTTATCTTTGTAGAAATCAACAACTGAGGGCTACAGTCTGTCTGTATAAAAAACTGTTTTCAACCTCCTTCTGGAGAAAAATATTTTGCATATCTATATAAAAGAGCTGAATACATTTTCACTGTTAATGTACATTTAGACTCAACAGGTGAATGGCTGCACTGATGTACTGCAGATACAGGGCAACATACTTGTCTCTAGGGAGAAACAGCACTGAGGTCCAAGTTGGAGCCAGGACATTTTCAAAACTCTTTACCAAAGAAGACAGCATTATTCTGTCACTGCAGAAGTCATCCATGCAGAAGTAACTATAGTGTCTCTCTCAGCAGAACAAAGTTAATAAAGCAGGGAAATAAACTTTTCTCTATTTCAAGACGGATTCTAAAGAGAAACAAGCATTATGTTTGCTTAAAATCCCAACAAAAGGCAAGAGAGCTAACAAAGGCTCTAGAACAATTCTGATGATACCCAGTAGTGTTTTTTCTTTTTTTTTAATTTCTTCAAGATTCCTTGTTCTTTGAGCTATTCTACCACTCAGACCCAAGAGAGAATAAAGACTCAGATGCATAACATTTAGTCAATACAGATAAGCTCACAGAAATATCCCCTACAAAAATCAATGCGCAAATACAAGTAGGCCATTCTTACCAGCTGGAATAAAGGTTGAACAAGCTTGTGAATTATTTTGGCTTCTTTTATATTTTTGGAATACTTATAAACAAGGGAAGTAATTTGCTGGATAAGACCTAGTTAAAACTTCAACCTCTCTTCTACCCTTAGTGACCAGCTTCAGTCCAATAGCATTGTATAATTAACAATGCTATATAGTGCTGTGAGATGCTTAATAGTTGTAATTTTTTTTTTGTTAGGACACAACAATGTTTACAACCACCCTCCAAAAAACAGAGAGAAATGTAAATCTTTTTCAAGAAAGTTGATTTTCTGTCCAGTTAGAGAGTTTGATCACAAAAGTGATGTGAAAGTTTTGCTAGTGAAGCAGAAAAGGTATACCAAACCAGTTATATCTGTTGCCATTTTGTATGTCCAAAATAAAGATCTACCCTTTAAAAAAAAATTAATCATCCCCATCCTCCCTCAGAGCATGGTGAATGTACTTTCAGTGTGAAATTTCCATTTCAATAGGACCATCTTTTCTCAGACTAACACCAGGACATTTCAAACAATTATATAATCATTAAATTAAGCCCAAAAAGCTTCTTTAAGGTATTACTGCCATCACTGTATAGATGGGTAGAGTAACTACAAAACAGTTTAATGACTTGCCCAAGATTGCACAGTAAACATTTGAGAAAAATGGAAAAATGATGATTCAAAGAGAGCAAAACATTCACAATTTTTTTAAGCTGTTTCACAGCCTGGAAAGCAATTACTTAGTGGTCCTCAAAGGATGCCATGAAGGATGCTTATCTCTATTCCTGAGCACTGAAAATTACCAGTGACAGACAGAAAAAAGGGATTGCAACCAGGAAAAGAATAAACAAAAAAAAAAAAAAAAAAAAGGGAAGAATTAGGCCTATAGAGCTCATTTCTCTTCAGCTCACAAGGCAAATTTGTTGGCCTGAAAAGCACACTCGCTGAATTGCAGCTTTGAATGTATTTCTCATGGTGTGACTCCACAGCTGCAAAATCCCAGCTGCAATTAGGTAACTGTGGGACTGGATCTTATATCATTTCTATACATGCAGGCACTCCAGCAGTGGCTGTGGAGGCTGCAGCTGGCCTGCCATCAGCCCCCAGCTGCTGCCTAAAGCAAAGCAGTAACTGCAATTTTATGTAAACAGTAGTAAAACTCTAATTTTGCGAGTGTTGAAAGGGGTTGAAAGTTTTTAATGTGGTTTCAGTCCAGCACTTCAGTCAGGTGAATATGACTTGCTTGGGAGAAATCACAGAACGTGGTTTTACACCATCAGAAAGGGAGGGGTGACCTTCTAAGCATTAAGACTTCAAACAGCCAAAAAAAAAATGTCGGTATTTCAAAGCAAAAGCATTTTAGAGGAAATACAAAACCCTCACTATTCAAGTTGTGAGCCATTCTCCAATGATAAAAGATTAAGATGGTGCCTTTCCTCACATTTGTCTGAGAGGAGGATTTTTGTGTCTTCTGTAGCACTGGTTGCACTCCAAAAGAAATACTGCATCAAATGTTTTGCAGATGCTAAGGATGATTAAAGAATGGTGGTTTTACATCCAAAACCACAAACTCATGCCTTCCTCAATATTCAAGTTACACTCTGAATGTTCCATTGTGGTGAGCAGTTCTGGGTACAACCTCTAGAGGTAGAAGCACAGCTCTCATTCTGTTGGTGTAAGTCTAAGATAATTCCACCAGAACACATTGACAAAGTTAAAAGGACTTACTTAGTCCTTAATATACATTCAAACCATCATCTCTTTGATAACTTTGCTTGACTTGTGGCATCTAGCTATCCAATCTTTCCCTTCCTTAATCCCCCTGTGAAGGCCATTTGATGTTTAGATGCTTTCATACCAGTAATAGACCCATTCCAGGAATTCACAGTGAACTATCATTTAACCTCCAATTACTTATCTCTCTCACTAACTCCCATCAGCTACAAATCTTTCTTGACCAAGTTCATGTGTTGTACAGAAGAGCAAACAATATTTTAAACAGTACAGAAATAGACCACTATAGAGAAGAAAAAGGTATTGAGACTCAAAATGGATCTCATGGGCAACAGAACACCAGCACAGCATATATTCTCACTGCAGTGTTTCATTTCAAGCTTCCAATGCTGCTCAGGAAGTTCACATTTCATTCTTATGTCAAGAAGACCATCTCTCCGACTCTCCACGAAATAAGCAAGCCTTAAAAGAAAGAAAGAAACAAACAAAACACCACAACCAAAGCAAACAAACAAAAACCCAAAACAAACCAAAAAGCTGCCACATCATCCAAGACAGTTGTTCCAAGTGTAAAGCTCCAATAGAAGAAAAGAGCTGCTCTGCTACAAGCTGCTGTCCAAGTAACTTAAAGATATTAACTAGGTCAGGAGGTGTTTTGTAGATAAAGATGAGAGCATGGGAGGAGCTTGCCCATTCCCTTCCTGCCTCTTACAGGTCTGTCACTTTACCTGCCTGTCAGCAAAGCATCAAGGAAGAGTTCCACTTGGAGAGAGCTTTACTGCTCTCACACACTGCTGGCACACACAATACAAGATGTATTGCCTACTGCTGCAACAGTTGGAAAAGAATGCCAAGCCCCATCATTGTGAGCAGACTGTTTATCATTGACACCAGAAAGCTGCTGGAATGGGAGGACTTGGACCCAGCTCTGCCAAAAGGGGATGTTTGGCCTGGCAGTGAGCAGATAAAAGGATGCCACAGGGCTGTCCTAAGTTATGCTACTGGCACTACTGTTTGGGTAGAGCTCACTATCTTGAATTGGCAGAAAGACCCCGGAATTCAATCCTTCTCTCCCCAAACAACTCTGCAATCCATCACAAAAAACAACTAATATGGACATTGAAAGCAAACAGATGATTTCTTTCCCCATGCTAGGGAGATTCTCCAATTTACAGTTTACATTTTCCCTCTGGAAGAGAAAGAGTACAAGCAGGAATTAACCTAATTTAAAGATCTCTGCTGTTGGCCTACAATAGGAACAGGATGAATCAGAAGTCATAGACTGATTTGCTGTCACCATTTATTCCAAGATCCCTGTTTACTGTAATAAATCCTTATGCTCTTGCCTTACTCCAGAGGACAAATAATCACCAGGTCTTTCTCATCTAACAGGGTCAGTAAGATAAATGTCCAAAGCCTTGCAGACAGCAACAGCTTTGGGCTTTCATAGTATTCCTTCACAGCTACTTCTGTTCATCCTATGGGGTTCTCCAGGGATGATTTGTCATGGTCCATAGCAAGTTGCCTAAGAGTTTCTTGCAAAATTCAGTGAGAGGTTACATCATTGTTTCGCCTGGAGTGCCTCAGGGGGTCTCCTCTTACTTGCTCTTCCTTTTTCCAACTTCCATGTACATCTACCATCTCAGCAGGGATGTTATTTGAAGCAATGACTATGCTTTGGAACAGGTTCTAAGGTAAATTAGTTTGCATCCATTATAAATCCTGCTATAAACTATACTTGCATCCCACAAAAAAATCTCCAGGATAAAAAATTGTTCAAGGCAGTGGAGGCTCAAAAATTCTAGTGTTTATTATTGACCTACTCTCTCCTTTAAGAAGCAAAAGGAATCTTGCTGCTGCAGCAGTTTGGAAGATACTACTTGAATAAAATCATAATAGGAATAAACTCAGTCAAATCTCTTTTCTTACAGATTATTAAATCCTCCTAAAGCAGAGGAGTGTCAAGGATAAAGCTTAGGACAAATAGCTGGATATATTTTTTATTTCCATACATGTAAAGTAACTTAAGAGCCTTGAAGGAAAGAATCACTTCCCTGGGTACTCTGATTCAGTGAGCTAAGTTGAAGTTCATTCCAAAACATGTTTCCCATCATTACAAAGGGGCATTTGAGTCAACTATATTTTCAAAGTATTATTTACATGCACTTCTCAGGATTTCATCAAATGCGAAGTGACTACGCTGATTGAATGGACACAAAACCTTAATTGCATTCAGAGAAGAAAGCTGCTTGAATTTTATTTATTTACTCACTGATTTATTATTGTTATTTAGCTCTCTGCTTGCAACTGCAAATATGCCTTTGCTGCTCCATTAACCTGATCTCATATCTGTGTTTCAAACTCAGCCCAGAATGCCCACACAGGAAATATTTCTGCAACACTTGAGGAAACTGTGCCTTGCGTGTATGGCCAAGATCATAGGTTACATTTTTAATGAACGCCCATCCAGGTTTCCTACATAGTAAACAGATATTCTCTAAGATATTGTGTGTATAAATGTAACATCAGGAGTAGCAAGAGTTGCAATGGCAAGGAAGCATCTTGCTTTTTCTGTTCCCAAGGGAAATGTTTCCTTGCCATCACAACCCCAACAAACAATGTTTGCTACTTGTTATAGCAGAGATGTAAATTGCATTTCCTCTCAAAGCAGATGTTTAAGCCAGATGTTTCACTGCCAGATTCTCATTGGCTGACAAAGTTGACAGTTTGTTTTTAAGCCTGAGGGATATTAAAAAAAAAAAAAAAAAAGATAACAGGAGAAATTTGCACAGCACAATTGGGTTTTGCTTCCAGTTACCAGCAGAGCAATTGTGAATTTACAGGGAGATTCAGGAAAACAAGACCCAGTTGTAAGCCAAGGCATGTCAACCAATCTGCCCTTCAAGCTAAAGGCTGTAGAAATGCTTTACACAAATGTTACTCAGAAGACCATCTAGGCATCTATTTACCATTTCCTGAAATGGAGAAAACAAGAAAATTAATCAAAGCACATTTTTCTTATTTGGTATGACTAGCCAACAGAATATGCATTTTCAGAACATTCACAGGCTCAGATTCCAATGCCAAAGATATCCCTGCTAGAGTTCAGGGCATTATGCTACACATTAAAATAAACTCTTTAGAACAATGTAATAAGAATTTTTATTCCTTCTGTTCCTAGGCATAAGATTACCCCAGCAAACTCAGAAAGTCTTTCCTTAGTACCCATCACCATGGCACGCTCAGAACTCAGTATTGACACTTGGTGTCACCTATTTAATATGATGATGACTACAAATGTCAGCCTTTGTCCTCTCGGACCAGGGTTGCCATATGATACCTGTCAATTCTTTACTATGCCTTTTTACCTTCCTTTCAACTGCTGTTACGTTGTATGGTGGGAAAGAAAAGATGTTTTCTTTCTGTCAACTATAACTTTCAAGTTGCAGTAGAGAAATAATTACAAATGGTAAAAAACATGCGCAAAAAAAAAAAAGAGGAAAAAAGAGAACCCTTGTCTTTAGTGAGTTGATACATGATTTTTTATATATATGTGGTATATGACCTTTCTGTAACCAGATGCACTGCAGATATGTCACAGATCATTCTGAATAAATATCGTGATCTTCCTCCCAAATGTACCACTAACAAGTCTGTGGCAGAATATTTAAAAAAAAAAAATCCAGAAATTATATATGACACTTGTTTCTGTTCCCTACTAGACACCTATCATTTTTTTATCTCCAGGTAAGACAGTATATAAAAGCAACTCCCTTCCCAAATCCCTACTGAAAGCTAGAAGAATATTACATTACAATCAGCTCCATGCAGACAAATATTTTATTCATATGACACAACTATATAAAGCATATACCAATTAACTTTATCTAAGTAAAAACCACAATATGGCTTTTTAATTATTTCAAATTCTTTTCCTAACCTGCTGAGGTACATTTTACCTGTTTGGCATGAATGGCATCAAATGCAGATACTGAGAGTGAAACCCCAGAGATGTTTACAGTAAGCCATGGAATCCTGGGGCCCCTTCCATACACCCCACAGATAAATGGATTATTACTAACATGATTTTGAAAACAAGTGATCAAAGCCAATTTCACTTCACTTAGCCAAAAGAATTTCAAGGAGGAGAAATAGAGAAATCTGCTGCCATTTTCAAGGTTGATAGCTGCTCTTCTCTTGTAATTCTTCCCCACCAGCTGTTTTGTACATATCATTAATATCATAATCACTGAATTATTAGTAAGAGAATACAAGAACCGCTTGTTATTTCTTGGAGATTAAGGGAAAGTGCCATAGAAATGAAAGTTATGGTTTGAAAGATATAAACCCAGGAATATTTTTACTTGGATTTGAGCTTGTTCCAGATCTTAGGAAGGTTTAAGCTACACTAAAGATTTCTCAATGCTGTTAATGAGACCATTTAACACTCCCTATTATTTAATATAAAACATCCTACATAAGTAATAGGGAAAAATATTGTAATAGCACAGGCCAAGAGGGAGCAAAGCTACTTAAGGAATACAATATAGCCCATTTTGTTGAAACGAAAAGGAAGAATTATTTTACAAATGCAAGAGAACTACTGGGTCAGAGCTTCCTCAGATGACAGCACAGAAGGACTCCACAGTGACACAACTGTGTCCACAGGCCAGTACTGAGGTGTATTTGCAGAGCAACACAGAGAGAGGCCAGAAAGAAAAAGAAGACATAATACCCACCAGAATATAGTACACTGATAATAGCTGACACAAAGAACTTGCATTTTCAGTCAGTATTCCATCTCCTAAAACACATAGCACATAAATAACTCCTAGAATCTTTGATATCAAAATCTAGGTAATATTTAGTTTACCTGAGAACAGCTGGAAAAACAAACTTTCCTATGTGCTGTGTGGAAACTGACCTCTCCAAATTACAGTATTTTGTGATAATCGAATCATAGAATGGTTTGGGTTGGAAGGGACCTTCAAGGTCACCTAGTTCTATGCCCCCTGCCACGGGGAGGGACACTTTCCACTAGATCAGGTTGCTCAGAGCTCCATCCAACCTGGCCCGGAACACTTTCAGGGATGGGGCATCCACAGTTTCTCTGGACCACCTATTGCAGTGCCTCACCACCCTCACAGTAAAAAACTTCCTCCTGAAATCTAATCTAAACCTACCCTCATTCACTTTGAGGCCATTGTCCCTTGTCCTTGTACATAGTCTCTCTCCATCTTTCTTGTAGGCCCCCTTCAGGCATCAAGGCTCAATTAGGTCATCCCACAGCTCTCTCTTTGCCAGGCTAAACAAACCCAATTCCCTCAACCTTTCCTCATAGGGAAGAAAAGTGCTTCATCCCTCTACTCATCTTGGTGGCCTCCTCAGGACTCGTTCCAATAGGTCCATGTCCTTCCTGTGTTGGGGACCCCAGAGCTGGACAGAGCATTCTGGGTGGGGGTCTCATGAGAGTAGAGTAGAGGAGCAGAATCCCCTCTCTCCCCCTGCTGCCCACACTTGGATGTAGCTCAGGATACAACTCTGGGCTGTGAGTGCACATGGCCAGCTCATGTCCAGCCTCTCACTGACCAAGAACACTAAGTCCTTCTCCCCAGGGCTGTTCTCCATTTGTTCATCCCCAAAGCCTGGATTCAAACTGGGGGCTGCCCCAGCCCAGGTGTTGCACCTTGAACTTGGTCTTGTTAAACCTCATGAGATTCCCATGGGCTGCTTCTGAGGCTTGTCCAGGTTGATGTCCTTCTTTGAACCCACCTGACAAAAATTAAATGTTTTCAAACAGTCTCTCTACTATGAGGAAACAACAGCAAACAGAGCTCTCTGAACTGGTCCCCAACAGTAATGACACAGAGCTCTTTGGAGTTTCCAAGGTCCTTGGTCCACATGATCCTAAACAGGAACTTTAAACAATCCCAGTGGATTACCAAAACAAAAATAAATAAAAATGAAGAGTGGGACAGTGGTAAACAAAAGGCACCAGTAGAACTGCATGGAGGGAGAGACATGCACAAAGAATGAAAGGGCAAAAGTGAAAGATAAAGAGAGACTGATTCTGAAAGGAAAAGAAATTAGGATCTAACTCCCTATGGGGGTAAGGAAAGGAAAAAAACACCATATGCTAGGATAACAAGGAAAAACAGGCAAAATATTTACATTTCTTTTCACATAACTGAAAAGACATAAAGCATAAGAAAAAAGCCAGCTCGGTACTCTGGGGGTTTCTCAGTATTGTTTTGTTTACACACAGAGACCCAAGACTTTGCTTAGAGCATCTTCCATTAGCTCTACTGGACAGAATTACAAATGAGTCATTCACTGGAAATGATGCTAATATCAGTCTCCTGTAGTTAATAAGCTTCTGCATTGTGGTGGTTTTGGCTGGAAGTTCATGCTGCAAATCCGAATTGCACTGGGTGAACACTAGATTGGAATCCTGGAAAAAACGCCAAACCCTTGCTCACACCAGAAGTCCAGTGAGTTGAGAAAAACAACACTCTCCTCATTTGACAGTGTTGCTTTTTCTTCCCTGTCCCCTGCAAAGTGACATAAATACTGAAAAGAATATCATTTTCAGTACGCTTCTGGTTACCAAAAATCCTAACACACTTTATAGACTATAATTATAAATCAGACAGTGAAACATGAAGAAACTGAAGACAACAGCTGTTCTTCAATCCGGGGCTAACAATACAACATTATCAGTCCCAAAAAGCAATTACAGCCTCCAGGACCTTTAAACCAGAAAAAAATCTGAAAATCAAAGTCCAAGGCAGAGCTTCAGTGTGCAGCCTCAAATGCCAGTCCACCATTTGTGACTGTAAGCGATTGATAAACTGCTCTATCAGGTTACAAGATACTGGCATCGTTTATCTGTTACTGAAATGCAGTTAAAACATTCAAATATGATAAAGTGACACCTCTACATCATGTTGGAAAGTAAGCAAGCAACAGTTATCAACCAAAATTAGTGCTCCAAGGGAGGGAACAGCACAAGCGTTTGATGCATCATCAGGGATTACTGCAGAACTTAACAAAATCTCTCTGATGACAGGTAGTAATGACAGTGACAGCCAGTAGCCTGGGCTATGGCTTTTGCAGACAAAAGCAGAAGATGTCACACAGAAACCTTGCTCCTCTTCTGAGTCCAGTGCACCAGGGCTCACAGTTTTGAGGGTTGTCTGGGTCTGGAGAGAATTCAGAAGAGAAGCCAGAAGAGAAAGATCCAACAGGTGTCATAAATGCAGAAAACATTAACCCTTATAACATCTCAAGAGATATTTTCTTGTCAGGGCTGCTTCAGGTTTTTTTTAATTGTTGTGGAGGGTTTTTTTAACCAAGTTTGTGTTAAGCATATACACTGAAATCAGAATACGACACTACCATTCTACCAATGTTCACTGCAGTATGCTAAAGGAGCGTGGAGAGATGCATGGAGGGTATAGAGATGCCTTTCTTCACACTGTTGTTTCTTGTGACTTCTTACATTAAATGAAACTGGAATTTAGAATTTCTCCCTGCTTTGCTTGTTCATCTTTTCTCCCAGCTTGACTTTTCTTTTTTAGCCTCACCCTCAGGATTTCTTACCCCTGGCTCTGCCATTCCAAGCACTTCTTTTCTCTGTACTCAGCCGGGTCTCCCTCACTGTGACTTCAGCTGTAGGAGTTAGCAAAATTGGCTGCTTTGATTAGAAATGTGTGAGTGGAAGGCAGATAATAGCCTGGTTCTCTACACCTGATCTCCCAGGGAGGGGTCATTGATAGGGGTCAACAGCTGAAATAAGTGTCTCATCACATGAAGAGTTTGTGAAGGAAAAGCTGTACTGTTGAATAAAGTGGAGCACAGCAGCGCTGGGAGCTGGAGGGGGCTGAGTTATCTATATATTTAGGTTGGTTTGTGTTTAGCAAATTTTGTTCTAGGCAGGAGCTGCCAGGAACTGTAGAACCTGAAGTCCTGTATTGAACTACAGAACAGAGGCACCTGAGGGACTTGCCCCTCCATGCTCCCAGAAATTAATTTTTTCAAGGGGCAAAAGAAGTTGTAGCCACCCTTCTGCTGATGCTATACTCTTGTCTCATCTCATATGCAATGAGGCTGCAGGAATAATCTGGAAGCAAGGGGATCTATTTGAGCCAGTTCACTGATGGGCTCTGATTAAATTATCTTCAGACTAATCCGTTTGTTGATTGACATTTGTAACATGAAGACCATCCCAGATAATTTGACACTGGCCACCGGTGAATCATCAAGTTAAAGCCTTTACTTTAAATGTGACTGTTATGAATGAAATGTCAAGTAGTGACATTTGATATTCTGCACCAACTACTACTGTGCATGCAGGCACATAAGCACCATTTAAGCAGAGTCAGACTCAGGCTTTTAGGAGTTCAGGGATCAAAAGAGATAGACTGGGTCTTGTCTAGGTTTATAGACTACATGGCTGTTGAGAGTCCATTAATCAAGTAGGGTAAAAAACAACCATTATGACTAACAGAAAAAGAGAGATGGACTAAAGGCAGTTGAAACACACAAGTGCCTATTTTATGCCCCACATCCTTTGCTCGTCTTGAGCAGCCACTGGTGCATGAATCAATTTGAAATATATCAAAAAAATAAAGAGGTACTGTTGGGTTAAAGGTGACACAGAAAGAAGAAATCCAAGATTAGAAGTCCCAGACTTTCCAACAGTGGAAGGCACAGAGCTGTGAAAACCTGTTCTATTACTGCTTAACTTGGATGGTCAACACTCAGAGAAAGTGTCCTACAGACAACACTACTGTATCAGGTGTGTTGGGAGTCAAAGCCCTGTTCCCTCAAAAGCCTTTTATCACCCTTATGTTTATAACAGCACCTGTGCCACCTTGCTACTGTATTTGCCTGTGTTTCCCATTATCATATATATAGGAAAGTACACATCAGGACTTTCATTCCACTGCATTCCACAGAAACTACCAAGCAGAGGTGAAAGGAAGAAAGAGAGGAAGTCTGGGGAAAGAAGGAAAGTCTGGGGATGTATCACAGGNAATTTCTTACTGCGACACACACCTTCTCTTCCGTTTTCTTAAATATGTCATTAGCAGAGGCGTTACTAGAACTTTTGATTGGCTTTTTCTCCGGAAACTATACCTGGGCCTGACCATTGCAGCCCAGGGGGGGCTGGTAACCCACGACACTACTGTATTTGCCTGTGTTTCCCATTATCATGTATATAGGAAAGTACACATCAGGACTTTCATTCCACTGCATTCCACAGAAACTACCAAACAGAGGTGAAAGGAAGAAAGAGAGGAAGTCTGGGGAAAGAAGGAAAGTCTGGGGATGTATCACAGGGCAGAACCACGCTTTCAGTGCAAAACCTGATACTAACCAAGTTTTTTTTAGAGAAAGATTAAATGTTTAGCACTAAAGGTGGTGGCTTTTTGAAAACTTTTGACTGCATGATTTTTGAAACAACTGCTGAAACTGAGTTCTACTCTTGACAAAGATGTAGAACTGAGGCACTTCAGAAGTTTAAACAAAAAAATTACTTTAAAATTCTGAACTCAGAACTCGGGGGTTATTAATTCCCATGCGAACACGCACTTTCCAGCTTTCTTATTTTCTCTTTTGAACACGCCATTGACCCTACTACAGCATCCCCCAGCTGTTTGTAAAGCTGCCTCTTGTTTTAGAGAGTATGTTGAGAGGAAGCCAGCATGATGGATAACAGAAGTCCTTTGACATACCGTGTCATTTATCACATAACAGCCCCAATCCTGCTAAGAGGGCCTTCTCCATATGTCACTGTCAGCTCCTGTGCCACCTCAATGCATCAAAAAGAAAAGTTTGAATATGAAGCACTGTAATTCCTAAGTCACAGCTCATTGCAGATTTCCAGATATGAAGAACCATTCTGTCTATCTGCCAGCTTGTTTGTTTAATTTTCACTGTCTTACATATGTGAGAAATTAAGTCTTTCATGTAGAAGAAAACCAGAAAAAAGTCAGAGGTCTAACAGAGGAAAGGAAGATAAAAATCTCTAATTCCATCGGGAATCCAATGTGACATTTTTAAGTGGAAAAAGAAATGGCAGCCTATGAGCATCAGGTATTAGAGAATTACTAAGAGTCCTATCTTCTTCCCAGTCTAGGAAAGAGATTCTTTAATGGGCTGGTGTGAAAGTAGAAAGCTTAAAGCAATGCAGATAAGCTCCTGAACTCAGCTGCCTAATGGAGACATTTCTCATCTGTTCAGCCCCTCGAAGGGTACAAAAAGCAGCTAAAGCTTCCAGGAAAGCCTCTTGAGATTATCCAGCAGGTCCTGCTTTGGGCTACCTAAGGCAATCAAAACTCACTCCCTAATGCAAGATATCAGCAAGTCAGTTCCCAGATGACACCTGAGAAAAACAAGAGGAGACTGCAGTCACTGCTTGGGCCTCAGCTCTGCTCTGTTACACAAACATGAACCCAACAGTCTCTGTGCTGTCTCAAGAGCATTAATTAGCACAGATGGCAATAGAACCATGAGCCATCTACACTTTTTTGCCATTAGCCTAAAGGACTGTAGCCTGGCTCAGATTAAATGAGTATAATATCAGGTTTGGGCTGCCTGTAGCACCCAAACCTCATCCTGAATTATCTTCACCTCTCCAGTGCCAAATAGTCAAGCCCATGGCTTTTCACTCCATTCCTAGTCCCCAAAACATTCCTGCAACAGGAGAAGAGCCCTTTTCTCAGCTTGCTCTTACAAACCTCCTTCATCTTGCCCTGCTCAGAGCCCAGTCTCTGCAGAGAACCTCCAGTACCATCTGGGCATCCATGACTTTCCAGATGAGCCCAGAACAGGCTCTTTTTAGTCCAAGTGTCCTTGAGTCAGCCATGAGTGAGCATTAATCCCACATCTAACCAGGCAAATTGTTCTACCACCCACCCTGTTTGTCTATGAATCACCATTTAGAAAGTCAAAGTTATAATAATCACCATTTAGAAAGTCAAAGTTATAATCTTCCTTTTCCCATTCTTTTAACAGCTTAAAAAGCTTCCCACAATCATTCCTGGCCCAAACTTATATGAACCACTGCACAGACATTTCCCAGGTTAGGGAAACTTCCATATTACTTTGAATGATTCACAGACTCACAGAGTGTGAATGGTGTTAAACTCCAAGAATTAAGATGCCATTTTGGATCACAAGGAGTGATTTAAAAGATATGGTTTTCCAGTTCACTGGGTAATTGTAGAGCAATCTCTGTATATTTCCACTTCATAAATATAGTTTCCTTTCAGAAGGATCACAGGCAAGCTGTGAAAATAAATCAATAAGCCTTTATTATTCTAACCCTTAATAGTATTATTAATAGAAAGAAAATTAAAAATTAGGGTTTTTCCCAGCAAATGTTTACTGACAAAGCTTCATCCTTCTGTGGCATTCACATTGCTGTTGTCCTTTCCTGATACTTAGTTTCTTCAAGAAGAATCACAAGAGGGATATTAAACACAATCTTCCTTACAAGTGGTATTTCCATAAGCTGACTCAAAGGTTCCTATTTTTGGTGCAAACTTCCATGTACTGAAGGTCTTTGAGCAGCAGTTTAGCATCAGCCCTAATAGCTTTCTGTTCCCATGTCAGATCAGACCTCTTCATCCTACCTCTCAACTATTTGCACTAAATGCCCAACATGGATATATTACAGATGTGCCAAAATAAGAGCCTGGTGAGTCTCCAGGAAGCCTATGAGCCAAGTCACTGAAAAACCCTTGAAAGGCCTTCACAGTCCTATAAGAAGCTCTCTCCCTGAAGCTGCAGGAAGGAGCTCTGGATGAACAATTCGCTTCTGCTTTCCTTTGTATTTCAGTCTGGCATAAAGACAGACTTGTTTATGTGTGTATAGGGAAAGTAGGAAGCAAAAGAACAATAATTCAGCTAGGGGCAAGCCTTGGTCATTATTTGGGCCACTAGGCAATGGGGTTGAATTACAGCTTGCTGTGACAGTACCCTAAATAACTGTTAGCTGGAAATATTAGCTTGCATTACAGAAACAATTACAAAAGTTAACCATTTGAAAAAGGAAAACATGCTGCTGAAGAGCTGCCATTCAGCCACCACAGTTTACATTCCTCAGATTAAATTAGAAATTTCAAAGGGAAAAAGGGATAAATCAATCCAAGTTTATGTCCAAGTAATGCAACACGTTTTCACAATAGCACACAGCAAAACATATGCATATTTGTGTTGCTGATTTGCACAAACCCATTCCCGCAGGATGAACATAATAATTGAAAATGAGAGCACAAATGGCCACTTTAATGCCTAAACTCCAGCTTGAGTAACTATGCATGCAAATGCATATCTATTTTTCAAGCACAACTGCATTATTTCAATCCTGACAATCTGGATCAAAATGGCTTCTTTTAGCATGATTACATATGCATTTACACACATAGAATGCTGCATCACTTGAGCCACAGAGTTTTTTTTTGCAAACCTCAAAACAAACTCCTTTTTTAGGCTTACACAAGGTTCAGCAAGAATTAGCAGTGGCAGAGTCATACATGCACCACAGCTAGTTTGTGGAGAATTAGATATATGCTCTTTAGGGACCAACCTTCCCATTTGAGCCTGTCCAAGTAAAATTATGGTTTCTGAGCTGCCACATATGTTTCTTGGAGATTAATAAGATGCTCAGGGAAAAACACAAAACAGAAGGGGTTTGATTAGACCTAAGTGATTTCTCTTCTCCAGTTTACAACATCTGCTGCAAACCTAGTTGCCACAACTTCTGCCCAATGGCTTAAAACCAGAAACTCCCAACACTCAGAAACAATGGGTTCAGAGGGCATGAAAGAGCTACTTTGCACCAGTCCAAAGGCTGGATGACAAGCAGTGCCTGAAAGTAAAGCAAGTAGTTTGCTATCACACTTAGATACTCTTTGGGACAAAAGATATAACAAATAAATAGCTGTCATCAGTCCGCACAATCAGAACACACACACACCAGCTAGAAAAGGGAGAGGTATGAACACTATCTAAGTCAGTTCATTATAAATAACAGTCATGAGCTGAGCTTTTATTTTTATAAGAAATTGTGTAATGAAAAGATACATTTGATTCAAGGCGTTTCTACTGTTTACAGCAACCGAGGCTTTTTCTTAATATTCTCCTTTTTATTTACATTCCCGGTTGTATTACTGTGCTGAGCCATTGATATGGACACTGTTTGATTTCTGAAGAGACTGTGTGCTGGATGGGATTACACCCCTTTCAAATCTGTCTAAAGATAAACAGGGAAGTTGCACAGTTCAAGGGTGCCCTCACCTGCATGTCAGGGAAAGAGACAGAAATTTCTGTGACTTATAACACTTCTCCACCTGAAATCCGACCAGGCAGCATATTCTCCAAACAAAGTTATTTGAAAGCAAACTCTCTTTTGTGTAACGTGTATGTCCTGGAAGGGAAAACAACTGTTCTACAATTGTTTTAGGATTTCCACAGTCAAACTCTACATGGGTTTATAACAACACATTTGACAGATAAATCCACAGAAGATTTGTCTATTCCATGGAGATGTTTCAAACCACAAAGCATCAGCTGCCTTTCCAGAGATCTCAGCTTAACCCCAAAGATGTTATTTCTGTCATCCAAAAATATCCATGTGAAACATAGTTTAATCTCCCACAGCCCCTTCTACTTCACTTCCAGAACTTGTGTGCTCTGTTGTCACAGGTGTAATCCTGACCTGTTTTGCCTAACATTATATCCATCTAAGCATAGAATTCACTGCTACTCAAATGAGGTACTAGAGATTTCTATTATATAGACCAAGATCTATTAGAGACTTGGATGAGAGATCACCAATTTTTTTTCACATCACTGGAGCAAGAATTTAAAGCCATGGTAGTGCTCTGTAGAAGTGACTGATTAGTGCAATAAACTACATTGCTACATAAAGCCTCTTTCCCTAGTTCTTCTCATTTCTAAATGGTATTAAAATAGTTTATGAGCGTTCAGCTGCTCTGCACTTTACATCCTCTTATGTGCCATAACTGTTAGGGGGAAGAAAGAAAAATCATCACTTTTTTTAATCTTTGCCTTTTGTTTTTATGTTGATAACCTCCTCAAGTACAGGAAACATACCTCAAGAAGTAAGTTTTCATTAGTGTTATTACTATTGTTGCTGGTAGAAGACACCATAGACCAGAGCTAGAACTGAAAACCAAAGTGTTCAGTAGGAGCCAGCATCCCTGGGAGGACTGGTACTTCACTGCCCTTCAAAAGCTGAGCTTATTATGAGTATTTTGGGAGAAAAATGGGGTAACATGGGGAACAGAGAAGGAAATTGCTACTAGAGGTGCTGTCACAGGATGTACACGAAAAGAATCCTCACACTCACACCTTGTCATTGCCTGACACCTTTTTA
>VYXB01004996.1:595987-638465 GCA_013397135.1 Pachyramphus minor | reverse complement strand
CAGCATTCCATGAAGATGCTGACCTGATTATGAATTGTTATGTGTATGTATTCAGAAATAAATCCTCTTTCATATTTGCATTCTGTGATACATATACACAGTAGTATATAGCAGCTCTTCTCCAACTATTACAATAGTCATTAAGTCTTTGTCATTTGTGGCAGACAAACAGTAGCAATCAAATGGGTGAATTAATATCTAGACTATGTTGTTCACTACCACTTCTCTTCTGCATTCTGCTTTCCCAGACATGGAAGAATCCAATGGATATAAATGAGCATCCAATCATTTTATATAAGGACACATCCACTTGTGAAATTCAACAAGCCAATTCTAAAAGGCCATGGAAAAGTTGCTCAGTGCTAGACAACTCTGAATAGAGAATAATTTCTGAAGAATTTAATATTATAAATCATCACAATTCCCATGCAGAAAAACATCAGCTGTTACCTGAGAGTCCCTATTAGGGTTATGGTATCATTGAGGAGGATGTATTCAAATACCAACTCCACAGTTTTGCAGTATGCATCTTCCCAAGGTGCACTGTCACTGGAGTTCTCTTCCCTGCCAATCTCATAATTTTTTTGTGTGTGTGTTTTTTTTCCTCTCCCCTCAGCTCAAACTTGGGCTATACAACTTCAAAAGCTCTTCAGTCTTTCCAAGCCTTCAAGACTTGGAGCTGCTTTGCAGGATTAAAACCGTGCTGCACCTTTTTCCTGACTCCCAGCAGTGCTGCCTGTTAGGTTGCAGAAAAGGTTTTGATTTCTCACTCTCTCATTATAACATTGAGTCAATTTTCTGGATTTTAATTTCTTGATGTGGGACATAAAGCTGGATTTATAAATTAGGATGATGATTTGCTGATACCACTGGTGCAAATTTTGCCTGTGTAATTACCCCAGTTGCAATCACATGAACCATGTACACAGAAAAACAATTCAACTTCAGCTGGACCTCTGTAGGTACATTTTTGCACAGTAATTTTGAAACCAAAAGCTCCCAAATGAAGCTTTTTTTTGTGGACAAGGCTCTTCATCACGCTTCTACAAATGCTGTTTCCAATTCCAATTCCCCAACCCAAGGTCATTATATATCTCCTCTCAGAGTACTTTGCCAGCTTTTAATGTTACATTTGAATAACAAATTCCAAAAAGAGGGGAGGGAAAAGTGAGAGAGAAACACAAATATATATAAATGTTAAAGAACAACATTACCAAAACACAAAGCTAACCCAACACAGAACATTTTAAAGGCAAACGCATGGAAAAGCAGCTTTGCACTTGCAAACCCAAGCTTCTGATTTTTTTTGTTCATAGGCTTTCAAGAAGGATTTCTGTGCATATTTCACAAAAAAATTATGTGTTTTAATACTTAAAAGGGGCCATATGGCCATATAAAATGTGAAATGTCACTTGGAACTTCAGGGATGCCCACTTTTCATGGCAAAAGAAATACTGCTTGATTTATTACACAGTGTAATATATGAAGGTATATTACGAGAGACAATAACCCTCATTCCCAGGCAATTTCAGCTTTCCAGGTAGTGTGGATATTGCAGTAAAGTATTGGACATTCTTCATTGCATCTATAAAAGTGAAGTTTTTACAATTTCATTTTGTGGACTTCTCTTTTTCCATCCTATGAATAACAACTCTATCACTGCATCTCTGGCTTCCAATGGGCATTAACTCAGGTAAACAGATTTGATGCTGAGATGGGTGACCAAAACAGACCCTTTATTCATGATACTGGCTCATCTCCAAAATATTCAGTTTTGATATCAGTATTTAATGTCTATCACAATCAGCTACAAGGTAACTTCCAAGTTCAGCAGCAATGACAACATGTCTCAGTGTAGATTTATTTATGCAGCCAGCTGGGTCAGGCTTTGCAGATACCTCCTGTAAATTCCCTGAAGGTATAGGACTCCTGATTTTTAATACATTTCTACAATTCCTGTATTGATGATGTTGAGGTATTCTTCACAAACCTGCATCAGGTGGTTGCGGAAGGCATTGCAGCAGAATGTTTTCCCTATGCCAGAGTGTAATCCTGAAGAAGAGCTCTGAAAAGCTCACAGCTCCATGAAATGCATCCTGTGGCCAGGGCTGTGAAGATGGATCAGGCTGCATGAGAGCAACAGCCTGGAATACTTTTCCTTCTCACCAATCCTATTGCACAGACTGTGCCACTAATGCACCAGTTTCTAACAAGGGACCAGCTGCTCCTCGCCTGTCTCTATACAGAGCCTAGCATGGGCACAATTGTTATGGGAATAATATACCACAAATGGGACTCCAATAAGCATAATAACAAACAAAAGGGATAATGATACACAATCAAGCTAACAAGAATTATAATATAATTCAATCATCTCATTAACTTTACTAAAAGCTAGCTTTGTACACCAGTCTCCTGGCTCCTGAAAATGTCTTCAAAGGAGCACACACATCTGATTATACGAACTCCCATCATCAGTCAGGAAAACAGACATGAATGCAGAACAAAAGGATTCCTTTCTGAGCCTGTGGAACAACCTGTTCATAACTAATGTACATGCTAACTTGAAAATGCAAGGTAGATCCTATCTAAAATGAACTATTCTCTAAGTTTAAAAACTGAAACATTTAGTAATTCAAAGGAGTAACATCACTGAGGCCACACCCAGGGATTTTTGCAGTGAAACTCCCAGGTGACCTTGTATCATCAGCATAAATTGGATAGAAAGAGCAGAGGGACAGGCATTCAACTCATTGGATACCTTTACTATTTAAGAGCTTACAAAGACTGCACGTGCTTTTGAAATTGGCACTGGGAGACTAATGCAACAAGGAACAGTGCATTTTTTTAGATTAGATTCTTCCAGTTTTCAATATAGCCATTAACTAATTAGTTTCCACAACCATTTAAAAGACAGATGATATTGCAATCTCCATTCTATTAGCAGGAACAAATATCACTTCCACAAGAAACCTGCAAACAGGAAAATGAGGTCCCAGAATTTAGAGTTTTAACAAACCCAAGACCCTTTTCACACCAGACTTTCCAGTGCCCTGTCAAAAACTAGCAGTTGTGTTGGTCAGTTATTAGACTGGACAATATGACAAGCAGTTATAAGCAATAGATTGCATTCAGTCTGTAGCTCAAGCTCCTGGAAGCACATGGGATATACCGAAGATAAAAGAAATTGCAGCAAAGCACCCAAAATTTCAGCTACACTGCTGCTGGGAAACAAAAGCACCAAGCAATAAAGCCAATCACTGAGACAAGGCTGGTGCCGAGTCCCACAGAAAATGATATCACACAGGCTCCTGTTTTAGAGGCTCAGGCACACAATAAATTAGGTGAGGGTGTTAAAACAACAGCTGGTTGCTAATTAGTCACAGCCCCCCTCAGCAGGGTATCAACAAAGTGGCAGAGAACATCTCAAGTAAATTAAATTTTAAAAAATCCTACTGCAATCACTCCCTTGACAAACCCTTCCTTCCTCTCCCCTCTCGGCTTTTTATTTATTGTAATTACTTTAGTAATAAGATTTGTTTCCTTGTTATTATATATATTACCATGCAGGGCAACAACAACAACAACAAAAATATAATAGCTGGGAAGAGTTATAGAGCTTATTTATCTCCTTGGCTGTTATTGGGCCGTTGGGTGGAGAGAGCGATGAGGAGGTGGGGGCCTGGGAAAAGCAGTAAATAGAAAAGAAAGCATATTCCTCGGGAGCAGAGACATATGGGGGCATATTTACAAAGGAGGAAACACTGACAATGAGTGAATAGAGCTAATAACTCAGGGGGCCCAGCAGCTCTGGCTGATAAAGGAAGGAATAAACAATCCTGCACTGGAAGTGCTGTCAGAGGGGAGAGTCCTGGGGTGCAGCTGTCTTCAGAGGGATGTTTATCACAGAAGGTGAGCTAAGGATGGGCTGCCACATCAGTGCAGCACAAGGGGCCTTGGCTGAGACTGGGGTACCTCCCAGAGCAGAGAGGAACTCAAGTGAGTGCTGCAGGGCCAGACCCCATCTCTGGCTCCACCAAGGAACAGTTTGAGGACATGAGAGCTAAGAAATACTGCAGCTCGTATTTTATCTCATGCTGTGCAGGCACTAGCTGTTTGCCACCCTAAGCTCCCCAATTCATCATTGTCCTCTCAGTGGAGGGTAATAGAAGCAACACCTGAGTCACTAAGGAGCTGCAAAAACTTTTGCTCCACTTGAGGAAAATTAGCCCACACTTCATATGCACTTCTCAGAGCCACAAAGTATGCCAGTACAGGTGTTCATCTCTTCATCACCTCTGAGTTCTTAAGGAAACAACCAGTGCAAACAAACTCGCCACCTTACCCTGGCTGTGCTCGGAGTTACACTTTATAAGTGAGTAAGGCTTGAGTCTTTCCCATTTTACAGAATGCTCTTTTTTTATTTATCCAAATATGCTTTGGCTTCCACATATGCCTACCCAACTACTTTTGGCAAGGTGGTGACAATTTAGACTTCTGAAGAAAACACGGAGCACACTCATACAGCATCTGTCAAAGAAGAGCAGCAAACTAGTCCTGTAGTACCAGTCTTCTAGAGAGAGATTGTATTAATTCAAAACACTCCTCTCCCAGCCCTCCCACATCTCTGTACTATCCTTAGAGAAACACTCACATCATAGATTAAGTAGTCTGGAGAAAGCCTTTGGAGTGTGTTTGCAGAGTGCATGGCACCAATGTACTTTTGTGAGGCTAGATTGTGAGAATTAAACTTCTCTTTCAATCCTCTGACCGCAGAGAAGCAATACAGAGAAGGGGGCATGTCTGCAGTTGTACAGCTTTGTATGATATCACCTCAAGATTTAGTCCTTTAGGATGCAGTTCTGGACCATAAACTGACTCTTTAGAGTAGGCATTAGGGGTTTTTTCCCCCTATCCCTAATGATTTCTGCCTCTTACTGCCCTGAGAATGCAATATCTCTGTTCAGCATTAATATAGGAAAGAAAAAGGTCATATACAAATAGTACATTTTGGGTATAGAAACAAACGTGCTTCTGTTCTTAAGATTGTCCTTCAAAACAGAAAGGACTAGGCTCCAAAAAATTAAGTTGGAGCACACTCCTTTTTTTTTCCTTTGTAGCTTTTGAGAGCGTGCAGAGGAAACTTGCTGTAGAAAGGATTTTAGTGGGCATCTCTCTCCATTTCAGTAATTGTCCAAAAACTAATGCTCTTCCCTGATGGATTTGAGGAGGTAATGAGCCCTGAGTAAACAAGGGTGGACTAGACACACTAAATAAAAGGGGAGGGAGCATCAATGGACAGACAGGAAACCCAGCACCTCACCTGCCTTACCTTGAAGCAGCAAAAATTATTCAGCCTCTGTTGTGGCAGAGCAAGGACAGGAGGGAACAGGGTGTTTATAAAGCAGGTAAAAAATAGTCTGTGGCTATAATCCAAAATGCAAATCAGAATTTTCTCTACCTAACTGCTACTGTGGTTACCCTACAGCTTTGAAGAAATCATGTGGCTTCCAATAAATTCATCTTTCTTTACCAAAAAAGACTCACCAGATCCCATCTCCAATCATTGGTTCAATTAATTTATAAAATGCAGCAAGTCCTTTTCAATGAAAAGACTCTTTAATTCAGCAGGAGGCAGGGAAGAGTGAGAAAAGGGAGGCAGATGAAAAGAAAGAAGGAATGTTAAAAGGAAGAAAAGGAAGAGGAAGAAGGTAGCAGCACAGGAGGGAGATGAACTCAGAGCGCTGTGATACTGGGCAGCAAAGGATTTGCTAGTGGAAAGAGAATTTCTGAATACACAAAATGCATAGATACTTCATGAGCAGTCTGCGTGGGAAGCATTCTTTAACACAAAATCATTTCCCCAGGACCTTCGACTTCTTGCTTGAGCAATGATCTTGCAAGGCCAATCATTTTTAATTTAATACTTCTGGGAACTGGAGAGGAAAAAAACCCCCCTGAAATAGGCACAATTGGCAAGCATCAAGTGTTAGCATTTGGCATCATTTATTACTGCTGTTTATGGTGATATAAATTAGGTTATACTGATATAATTAATAACCCTAAATTTAATGTGTATTAAATAGCAATATTTATCTAGACACCGCAGGGTCTGGAGAAGTCCAGCCAAAAGCACAAAATGTTGGCTACTGTGTTGAGTGAGCACATGTGTGGGAGCGCCAGGTGTGTGTGTAGATGTCTTGCAGGTCCAGCAGATGCTGAGGAACAGCTGCAGGAACAGGCTGCTGACAGGAGGATGCACAGCAGGCACACACAGAAGGCAGCACATGAACACATCATGAGTTAGCACACAACTGCACAAGCATGCACGAGCAAACACAGCTCGATGCTCAAACGTGTGATAATGAGTTTATGTGGAACACTGCAGACAGCAAAAAGTGTTCTGTTTCTTTACAAAACCTCTTTTGTGCTGCTATAATCCAGCTTTTTACAAGTTCTCTCACTGAATCCTGCTTTCTGGATTCTGCACAACTGCAACTATAATTAAACCTACTTTTGGGTACAAAAATTTCACTTGAAGAGATTAACTTTTTTTAAAGCAGAAATTTTTAAAAAGGTTTCACTAGAGGCTACTCTGCACCACTTGTCCTAAATTTAAAGTTTTCCAAGAACATTATTTTCCAAATTCTTCAAGTTAAAAACAAGTCCAGTAGTTCAAAGAGCAGTAGATCTAGATTGACATTTCAAATTGCTCTAAGGTTATGTATGTCACTCTCTCATTCTCTAAGGAAGAAAACTCAGACAAAAGGCAGAGGCAATGGTCTTTTAGTCCAACAGCAGCAAAGCCAAGAACAAAGCACAGGTTTCTCTCTCACCCACTGCCATTTTCTACCACATTCCTAACCAAGGTGATACTTTTCTTCATGGATTCCCTTACACTTTAAAGATACTAATTCCTTTTAAAGTTTTCCATTTTACTATGATTTAGAAGTCCTTTTAAAGCTTTCCATTTTACTGTGATATAGTTTAAGAGGAGGGTACAGGTATGGGTGAAGGTACTGAGCTGTAAGGCCAAACAACAGTTATTACTTTGGATTATCATAAAACTACTTGTGCAAAAGAAAGTCAGACTGCAAAGACACTAAGTATATGGCTGTCACTTGAGACTGACTTACACTACTGGTCTTGGAAACCAAGAGTGTTTTTTCCTTGTAATTTTTATCAAAAGAAGTAAAACTAAAATATATAAAGTAACTGTATCAGGTCAGATCACAGATCTATGTGAGGCAGAATCCCATCACCAGCGGCAGACAAAAGCCAGCATCTGGCAGAAAGTATAAGATTAACTTTATGAAAAGCAGTATCCATGATTTAATTTAAAATATATAACCATTATCAGATCAGCTGAATATTATTTGACAACACTGCACCTGAGTACTGTTCAAGAATGGAGCAAAACACTGTGCTACACAGCAACACAATCACGCACCAATTCTGTCTGAATTGAACAACGTCCAATTAGCTGCAGAATTCGGTAGTGATCTGTATTTTTATGTGATGACAACCCCACTTGTATCACTGCTGCCTTCATTTAGCATCAGTGACAGGGCTCCAAGTCTCCATCTCTGACAGACAGGGATGGATTCTCCAAGCACTGACTGAAGCGAAAGGGAGGGTGCAGAGCTGCTTCCCAGCTCAGCCGCACACAGGCAGAGCATAATCACATCACTGCAGCCCTGCCTGCATTAGAGGAGCATTCTCTGCGTGTAACTTTCAGATCACATTAACCAAAGCAAATACCAAGGCCCTGATCATCTTGTTGCTGGCATGAGTCTCCCAAAGTGTGTTGTTGCAGTGTCCTGCTGGGACGAGCACTCACCCACTGAGCTGTGCCTGCAGCAGGGAGCCAGCTGGGGAAGGGGCACAGCTGGGCTGCTGGAAAAAATGCTTTGTAACCAGGCTCTGGTTATGCACACCCCAGCACACAGGGCTGGGGAACAAGGAGAGTGAGGAGATTCAAAGAATCAACAAAAAGTAATTCAACTCTTTTTTTAAATAAAGATACAGAGACAGCAGGACAAAAGAAATGGAGGCACTGATACAGGAGATATTTTTGTTTCATAATAAAAGATAAGATCACTATTTACCACCTGTAGGTGTTCCCTGTGTCCAGCACAGAGCCAAGATACTTGTTGGCCTGGGTAGTGTGTTTGCTGCATTCAGCATGCCCAGTCCTCAGGGGGGAAAGAATAAGACCACAGCAACTTGTATAAAACTAGAAGTGAGCAACAGGCTGGGGTGTTACACATACTCTAGCAGACACAAAAGAAGACCTTTTGGGGCTGTCTGGTGGAACTTCCACAGCAGTGACTGTGAATCCCAAAACAAACATGTAATTTCATGAAATGAGTTATAAAACAGGTTTCAGAGATGTAAAAACTATTTAGCAAGTATTTTCTTACAAGCGCTATTGTCAGTGATGGACTATGGTTCGGCTTCCTCAGAAAATAGTTCCCTCTTAACATTAGCTTGAAAGATAACAAAGGTTATTAGAGCATTTAAACTTGGACAAGCTTTTTAACTCATCACCAGATTTAACTACAGTTCAAGCTCATCTGCACCAGGAAAGGCAAAACAGCCTCCTTTGTGACATGAGCCCAGGTAGTACACTGCATTCAGGTGTCACCTAGAGCCATGTCCTCCCTCCTGAGGGTCCTTTCCTGTTATGTTCACTCCTGACAGCTGGAGAGAAAGGCCAGATGCTCCCTCCAGTCCTGCATCTGTTGGAAACTAAGTGTAGTGAAAGGAAAAAAATAAGGGGGAAAAGACACAACCGTTTTTCTTTCTTCTTCTGTCTGGAAGGATCAAGAAAGCATTAGGTGCCAACAGAGGCTTCAAATACCCTGAGGCTGTATGCTGCTATTCTGAACAGTCCTCCCAGACTCCTGGAGGACTCAGGGCCTAGGGAGCACAGCAGCTGTGACTCCGCAGACTAGAGACTGTCAGAAAATCCCAAGGTGCTCCCTGCTGAAACTGAATTAGTTTGGAACCAAACTCAGTGCAGTTGTTGCTCAGGATTGCTCTTCTGTTCCTGCAGCACTCCATCTGCACAGCCCAACCCCAAAGCAGGTGGGAGAATGTAGCTTAAGAAAAGTTGTTCCTTTGTACTTTGCTGTGTTTCAATGCTTATTTAAGCCCAACTTTTAGCTTCAAGATTTGTCCTGTGTTCCATTTTAATAAGCCAGGGGACACAGTTGTTGTCAAAACCTGAAAGACCTCATAGTCAGGTTAAGACTCACAAGTCACCAGCCCCTGGTGGGATGTGATCATGATGTCCTGTCTCTGCATCAGACAGGACCAGTAGTTATCAATTTACAGCCACTCCACAAACATCCAAAGTGAACAAACTCCACTATCCTCAGAGACAAGTAGATTTCTTTTCCAGCTAAGTGCAAGCCTACCTTATCTTAGAGTACCCTTCCGTGTTTCAAAGGGAATTCTTCTTCCACTGCTTGCACAGCAGTATTTATTTCGTGTCAACATATTAGGAGCAGTTGTACTTTTTCCACTCATGTACAGTGAGAGGGAAGGGAAGTTAGTATGGGTGGGCAGGGATAGTATAAGGCAAAGAATGAAAGAAGGAATCAGTATTTTCCAAGATCGGTTTCAGTATCTCTTAAGAAACATGTGGGAGGGAAGATTGAAAAGGAGGTGGGAGAAGGAAGGAGCTTCACTATATGGAAATATTTCCATGAAAATGTGAAAATTTAAAAAGATCTTTACTCATCTTTCCCCCACCAGCCTATACAAAGCATTAATTACAGCCAGTTACTTCTCAAGCATATCTGTCTTGCAAGTGTAGTCTGCCCTGCTGCTGAAGCAGAAAGGATAGACCTCCATTTATCAAGAAATATCCTGTTTCTCCAGCACAACTAACACTCCATCCAGGCAACTGAGAGATCTCATGGCCACAGACAGTATAGAATCCCCGACAAATGCAAGACAGCACAGTAGGCCATATCTCAGATTCACATTTTCCACACAGGATTGATAATGGAATGAGTAAAATATGAGGCAAAGGGAACTCTTCTGATCATTGCAGAAAAGGCCTGGTATATTCATAGGGGTAAAGCCAGCAGACAAACCCAGTCAAACCCCAGAAGAAGTACATATCACAACTCACTTGCCATTGATGACTCCATCAGGATTAAGCATGGGCACGATCTTGAAAATGAAGCATTTCCGCAGGAGATCAGCAATGGGGTCACTGCTCACAAGGAACTCCAGGGTTCCCTTCATCACCCAGCTGGCATTGCTCTCACCAGGGTGAACACGGGCTGTTAGAAACACGTAAGGACGATTGCCTGGAAAACAAACCAAAAACCATCCCAAAACTGAACAGGACTTTTCTCTAAATAATATCTTTGCAAGTAGATTTTATTCTTTTTGAATTGTGATAATCCAACACGTATTTTAAGGAAAATAACATCCCTCAATGGTCCAGGCATTTCCTCAAGGTGCTATTTGTAAATTGATCAGAGATTTGGTCCTCAGAACCAGCACGGTGCCACTTTCATCTGATCCCCTTGCTTGTTTATTCTGTGATACCCTACAGATACTTACATGTGCCATTAGAGAGCATTCTGTATGTGCAGGTTAATGCCTCTCCAAATGGCAGCAGCATGCTTTGTAGCAAGTCTTGGAAGTTTGATCTGATCAAGCTTCATTAAGGTTTAAAAGCAAGTTAGAAAATATTTCATTTTCGAAGGTCCTGCTCTACTTTCAGTATTTCACCATCAGCAATTCAAAATTGTATAAATATCAAAGCAGATCTGCCCACCCATAAGGGCCCCAAGGACACAGAAGCTGCCTGATCTCTGGCACATACCTGTGCTGTAGGGTCAAAATCATAATTAAACAAGCTAAACTGATATAATTAAAGAAAATGCATTAAGTTCATCAGATAAGCTTCAGAGGTTGAGTACTCAAAGCTAACCATTATTTCATAACCATCCAACAAAAAGGAGAAATAACAATGCACATAATTAAGACAGGCTGTTATGTTTGGTGGAAAGACATTTTTCAGTTTTATATAACAGAGATGCTCAGATTGGCAAAGCTGATTTTCAAAAGTTGCAACTAGAAGAGTTCAGCTGTTTCTAGCAATACATTTGGCATGGGAAGCATAAACTGTGGTAATTTGGGGTAGGGGAGAGGTGTTGGGAGGTTGCTTTTTTCTAAAAAGAAAAAGTAAACAAACTTCTTACTAAAAAGTTCATTGGTAATCTTTACTAATCCTCTTTCAAAGCAGACTTGCAACTCAACAGCAAAAGTTCCCTTGTTATCAGATATGTTATTTGCTGTTCCTGTGAAAAAAACACTAAACACATTTGGTCTAGTTATAAGCCTCCAAAAACTCTCAGTATACATATGTTTAGAAAAAAACTAAGTTTGACAGCAGATTCTTTGAAGATCCCATCTGTGCTGAGCATACTCCACGGATGGGCCAAGGAAACAGGAGAAGGCAGAAGGAGACACCTGCCAGGCTCAGAAAATAAAAGGAAAGGAGAAACCAATTATCTGTCTTAAAATGATCCTTTTGTGAGCATTCACTGTCTCAGGCCGTTGTCACAAGTCAACCTGACAGATTTACTTTAGTGGAAAGCATTATCTGTCAGGGCACCACAGCGATGCCAGGGTAGGTTTGTCCTGCTCTATCAGGCAACGTCAGAGCTCAGGCTCTGTTCCCTTCATCAACTGAAGGTCCCCAAACTGACCGGCTTGGGAGAGGTAACAGGACAGAAAATAAAGCTAAAAGCCTCAGCTAAACACCCTTGTAAACAAGTGTTGAATTACCAAGTCACATGCCTTTTTCTTAGGTCCCAAAGCCACCCTTCAGTTTCCAAATGCTTTACAAATCATTAATCAATTAAAGCAAAACAGGGAGGTAGAACATCACCCTGAAAAATATAGATGGTATTAAAGAGCTGTTAGCTATTTGTCTGACAAACCAAAGGCTGTGACAGAGCTGAGAATAAAGGTGAAACTTCTCATTTCACAGTCAAACAAGGAATAAGCATTAATTTTGTCCTTAACTATATATTCTGCACAGTTCTGCTCTGTATATATGTTAGAGCATAATTTAGTTACATCTTACAGGGATATATTTGGGTTTGGAAACAATCCCCCCTCAATACCTCCATGCTTTCCTCTTAAGCAGTTGGTGGG
The DNA here is from genome assembly GCA_013397135.1 of Pachyramphus minor. Classification (NCBI taxonomy): domain Eukaryota; kingdom Metazoa; phylum Chordata; class Aves; order Passeriformes; family Tyrannidae; genus Pachyramphus; species Pachyramphus minor. Next base: position 626,276 of record VYXB01004996.1, on the reverse strand, counting down.
CACTAGAAGAGTGAACTGTTCTCTCAGCTCAAAGAGCTCATGCAAAGTAATCACCTTCTGGTCCAGTAAAGCAACTGGGACTCTGTTTCTCAATAGCCACTTATTAGGCTTTTATCACTCTTACACCTCACCATACTGGGGGCTTAGTACATTTGGATCGATGTGTGTACATAAATGCCTTAGGCACTTACAGATTGCAAGAGATTCCTTTAGCTGCTGCAGGACTACTAACCATTCTGATTTTTTTTTTTTTAAATTAGAGTACACTATTTCTGTTGTGCTCCAGCTAATTGTGCATTACCATCTACCTTAATAATGTTTTAAAATAACAACAAAAACTAGCCTTCACAAGGACATTTTGCCTTCTCCAAACATTTTCTTCTTTCTGCCATCACCATGATTTAGTGCTGTTTTGCAGGCTCATTGCTGAGCTAAACTTACAGGGCTGTGTGCTTGGAGCTGGGAATGAGGCTCCTGAGGACTTCTAATGGACAACAGCTGTAAACAGCACAGAACAAAATAAAACGTGTTCTCTTTTGCTATTGATGAATATAGCCTTAACAACTCTTACCTCTTCTGTATATTGGGAGAGAGCTCAGCATCTTAATTGAGAAGTTCTTCCTCCAGTGAAAATAAGAAAAATAAAAAAGCAAAGGCTTTCTCATGTCAGAAACCCAAAATAGTTTGCCATAATTCTGCTAATTGCAATAGCGTGGGACTAGCAGAGACCTGAGTTCTGCTTTTCCTCTGAAGGCTCATCAAAGTCAAGCTCATCTTGCTTATATTCAGTGTTGGAAAGCTTTCAGAGCTTCCAGATCTTAAAACTCAGGAAATAGGAGGGCAGGGGAAGAGATCAGAGATCACCTACACCGTTTCCCTGTGGGTGACAATGGAGGACCCAACAGTGTGCAAGTCCAGCCAAGGAAATCTCTCTATTCCAGTTAAAGCTTCATTTAAAAGATCACTTCCTGCCAAGCACATCCTCAGCTTTGACATCTCACCCACAAGAGAGTCATAACCAAGGTATGTACAAGCAAGGAGACCACAGAGCTTGTTAACTGCCTGTTCCCTTCACAGGAACCATCACAGCCAAATCCCACATCCTAATGCTGCTCCCCCAGAGTGCTCCCAGCATGAAAACTAATGAAGCAGCAAATAGAGCAAAGAGCTGATGACATGGCCATAAAACTTGCTTCCCTTGAAACACCTGGAGAACAGCAGGAGTCGCCCAAACCTATGTTTTACAGCATTTCCAGTTACTTGTCTGCCTTGGAATTATTGTGCTAACTGCAATTAACATTAGAGCTCATGAAAGTAGTGGACAAAGCACTGTCCAGCTACACTCTGCACTCAACTGGTAGCACCAGCCAAGATCTCTCCATTCAGTTCAGCTGCTTCACTTTCTTCCTGACTTCCAACACCCCCATAACTGCAGTCCTGACCAGACCACCTCAGTACCACCCAGTACAGCTTATTGGTTTATATTGGTGGCAGGCTGCCCTTCTCTCTGTCCTCTTTCAGAGCCCCTTGTACTATTTCCTCTGTCCTGCTAAACCAATCTCCAGAACACACAGCCTTACATCCTCTCATATATCTCCTTCCAGGACCAGAACTGAGCTTAAGTCTTCAGAATCCTCAGACCGACACTTAGGCATCTCCCCCCCAAGTTCTCAGGAAGCTGCCAGAAACCTGAGGTTAGCCATTTATCTCTGCAAAGCCCACATGACACATAACCTTCTCTGGGAATGTAAATAATAAAAAGGGAAAGTAGAGGAACCTTTTCACGCTACATAAAGCCTTATCCAACAAATCACGTCTCCTTACACTGTGTTACATTTTGACATGCCTGGAATATAACATGGCACCAACAATACCCAAGGTGAGAGATTTAAGAACCTCCTGCAAAACTTCAAGCAAAGAATCTTTGCATGATAATTTTGCTAATGTATCACCTAATTCCCATCTCTCCTTCTCTTCACTCATTTTTCACTGTAGATATATGCATGAAAATAAAAGCTCTGTTCTTTCAGTCATGCTAACTTGCTGCTTAATCTCCTGCCTCTCAGGATCCTTCTCTAGTCATGTTATCACTAAGGTTAACTAAGGGGTGATTTTCACGTCACTAGTCATGACATTAGTTGGGGAAAGAGAAGCCTGAAAGAAAGGAACAAAACCCCATTAACACAGCAGTGTCCTTCATCAAGAGGAGCACAGACAGGAAAAGAAATGCAGTTTCAGATGCCCTGACCTGGGCTGCTGTTATAAATTATTTCAAGCTGAGATTTGAGCCATGCCATTTGTAAAGGCACAGAGCATCGAAACAACACAGGGCTAGGATTTTTTAAGGAGTCAAAGGGGATTATATACACAGCATGTGAGAAATTCAACCTAGATCCAGGTCTCGACTGACATTTTTCTGGCTGTGCCTCTGCATACTTCTCTTTCCTTTAAACAAGCCCAGGGCCATTAAGACATAGGCTTCTTTTTCTGCTTTATGCCCAAGTACAACACCACTATCATGATTGTTACACAAATCAAAGGGTGAAGTTTACCTCAGGATACAGTAAATAGAAACCAAGAAAGCTAAACTCTCCCTTCCTACTTAATTAGCTGCATCCAGTACAGGGTATTCTGTGAGTAAATGACAGGTAAACAGGAGGACCATCATGTAGCTCTTCCATGTCACAGCTGTATCCTATCCTGGATATATCTGATATGCCCAAGGCTGCCTAGTTATGCAAAGCCAGAGAGAAGCCAGGATATGTTGTGACATAAAATGTATACATTAAAGTATGTTTGTAAAAAGCATCAAATACTGAGATCACAGAAAACACGAGACTGATCTCAGGCAGAATCTGCATCAGATGTTTTTCCCCCCTCCTAAAACTCTTCTACTAGTAGTCAGTCTTTCAGTTGCCTTAAGACAGAATAATTCTTTCCCCCCTATTGCCCCTTCACCTCATATTGCTGTCTCCTTGCAGACCCTCTTTTTGGCTAAATGCTCCAAAAGCAGACACATCTTCAGACAAAGGCAAAATACAGTCTAGCAGTATCAGCTGTTGTTTCCCAGAATTATCAATGAGCTCTTCCTTTCTTAAATAGGTCTACATTATATGTATTATTACTGTTACCTATAGCAAAGAAGTGAAATTAGAAATCATCTCCACTGCCTGTTCTCTACCTTCATAACTTGGTGGGGAAATTTCAGCCTGCAAGTTGCTTGGCAACCTCCTTTTGTGTATGTGTTTTATGAATTCATTCACCTCAAATCAGAGATGATCAGGGAGCCAAAAATGAGTACAGACTGCTCAGCCTCAGTTCAGCTTGACATCCTACTACTGCTAGGTTTTAACTCCAGGAAATTGGTAAGCAAGTTGTCAAGTCTGTTTTGGGTGAGCTTCCAAAACAACTTCAAGATTGGAGTAATATAGTTAGTGGGTTTTCTTTCATTAGTAATGATCTTCCAAAGCCCTTCTGCTATCCTAAAGAGTATCAGTTCTCAGCTTCTGTGTATGTGCCCCTTGAAAGGCCTAAAAAGAAACCACTAAGATCAGCTACAGCACATGATCTAGCTAGCTGATGTAGGGAGCTCCAGATTATCTGTCAAAGACAGGCAAGGATCTGTCATCCCCTGCTTTTATAACACACACATTATGGCCTTAATTTGTTCTGTGGCAGCAGGCAATTTCAGATGCTCAAGTATTTTGTACTGCCATGGTCAGACCATCAATCCGTCTGTTTTTCAGTCAGCATGGGAAAAACGTGGACTGTCTTGCAGAGATGCAAGCCTTCTGAGACATAGCAAGTAGGGAAAAGTAGTATTTTCAAGTTAAGTATATATTAATTTCACCTTCTGGGGTTTTTGTCTGAAGATAACACTGACCTTCGAAGAGAATCAGTCAACGGATGCTCAGAAGACTGGAAGACACTGGAACAGAGATCCATCAAAACAGACTGTACAGTGGTCTCATTTAGTATGACTAGAGAAGTGGCAGCATTGCCCTACACTGTCCCATGACTAAAGGAAGGTGCAGGCAGGAGGTAAGTGCAGCAGAGACCTGCGGGATAACTGCTGTAACAGGCAGAGTGCAGAGATCCATAGAGCTATAAAATCCATGGGCTGTTTTCTGAGAGAAGGATTTCATCTGAAATGAAATCAGGCAGGAGGAGCAGACTGAAAAAGCTTCCATTGTCATAAAAATATCTCCCTGGGTAATCCACAGTGATGGAAAAAGGAAACCCTGATAATTTATGTGACAGTTTAATGGGATTTTGGTGACATACGATACTTTAGAAAGAATTTGCCCAAATAGGACAGACAGGACTTTAATAAGGCTTCAGCTCCAAACCAGCAATATTTTCACCCCTTGCTTTTACATTTCATTCTATATACCCACTCCTCACAGCTCATCTTTCTCATTTGCAAGGTACATTTCAACAGTACAAGAGCAACAACTGCACTTTCTACTTAGATCTTCCACCAGACAAATCTATGATTATCTGATCCCTGACGGGATCAATCTGCCTTTGCACCTACAGGGCAGAGCGTCACTGAGCTGTGAACTCCGAAGCTTGAGCTGCCCTCCAGCCATGTCCCCTGCTCTGTGCATGGCACTAATAGCTTCTGTGCAGAAATTAAGGGCAGCAGATGGACAGTCTGGAGCAGGAGTCACTCGCAGAGGGGATGCCCCCAGAACACACTCTGGGGGTAAATGGCTTTCACATGGTGAGTGATGCCTCAACCCGTGTCTCCTGCCTGTGAGAGACACAGCCTTTACCCCCCAGTACAATACCCCAGGCCCTTCACTGCCATTGCTTCAAGAGAAGGCAGAGCAGTGAGAAGAATAATTCAGAGCACTAAACTCGGGTGAATCCAGGGTTAATGGGATGAAACTCCACAAAGGAACATTTAGTCTGAGTATCAGTGAGTTACTCTAAAGAGTCTTCCCTGTGGAGAGGTAGAAGTTAACATTAAAACCACATTGCCCAGAGCACAAGAAGTCATTCTGCACACAGCAATCTTGCAGTAGCTGGAGACACAAATAACACAACAGGCATTTGTTTTCTTTGCTAACTTCAATGGAGAAGCCCTTATTTTGCCAGAAAATCTCCTTCTGGGAATCCAGGCAGGAGAGGAATGATAAAAAGTTGTGTGAAGACCTCCATATTTTGTCCAGTCTTTCTGTGACTGCAGTAGGCTAAGATCAACTTAGGACTTGCACAGGGGCCTGTTAGCCCTAAAACAGCCATGGAAAAACAGAGCATCTGTTAGCATCTCTTTCACCACTGGGAATAACAGTCAAATTTAACAGAAAAACAAGTTATCTATTGTGCAGTACTTCAAGCTGTTCTGCTCCTCAAAAAAATTCTAAAGTTTGTAACATAAAGCTCTTTACTATCTATACAGAACAGATTTAAACCCCACCTATTATCACCTACAGCATTATTCTTAAATATATATTGTGCCTGTAAGAGGCACAGATCCATTTCTGCCTCTGACTTGAGGTCTTCCTCAGGGAATGACTTGAAAGAAATAAAATATATATTAAAGGAATGCAATCAGAGCCTCTCATTGTCAAAGGGATAAAATATCAATTTTTGTTAAGATAAAAAGCATCACAGATTGCCTCTGATGGGAAAAATTAAATTCTTTGTCTTCACTTGATTTGATATTTATCACTCCATTGCTCCAGAAATATTCTAGCAGGGAATGTTTCTTAAAAATATTATTCTGTATTTCTCCTGCACTAAGCAAATTATGAGAGTTTTAAATGGTGTGTTTTCATATATACAAAAAAACCCAAAACAAACAATCCTCAAAGTAAAGAAAAGAGTCTGTGAAAACATTTTCTAAATGTCAACAATTTCACAGTAAAGGACCTTCTGCAGATTGACCTGATTTGTGGCATCACTAAATTGATTTTTACATCACTGCTGTCCAAGTCTATCCTGAATCTTGGAATTGCATTGCCCAGAGCCTATCCCAAAGGAATTCTTGCTTTCACAAGCAAGAGATAGATAAGGTAAAAACTGTCTTCAACTTTTGGCTAGTGATTTTTCTCCTCATGGCCAGGTCTTAGATGAACTGCCCAAACATCTGAGCAGGATAAAGGGTCAGCGCAAGAGGTCTTTCAATCAGATCATCAAGAGAGCAAAACTGACATTGGCCCAACCAATGTCGAGTGACAGAACATAAGCAGAACATATAGCATAATCAGAATCCCAGAATACTTGACAAAACTAGGTGGAACAAAATTTGCCACTGCATAAAATAGATAACATGCAAAAATTTCAAACAGTATGTGGTAAGACACTAAGCACTTGCTGTCTCAGGTCAGTAAGTTCTTTCCTTCAGATGATAGCAAAATGATGTCTAATGGATGGTGTCTTTCCACATCAATCACTATAGGGAGCAGAATGTCAACTAGGAAGACTAGTCTGTTTGAGGAAATAAGATGGCAGGAAGGCTAGGGAGAGGAAAAATGTGCTTTTACCCCCAGAAATTGTTACAGAACACAGAAAAAGGCACTCAAGACTAAAGGAGTCAGGCTGCCAAACAGTCTTGGCAGTCCCAGAAGGAACAGAAGTGGAACATGTGATTCCTTCCTCAGCACTCCATGTATCACTGCAAAAGTGGGAGTTTTCACAGAAGAGAGCTTTTTGTTCTTAATTTCATTGTTTTGTAAGTGATATTCAGTTTATTTTTAAAAAAAATTCTCCAGCAGGTTCTTTTAGGCAAATAATTTAACAGCACATGTGATGGCTCCTAATCAGTTTGAATTTCTGATGTGTAGTACACAGACTAACTTCACAAAGCTGATACTGTGACCTTTCCTCAATCCCAATGCCTTCCTGAATTTTCACCCCAACACTTCCCCCACAGAACTTTAAACTTTTTCAATTGACCCTGCCACAGAACCCCTCTGTTGAAGCTCAGCCACTCTGTCTGTACAATCCACAGCATGAGCTTCTTTCTTACTTACCATAGGAAACACTCATACTGAAACCATTATATTCCAGAGCATTCATCTCCTGCTCTGTAAACTCTGAGTGCTTTTAAAAGAAACACTTATTTATATAAAAGGAAATCCCTGTAAATCACGGTCATGACAGGCTAATGGTTAGCACTGCAAAGATGATTTATCTTCCTGCTGTATCTAACAAAACTTCTTATGCTAATACCTTGTTTTTAAAATAAAAAGAGACTTCTAACTGATGTTTTCTAACTACAAAAATATACAGTTAATGAAAAACACCTTGGATCAAAAAATAACCTTCACCTGCTGTCTAACATCCCCATCAACCCTCAAAATCAAAAGATCTCCTTGAATTACTTTTTTTTCCCCTCTGTATTATTTAGTGTACTTCCCTCATGGATGAAGAAACCAGCTATTCAGTCTCACTGCCTGTTTATAATCCAAATTCATTTTAGGGTTTGCATGCATTAGCTGCATGCTTTAATTTGATATATTTTATTTGATTTCAGTCTATTAAATTACATTTGAGGCAGGTTATATGGCCTCATGGGGAGCACTACCCTTTGTGCAAACAGTAATTATTTTGTCTGAGCTGAGCCTAATTTCACATTGCATATTGATAGGCTGACAAACAAGGTCATGTTGTCTGCATGGCAAGTGATGGTCCAACTGGTAGGAGAGACTTCTGACAAGCTGGATGGTGGTTCCTGGGAGTGTTCTGATTAAAAGGGTATGATCTAGGATATGAAATTAAGGAGAAAGCCATCAATTACGAGCAGAAGTGTTGTTTCAAGTGTATCTACAGACCTTCTGCATAGCTTGCAAGCCCATCACCTATGCCAGCACAGAGACTATAAGCATCTCACTACATGTTTATTGCTCATTCATGGTTAGTAAGGGCTAAAAATGGGGAGAATAGGGATAGTGGGGGCACCATGGTCTCTGAAACTCCCTGAGTCCTTCATCTGTCTCTTGCTCACTCTTTTGCCCTCTGGCCAGTAGCTCTTTGTGAAGCACAATTCCCCTGTGCCAAGTTGTGCCTCATGGTGACCCTCAAGCCATTGTTTTTATGCCCTTTCAAAAAGCTTGACAAAACTGTCACAAAAGGAGCTTGGCATCTGGAAGCTGTGAAAGACATGATATGACCTGATTCATAAAACACAGCTAAACAGCTTGGGCTGCCAGAGGCCAGGATTTACAATGTCTAAGAATGGCCTGCTCTGCTAAGTGCATTTTCCTACTCCACAGCAATATAAATTCCCAAGCTGAGGGTGACCTGCAACACTGTGAAGTGAGAAAGCAAGCAAGAAACTAATCTTTTTGGAGCCAACCCTGTCCACTGCTGGTCAGTATGGGGAAAGAAGGACTTCTGCTCTGGCAGCACCTTTTTCATATGGCCTTGGATCTAGGGAGTACTAAAACAAAAAAAACCCAAATAAAACAAAAACATTTTTTCAGAGATTCTCCCAGCACAGCAAGCACAAAGAAAAAGAAAAATCAAGTGATAGATAGTTTTTGTTGTGTTATCCACCACAGCCTCATTGTTAAAATAAAAGCCTCCCTGCATTTCTATTTCCAACAGGCACAGCCTGACCAGCGAGGAATTTAAGGACTTCCTGTCCTCTTATCCATCTACCTATTTTCTTCATCTCTGCTTCAATCATTAGTTACAGCCTACTGTTAGATGCTCACCATGGGGCCTAAACATCCTTTGGGAGACCTGTCAAAGTCACCATGATGCCAGTGATAATGAACTCCATCTCACTCATCTTCCCTTAAAACACTCATTAGACTGAAGATTGCGTGTTTCAAGTGTGTTCCAAGTTATGAAAGCAAGGATTTACAGAAAAAACAGGCAAGTTGCACAAGGATAAAATAAAAATCAGTGTTGGAAGCTCCACATCTGTCTCCCAAGCCCCAGTCATGAAGAATTCTGTGCCATCCATGTTCACCCTAGAAGCGAATTTCTACATAATCCATTACTTTCTCCTCTTTTCATTAGCCATGAAAATGAATTGAAACGTGCACTTAAATATAACCACTAGAGCCCTCTCTCAGTTATGTTATTTGTCCTATACCAAGATCAGCTGCCATTTTGAATCTGAAACCTTCCCAATCCTTCCCAAAATTATTAAATGCAGATTTTCAGAGTGCTATGATATTCTTTTATCCATCACTATTATGTCATATTTTCAGACTTGGGGAAAAAGTGAAAGATGATATGAAAGTAGTGAGGGAAGAATGAGGAAATAAAATAGGATGTTGATGAAGGTCTCTCTGGTTTTCTTGAAAAATAAAATAAATAAAATAAAATTCTATAACATTTGGGAGACTTAAAAAAACCCCTACATAATGTCTTTTAATATTTTCCTGAAGTTATCCACAAGTCTTATCTGTGGGCAAAAACATACCTCCAACCCCATTCTGACTTCTTTATTTACTCATACTTTTCACCTCTGTCCATATTATGGTTTAACAAAAAATTCAACGTATTTTATTTAATCTCATTATTTAAAGACAGAGAAGTAGTATCCAGGCTAACCCATAAAAACCTTCAAGACATTTTGTTAAGGAAATTCAGTTACAAAAGAAGAGTAAAAGCTTATAAAAAGAGTTGCAAAGTGGCAAGGAAAATTACTTCCCCCTCCCCCCACCAGCTAAGTAGCACAACAATTGCAATTGATAGAGCAAATTAAATTCTAAATGCACTGGTGATTTGATAGATGTAATTTTCTAAGTGTTACAGCTGCATAATAAATGGCCTGAAATGATACAGGAGTCCAAGTTTAGCTCTCTGGGAACACTGGTGCACTTTGCAGGATCTACCATGTCACTCGTCAACTCGTTGATCTTATCAGCACATTTGCAGTCTGAGCATAGCAGCTGCCTCTGCTTGTTTTTTAGCAATTTCTATTTTTGCATTAGAAACACGTGGGCAAGCTCAGAGAGCTAACAAGTTTCTCTTTGATGTAGAGATGGACGAATCCCCTCATTAACAGAATGGCCTTTTAAAAATCATTATCGGGTATTTTTAGTCCCATTTCATTTTGGTATTTCTGTATAATTGCAGCCCATTAATTGCAAATACTTGTTTCTAGAATCTGTCAGTTGTAGGAAACAGGAAGTATCAAGCCTGTGGTATCTGCCTAGTGCTGGTTTCAATGTATTGATGCACTTACTTTACTGGTATAAGATTGGCTACATCAGTCACACGAGAATGGATCTTGTTCTCCAATTAGAGAAATTAAAGCAGTTAAACAGGTCAGGCAGAAATCTGCCTAGACCCTCCCAGCAAAATCAACTTACAGTTGGAAATTAGAAATAGCAGGTGTTCAGAATTACAGGTACAAGACCTGAAGAAAAACAAATGCACACAAAGTATTGCAAATATGCCTCCTTTCTCAGTAATACTCTTGGATAGATTAATATTAAGATCAGCACATAGAAATAGCATTTGATTAGGGTCAGCACATAGAAATAGCATTTGCTACATTTCACATAAGTGTAGAGCCCATTGCATGAATGTGGGCAGAGTAGCTGAACAAACTATCTACTTGCAGCTCTGGCAAACATGCAGTAAAGCTGTTCCATACAATCCAAACAGCTCCAAGCATTTGTAATACATGACTAGCTAGGTCAGCCTTTATCAGACAAAAATGCATAGCTTGGAACATTAAATCCAGAAATTGGATTGTATTTTTCCAGAAAGTTTTCAAAACCTTGAGGTATCAGTTGAATGACTTTTCTATTTTGAAGTCAGGCGCGGTAGACAGTCTCTCCAAACCAGTCAGCCAAGATTTAGAAGCACCAAGAAACTTCCCAATTTAGAAGGATAAAGGTGAAAACAACATGAAAGTTATAATGCCACCCACACTGTTTCCCAACACTCTGTTAGTTCCATGTGTTGAGAAGGGTTTGCCTGTGCAAGCAAAAGCCTATTGTTAGACTGAAAAATTCAAGAGTCACAGGATCATGAAAAAACACCTCAGAGTATCAGAGTTCCCTGTTAGCAGGACACACGCTGGGTTCTGTCACAGCCTAGCAATTCTTTAACACAATCTGTGCAAGACTTAACAAACTGTCCCTAAGCTGAGTTCCAAACTAAAGGCAATGATTTGCTAGAAGAGTGGCAGACCCCACATTTTTCCCACTCTTCCCCATCTTCTTATTCAAAATATTTTGTTCTTATGAGATCATCAGGCACCAGAAAGTAGAGTGTATCTAGCTCAATCTGTGTACCAGCACGGCCTTTCTGGAACAGAAAGGAAAAAATATTGAGCCAGAGACAAAAACTGCTCTCTCTGATGGTGAGAGTGATTGTTTGGGTCCAACAGCAGCTGGTACGTGTGCTACACTCCCTGGGCTTTCCAGCTACTGATTACTCTTTCACTAGGCCAACCTGCCAGCTGTCCTGCCCCCAACTCTCTGATCACAGCTTGACTAGTAGTTATCAATGAGGAGGTACAACCAAGCAGAAAGGAGAACAACTGGTAACTGGGACAGCCCAGCAGCTCATCCCCTCTTCTCAGAGTAATACTCCTTAATCACCTTAACAAGGGCAGAGAGGGCAGAGAAAGTGAAAATAATAAAAAAAAAATAATAAAAAAAATCACATTCAAGCAATACTTCTACTGCTACACAACTCCAATTTCCTGCCTTACAGAAGGTTTTAACATAAGGAACTTCTTACTGACCTTATATCCAAAATACAAGCATAATCCACAGACTGCTGGACCTTCAGCTCTACTGACCAGAAGCAACTGGTTTAATATAGGTGTCAAGGGGCAGGCCCAACTACCTTCAAGCCAACTCACTTTATACATCAACAGGTGCTCCAGACCTTATGATTTGTGAAAAACAACCACCTGTGCAGTATAAGGCATGACCAGTTGGGCAATATTGTGACCAGCTGAAGGAACCCCCTCCTGACCTGTGTTTACCTTGAGGCACAACCATTGATTGACTCTACACCCCTTAGTGAAGACATTGTTCCTTAACAATATTTAATCTCCAGAGAAAATCTGACCCTAAAATTATGTCCTCCCTAACACAACCCATCTCCATCACATTGAGAATAGATTTAACTCAATTGAAATGTTTCTCTGGCTAATTTATACAGTACCACAGTGACCTTTTAGCATATGCCCCACAGGACCGTGTGTGACTGGAATTTATGGCCAGGCATGGGAAATGTGCAGCTTACTGAAATACAGGGTTTTTTCTATACCATAATTTGAAGTTGATAATAGAAATCTAGTAGCAGTTCAATGCTTGTTCACCATTTGAGGGAGTAAAAGCTGCCTGGGGGCTCTGCTGGGCTTTATTTCAACACCTTTACTGGAAAGAGATTGGCCATTGGAAGCACAACACCTGCAGGTTTCTCATAGATTGTTTTCACCTGAGGGAGAGAAGATGAATTTGTTCCCCCCTTCTGCTAAGGCAGGAATTTGGGCAACCTATCACTCTTATGGAAGCTTGTAGCTCCACTGCAATAAGGACAGGCACTGGGGTGTTGTAAGACAGGCGTGTTCCAGGCAGCTGACTATAAATTTCCAAAGTAATAATAAGTAATACATACAACCAAACCATCTTCAGTTTCATTGATAATTTTCAATGCCTTATAGCAAAAATACAAGTAGTACCAAGCTCCTGTGAGAAGACACTTCTGAGGCACTTGACAAACCAATAATGAATTAAAATAATTATGACTAAGATATGCTAATTTAGATTTTCACGATGTTTAATTCATTAGTGTATCAGAAAAGGCTCTTATGTTCTGAAAGTCTGGAGCATAGCCAGTACCAAACACTAGTTAGAGAATCATAGTATATCTTGAGTTGGAAGGGACCCACAAGGATCACCAAGTCCAACTCCTGATGTTCTAGCCCAAGTCCATAACAACAAAGAAGATATTGCTAACTTATTTTCCAGAAAATGCTGCTGCTGTTAATCAGATAATTTCTTCTCTGGAAAGGACATGCAAAGGTTACAAGTCTCTTGAGAGAGAGATAAGACTTATAATTAAAAGAAGGAAAGGTAGCAGAACAAGTGCTGAAGAAACAGCAGAAAATTCTGTAGCACTGTTCCCTAAGAAGAGGAAGGCTTAGAACAAATCTCCAAATTTCAGGAGGAACTTTATTAAAAAAAAATATAGAAAATTACAGCTAGATGAAGAACACTACAAATTATCTCATGTCATGTGGTTGTTCTGTCATCATGCTGTATAAGGCAAAGGTGGGACAGAATGAGAGATTACCCTAATATTTACTTTCTCTTTTTGTAAAAAGCCACTGTGGTTGTCTATGCTTCAGGGCCCATTTTTAGCATCCTTGTTCAGTGTTTTCCTTCCATTCCTTGCTGGTTTGACTACCGGGATTCAATATATTAATATGCATTTTGCCAAGCTCACAGAAGGCTGACCACCACTGTCAAAGCTGTGCTGGCAGAGTCAGTTCCACCAAACGCTGGGATTTAAAGAGCAGTTGATACATCATGAAAAATCCTGGCCTCAGGCTGCAGACAACCCTGTGTCTGCCTCACAAATTTCATGTTCTATTCAACCAGCTTCCACCTTTATGGCAATAGGCTGAATACTCAAACAGGAGCATGGTTTTAGAGAAATTTGTCTGCCCTTTTTGCAATGGGCTGCCACGGTGTTGTGACTGGGATATCAGAAAGAAAAATTAGAAGAGTTGTTTGAAATTGAAAGACAATCTTGAAAAATGTTGAGCACACACTATCAGTGTTGCATATCTGGAGATCGTTGCTTTGGCTTCAGATGCTTGATAAACTACCTATTCAAGTGGAAAAAAAGTGTATTCTCCATTCTGTAATTATTTAGCACTGTAGAACACACGACAATTTTATTCAGCCTTTCTTCACTGCTGCATTGAAACAGGATCACAGTTTTCACAACAGCTGACTTCTTTTTTTCTTTTTCCTGTCACCAAAAACAAAGTGTTTGGTACAAAGTGAGAAAGCAACCAGCACCTCTGTCTGGTAGCTCTGCAATGAGGAGCAAATCTTCAAATCAAGAGAATACACAGATTCAAACCTCACTATTGCAGATGCAAGAATAAAGGAAAAAAATGTTTTTCTCCTGTGTTCTATAATCATCTCATTCAATTTCTATGCACAGTAAAATCTGTTCACTTTTAACTATAATCAGAAATAAGGAGAAGAGATATTGAAGTGATGAAAGGAAAAAGCAGAACAGGTTCTTTAAATGGGTTATGTTAAGGGAGTGTAATGCTAGTGGACTCTTTCTGCATAAGATTGCAATTTGGACCATATTAAGTGTGTAGGTAGCTGGAAAAACAGTCTGTCTGAAATAACATTCTCTGTTCACATTCAGTTGAAATGCCAACCCACAAGGATCACCCTGAGGAGCTGAGGCTTTCTTCAGCTCTTGGTTTCTCTCCTGGATCTGTCATTAATAGTAGCAATGGTTCTTTCTTCTTATGTGATACTTGCATTGTACAAATAACATTGTAAAAGCCTATCAGACCTCTCCAGAGAAACCAGCCAGCACACAGACAGAGAAGGGGAACTGGCTTGCTCCGTATTTGGCAGGCAAACGTGACCTCAGGGTTCAGCAGCACTGGCTATGGTGTGAACATGTGTGCTGGAGGGGGTATTTCATGCAATAACACTAGAGCAACAGATGTGCTTGCTGTTGGGAACTGTTTCCAACCAGCACAATGCCAGATTACCACTCCAGCTGAATCACTACAGGCAGTTCTTCTGCCTGCTGGAAAGATCGTTACCAATCAAAGCAGGTTGTTCTACCTCACTATTTCGACATTATTAGAGGAGAGCTTCCTTTAAAGTGTGCAGTTTCCTTTGGGGTGACTGACTCCAATAAGGTGTTGATCTAATTTGATCCCTGTTTCACTAGGAGATATGTCATCTCCAGATTTGAAAAAGTTATTCAAGAGAAGAGAGCTTGAGCCTTTCATAATTAACATGCAACACTGGTTGCCATGCAGGGAGCAGGCACAGTTGAAATAACTTGGAGTCAATAATTCATAAACTATAATGCATTATTAATCAATTATCGAGGCCTGAATTACATTTAATGAGATTAAGCTGATTGGAGCACTAAGCTGTTTGAGTCATATTGATTTAATCAATGTGCTTAATTAAACTGTGTACATTTTCCACATGATCATTATTTCCCAGTATCCTGCATAAGTGGCCCCTGCAATTCACATCCTCTGCTGTTCTTTGCTCAGGAATTACTCTTTGTTGCAATTTATATTTAAAGGTAAAGGGCTTGTTTCTTTCTAAGAAAATATCAAAGTTGCAAAACAACCATCTAAATAGCTTATATAACCAAATTGAGAAATGTTAGAATATTTTTCCCAGCAACTATGTCCTTTTGATTCCATAGGCTTAAGATGACAGCAAGCAAAGACACCTCATTAGTCTCACTTCATCCCTCATTCTAGTTCCAGGAGCATCTGCAGATTCAAAGGGCAGAAGCATCCTGCTATATCTATCCCAAAGACATTGCTCTCTCCATGTTTAGAAATATGCTTAGACTCAAACAAAAAATGAGCTTCAACTCCTCAAAAGACTACATTTCAGATAAGCAGATGTCATTATCTTTTTTGACAGTATTCATGATGGTTTTCCCAGCCATGCATAAAGAGGACATGTGATGACAGAAGAGCAACTCAAAGTGACAGCTATTACAGATGTAAATCCATTTGCTAGTGTCATTTTTGTTTCGTTTCCCTCACCTCTGCTGCTAATAAGCCAGGACATTTTGGTTTAACTTTAAACCCCACAATTTATCTCTGTAAGGCTACACACTGCTAGAAGGATGGTCATCAGGTGTGTTGACTCATGTCACACTGAATAATCAGGATTATTAATGGGGATGACAACCATAGAACCAGCCATGAAGAGAACTTTGCAGTTGCTTTCTTCGTGATGTTACAAACAATCATTGTCCTGTCCCACTCTGCAGTGATGGTGTTCTCAGTGGATGCAGGATTAACCCCCATGGTGATATATGATGCTCATGTCCTTCAGCTGAGAATACAGTGATGTTGGGAGTCATCAGCTGAAGCAGTGCACAGCTGCACCACCCTACACCCATTGAAATCTTCATTCTCCTAAGGAATTTCTTTGGGATTGTTTCAATTATTCCTCTATATTAGCACTAACCAGAATGGCAGCTACCCTACATCACTTCAGAGGTGTCCTGCCTCTTCCCTTCTCTAACTAAAGGTGAGACCAAATCCACCCCAGCTCAGGGCACAGCCAGAAAACACCTCCTGAAAAACAGTCACATGGCAATGCAGGGTATACCCTGTCCTCTCTCCAATCATTTTGCATTTGGTGGTTTTAATTCCACCCCTCTGTTACCATTAGCAACATATCAGTGTCCTTTGCTTTCTTAACAAGAAGACAATGTTATCATTGCCTGTGCATCAGTGTTTAGATATTTTACTTACACTTCCCTGAAGAGTTACTCTGTCCATTTGCTCTATCACTTACAACAGTGTCCTATGGCTTGGAAGGTCCACCCAGCTCTCTGCCAGGGAGTTTAGTAGAGTTACACACTGCACATTTGCATGTATAAATAACATTGTGAATTAAGAGTTTGCAAACTATTACTCAGCACTCATACATGCTGCTAACACTGCCTTCACTGGGCTCTGTGTGTGGCAAATCCAAGAAAATCAGAGCTCTGCAAACTCCTACTAATTCATGGAGCAGTTGGCACCAAAACTGGAAGCTTTATCATTCTCCCTGTTTCTGCATTCATTTGATAATGCTCTCAGAGGTGTTGGGAATCACTCTCCCTTCAAAAGTCCCTTTAACTCTCATCAGGCAGTGTCTGAGGCTAGACCTAGCAGAGCCAGAAATAAAGTCACCCTCACAGAGTCAGAATGGGAAACCAATGTCTTTATCACAAGACCATGGAGGATCTTGCAGTTAGAATGAGTAGCAAAGAAATCCCTACTAGCTGGATGCTCAGCCTTCCCATGATAGCAGGAAGGGCAAATTTAAAAGAAAACAGCAACCACAAACCCAACAAGATAGACATTCTCAGTTTCTATTTGTACAAGTCTGTGGAGCTGCAGAGCCCAGGAGGGCCCACTGATGAGCCTCGGACTTTTGTTGCAGCCTCCAGGTACCCACAGACATGAATCAAGTTTGAATGGAGGCTGTGCAGTTTGTAACTGAGTGGTTGCATGACTGAGAGTCAAAGCACAGGAAGCCAAATAGTTCCCAGCTCACTTCTTTCTTTCTTCGTATCAATTTCAGAACAGAGCATTTAATAAAAATTATTCAGTGTACCACCATCACATAAAGGGCAGATAGGAAGAGAAGAAGGAGAAAGGAGCCTAAAGTGAATATCAAAGCCTCACACAAACAAGGCATAATGAAGGGAAGCAGCAGCCCATTTTTCTTCCCTTCAGCATGCGGTGCGTGTGCAGTGCCTGCGAGCGTGCATGGCTTGTGCTTCCTATTAACAAGGTGCACGTTAATAAATTTAACTCAGACAAATTTAACCATCCTAGGGCCACATTAATCAAAAGCCTGACAACAGCAATCTGAAAGAGTTGAGCAAGGGAAGCAAAGCACAGCTGACACATGCCCTCCCTGTCCCTGGGCCGCTCCCACTCCATCAGCACCTCCACAGTAACTCCTTCCCACTGCACTCCTACTGTGCTGATCCTGCTGCCTTCCAAGTACTCCTCACCCACCCAATGCCTCTTCATCCATAATCTTTCACACTCCTCATGTTTTTAACTAGAGAAGGATTAGAGTACTTAAGTGCAATCCTTTGCAAGAGCTAGGAAGTTCTGGTGAGATTTGTGTTTTACCTGTGCCACCATTGAAAAGAAACTCTCAAGGTAAAGATTAAATGTACAAAGGAGAAATAAATTTGATAGGAAATCAAAATGACTATAGCTCATGCAAACTATGAATTAGCCAGAACCAGAAGGAAAGAACAAGGGCTATCAATTTGTATTTATTACCCACATGCCCAGTTCCCCAGTCCTGGAGCTCCACGTCACTTCTCAGGCTGAAATACACACACATGGAGACTGTACAAAGCAACAGGAGTTGCTACAGAGAAATCTTCCACCCTTTGGTCCCTTTGTATTTAACTCTAAGTTGTTGCTTTTGATTTATGTTTTTAGCATCGACAAATAGGTCCTTCTACCAGCCAAAACACTTCACAGAGAGAAGGGTACGTTAAACAAGATGAGGAAACTGTGAAGCATGTGCCACCCAAAGCCACACAAAGCAGCACAAATTACGCTGTGTCCCCAAAAACCATTATTATCCAAATTACTTAAACAAAATAAGCACATACGTGATTATTCTGATTTGCCTAGAGGCATCCCCACAGCATAAAACATGGTGTGCTGCCTTGCTGTTCTCCCACTTGATGAAACAATAAATATTTTCATCACTTTAGAGTATTGGTGTTTATATTTATAGTCTTGGAAACTTGAAAGAAGCTGTGTTGCCTTGACAATGTCTTTCCCCCAAACAATGTCTTTTTCAGTTAGACAACGGGGTTTTCTACATGTTCTGTTTTGATTGAGTTCCACTGGCTCATGGATAGATCTAGGAAGTCTTCAACCTTGTTGTATTACAAGGCTTCAGAGGTAGTTTAGTGGCATGTCATTTTATGGCATTTCAGTGAGAACTGCAAGGTCCCACTGGCTTCAAATACTATCACAAACCAGGAGATATTAATTTCTCTGGAAAATAAAAAGGACTTGAGCCACATAATTGCAATTTGAACTCAGGTGCAGTATATTACAATAGTATGAAATATTTGGAAGTAGTATCTGTCCAAACCATTCCTAAACACTTTATGAATCTTTCAGCAAACCTGTGCTGAATAAGCAAGCCAAACCTTGACTTCACACACAGGTTAATGACCTTTGAAAACCTACCAGACTCTCTTTTAATACCACAAGAAGCAGCCTAATTTACCCTGAGAATACAGTGCTCCAAGAATGGCAATGCCTCCTAACATTGTCACATTTATATCATCATACTTACTTGAAACTGTTTTTTTTTAATTTCGTATGACAAAACACACCTTTCAGAAAGTCCTCTCAAAGCCAGAGAAGTATAAGTTCAATATTTAGGACATTCACTTATCATATGACTGCCTCACTCCAAGTCCTTGATTTGATAAATCCAATCATTAATCTAGCTTCTGCTTTGTGTCTCTTCCAGATGGCTTCAATCCTCAAATAAAATATTCCAACTTATTTTCTTTCAGTTGCCCCCTTAATACCTGTTGCCATGGGGTGCTACCAGCTAACACCCTACCAGGTGATTATCTGGCATGTGCCAGAGGCTTTCTTATACAACCAACCTCCCCTACCACAACTCCCACCCACTGGCTTTTTGTACCATAAGTACCATGATACAAATTCCCATATAGCCTGCACTTGGCTATTTTTTGTCAACGTTTCAATAGAAAAGCATGTTCATGATCATAAATTTGCTAATTCAGGGTAAAAGCTCAGTTTGTAATAAAATTATTATAATAAAAAGGTATGAGCTCCAGATGATTACACTGTAATGACAGCATAACCACAGTCACTGTGCTGTAAACCTGAACCAAAAAAGATGGCAACAACTTTCACCAGCTCCAGTATTTGAGCTTTCTCTTAGTTTATGCATGTGGAATGGACATTATGAGTAGTCCCCTCAAATAGCACCACATAACCCTGAAATGAGAATTCTGCAATGAGAAATTTGATCATATCACAGAATCCCTTTGCATACTGCTAGACTAATGTTTAAGTGAGGTAATCAGATCTATTTGCTTAACATCCAAAAAGATCTTAAGACAATTTAAACATTCATGCACACTTCCTCAAAGTTCTCAACCCACTGAAGAGTAGAGATTAAAGGAAAAAATAAAAATCAGTGTGTGCCTTGTTCCTTACTCCAGAAAAAAGTTCAGCCTTCATTTAAGTAGTTAATTGTTTAGGCTTTTAAACTGAACCTAGCTCAATGTGGTGCTAATCTGAATCTTCTTATCACTTGCTATTGGGTTACAGGAACTTGCATATCTTAATCTTGTTCATCAAGGCCACTGAAGGTCTAAATCTTTGGCTATCACAGTGAAAAATATTCATCTCTAGATATAAAATGGCTATTACAATATTCGCCATTAGATATTACAGCATCAGTTAGCTCTGAGATGGAATGTAAAGAGCTATATTGTGGCCAGATGGATCTGCTGGGCACACTGCAGGAGCTGGAATTTCACCAGAACACTTCAAGTGCTGCTCCAGCTAGGAACAAGTTATCTTGTACTTTTTTTTTTTTCTCAAGTTTTAGAATTCAAAATACATAAATCATTTCAATATGGAACATAACATTAAAATAAAATTTCTTGTTGAATTAGTTACTTGAACACCTTTTTTTTTTTTGCTGTACGTAATATTTGATATTGAACTTTGCAATTATTTCAGATCATTAAAGAGAAATTTGATGTGCAAAATGGTGTCAGTTCTCCTCCTTCCTCCATGCAAACCTGTAATTTTTTAAAAGCATTGTAATTGGCTAATCTGTGTTTTAGATTTCTTTTTCCAAAATGAGAAAGACAAGAAAAAACAGCATATTCACAAAACAGGTTGTCATTGTCACTGCTGACACGAGCACAACTCACCAGCATCTTTTTTTAATGCTTCATTTGGCTACTTACAGAATTGCTCCAGGTCATCTCTTTTTTTAGATTCTGGCATAGCAGTGATTGTGAGCAATGGGCATGGATTTCCTCCCAGTGTCTGGCAGAGTGTCTGCTGCCTCCAGTAAACCTTCTTGGGGTTCCTATTTTGTTCCAGAATATCAAGATGCGACTGAAAATGAAGCAAGGAAGCAGATTTATAAGAGAGTTCTTGGTCTATAAAATCTGATTTTATTCCACTAGCTGTATATCATTATTGATACTAATTTCATATCTTGCTAACTTCCCAGCTCCTCTCTTCTGCCAGTTAATATCACCATGTTTTGCATCCCACAAATATGCACAAGCCATTCACAATATGTCCCAGTGTACTGAAGCTACACAGAATTATTTATTCCCGTACCATGGTCTAGTTGAAATTGTCCCTTTTCTTAGCAGAGGTATTGACTAGATTATCTTCGAGGGTCCCTTCCAACCCAAGCTTGTATGATTTTACCTCAACAGTTCCTAGGTGTTTTTCTTATTAGCGTAAAGAAATTTCCACGCATACATGAAATCCAAAAGAGAAGCATTTACTCTTTATATTTTAATAGGGGTTATGTAGAAACGTGAGAAAACTCACCATTTTTGAGCATTTATAGAATTGATTGGTTAGCTGTCAAGCACATGCCAGTGAAACTTAGTGACAACTCCGTATCAGAGGCAGCCAAAAAGTTTATATCCAAACAACATTTTGTACAATCAGTAGTGGTAAATTTGAAGAGTGTCTTTCCAAGAAGTTACTTGAAAAGGAGATTTTCTCCCCGCCCCCAAAGTTTATGACAGCTTTAAACAATTCTGAAGTCCAACAGCTCCTTGAGAAATTTGAGAAAAAGAACTGGCAGCTTAGAAAAAAAGACTTTCTGGAACAAATTCTGATCGCCTCATTAGACAAACAGCCACTTGTCACCCACACACCAGATGATGCGAGTTCTCTGTTTACACTGTAATTGCAAGTGGCAAGATGAGTGTAAGTAATGCCATTGCAGGGTGTTGCTAAGTGTTGTGGAACACCAGTTGTCTCTCAATTGGTAGAAACAGGGATAGTGTACTAGGCACACTTGTCCTAGCAATACTTTAACTAAAACACATAAATTCACTGAACCACCCCTACACAGTAACTTATTGTCTGTACAACTCAGGGCTAAATTTTAACTGATATTTATGGGACAAGACTTTCCTGTTCCTCAAACCTTAGAACTCACCATGTTTCAGACTGCTTTCCCAGTATTGAAATAGAGTCATATAAACATAGAAGTGAAATTTACAGTCAAGATGCTATAAAACAATTAAAATACTGCTCAATAAAGTAAATTTAATTATTAAATGCATATAACAATCTCACATAGATACAGAGAACTCAATATAATCATTTACTTATGTTTCTGGTACCCAGTGAAACTTAAATGGGTATAGCTGCCACTGAGATTTCAGCTAGATATCCAAACAATTAACACTGATGTAAAAATAGATAAATTACTGTTCATAAAAGAAATGTAATTACTAATGTACAAGAAGTAATGAACTGCAGAGTGCGTCCAGTTCAAATAGGATTTTGCACTCCTTATTTTCTGCAAATATGCCTGTTACCATTAAATATATATGATATTTTAAAACATTTTCAAATTAGTAACTCCATATACAAGTTTATCTTCTTCCCCAAAGCACTATGTATTTAATTGAGCCCTTGGGTTCATAATCATTTTTAATTTATTATTGATATGTAAAACCACCACACTTCACCAGTGGACAAATGCTTTAAAATGCAATCTACTGATGCACAAACCTGATTTAGTTTATTTACTGTGGAAATTAAAGTAAAATGGAGAAGTGTATATTGCATCAGTCGACATTTTAAATTAGCCCAAACAAAGAAGTTATTTAGAATTATTAGAGGCAATGATTTTGCTTTGGCTAAAGAGCTGGACATGACAATCTATCAATCTTTCCTGACCATAATTTCCATTTACCCAACTTTATGGTCCTTACTGGGTCTGAGTTAATTTAAACTTTTCTTTGGGCAAATTCCCTTTAACTTCAGTGAGGTTTTTATTTGAAGAGACAGTGAAATATTTAAAGACCTGGTTCTGCAAGTGTAGGAGTAATATCTTTTTCATGTCTAGTCTATTCATTGAGGAGCAGGTGAGATATTCAGGGATTCCCAGAGTGCACAAACTCTCCCAGTCTCTCTTGCTTTGTGCCAGCAGAAGACAGAAATCAATAACACTAAAATAATCATGAGGCACTGCATTTATGTGAAACAGTCATGATGGTGAGTAAGCCCACCCAATTCTTCAGTATGGTTTTGGTTTTTTACCCCCACAGACAGTAGATATATATGCCTTCAAGGCTACAGGTCAAACCCCACTACTGGAGCATACACTCTTCCTCATGGATTTTGAGGAGTAACCGGTACCCGTAAGCCTGAGAAGAAGTGAGCTGACAGACATGTTTTGGACTGTAAAGGCTTGACTGGCCTTCTCCCAGATATTGGAAGCAGTTTCTTTAAGCACCTATAATGGGATGCAAAGCAGTTGATGAGAGACTTGTTTGAGTGGGAATTAATCTAAGCCTAACTCTGCTGACACACCAAGCAGGGTGGTGAGTACGTGGGGGAGGACACTGTCCCTGGGAAAGCACAGTCTCTAATATCTGGGTAAGCAAACCAATCCCATAACAAAAAATAGAGTGAGCTCAAACTCCACCAACCCACACCAGCATTTATTGCCCAAAAGAAAATGTATTCATAATGAAAATTGAGGGGAGAAGGAAGGGGAACTATCTACTGTAACTGTGGGGGTTTGTTTTCAGTGACATCTTTCTCATCTTTAACAAAAAAGCACAGCTACTCCCAGAACTATTCATTTCCCTTCTTTCATCCTACCTTCATTTCAGACTTTGGCATCCAAATTCAGAGAAAGGATGCTCAGTGCCTTTCCCAGAAAATTCCCTTACCATCCAACCCTGGCCAGAAAAGGCCCCAGAAAACAAATCCTTCCCCAGGAAGCAAATTTGGTACAACTCAATAATTCAATTTATGCTTTAGAGTTGTATTCTTTTAGTTTCTGTACTGACAGCACTGGTGGGAGTGTCACAAATGCCTGCTGATACTCCAGCTGGCAGAGGAAAGAGTTGGTAAAGCATAAGATGAGGTCCAGCACTGTGGCATTGCTGGATGCAGCTCTGAAAGCTGAGCGGTTACTCCCTGTCAGGAGGATCAGACAGCACATCTGAGTTGCCACCAGCTTTAGCCCCCTGCTTGCCACCCCTCCAGGAGGAGGATCCTGCAACCCTAAGCAAATGGAGACACCTTTTGTTTGCATTATGACTGGTAAAAGCACTAATGGTTTGTACCCCACATTTTCCTACACAGAAATTTCTCCTACAGCATTCTGGGCTTTAGAACTGGCAGGGGCTGCAGTTGTAAACAAGACAATGACACCATCATGATCATACAGTGGTTTTGGTTGGAAGGGATCTTAA
The DNA here is from genome assembly GCA_013397135.1 of Pachyramphus minor. Taxonomy (NCBI): domain Eukaryota; kingdom Metazoa; phylum Chordata; class Aves; order Passeriformes; family Tyrannidae; genus Pachyramphus; species Pachyramphus minor. The sequence goes on along the minus strand of VYXB01004996.1, from coordinate 602,087 downwards.
AGATCACCCAGTTCCAAACCCACCTGCCATGGGCAGGGACACCTTCCTCTAGACCAGGTTACTCAAAGCCCCATCCAACCTGACCTTGAACACTTCCAGAGATGAAGAAGTGTGAAAACAATCCTCTGTCTCATCTCAAAATCTACACCTACCCAAGCAGCTCCAACCTGACAGGACCATTATCTTATGTAAGTGGACATGTCAGTATTACCATCATTGTGGAGTAGGTATAGGGGTAATGGTAAGCCAGGTAACAGACATCATCTTTATGAGGGAACTTGATGCTGAAGGTGAGTGTGTAGTAGAACTTTCCTCTCATGCCTCCTCCTGCAGCTGCCCTGCAGTGGTAGTGGTTTCTGGAAGAAGAGAAAGAGGAGGAAAGTGATTATTAAGTAAATATAAAAAAGGAGGAAAATAAATAAAAAGAGGAGGAAAGTAAAAAGAGGAGGAAAGCAGACACAAGAGAACAAAGCATTCAGAGAAGCATCCACCCTGAATAAGCTTTCATCTCATGCTGTAGGATGGGCTACAAACTCAACCAGTCGTTGTACAGAGCCTCCCTATAAGAACAATAAATTCAATCCCAGTAATGAACAGGTACAAAAATATAACACACTACTAAACAATACCCAGTGACCCAGCAATGCACCTGCAGCCTGTATGAAAGAAGGAAGGGTAGAGAAACCACAGCTCCACTGGGCAGAGTCCAGTGGAGTCCAAACAGGGTCACCACGATGAGTAGCACAAATCAGGGTGGTACACCAGGTTCAGGGTGTCCTGGGATTTACAACAGGACACAAAGACCAGCAGGGAGTGAAGAGGCAGAACTGCATGTGGCAGTACAGAGCACTGCCAGTCACATGCTGCTGATGGATAGGAGCACTCTCCCAGGGAAATAACAGTTTGCCTCATTTTGTGAAGATGCAAATAAAGAAGCACCCAGCTAATAAGAGCTCATATAGCACAATCCAGACATATTTAAACTAATGCATTCAGCTAACACTGCTGTATTTCTTCAGATATCCAAATTATCTTGCTTAGAGATGCAGGTTCCTATTCACAGCTCTGAACAATGCCATGTGAAAATATTCTGTGAAAAGCCTGGAGATTTAGAAAATATGAATACCCTACCAAACCAACCATTCAGTTCCACCACAGGAAGAAAAGTGATATTTCAGGCACAAAAATAAATAATAAATAGGACATACATAAAAATATTCCAGATACCATCAAAGGCTCTTTGGTTCTTTTGGAGTAGGAAGAGGAGGAGAGCAGGTTTGAGTAGAGACTGAGCATGAAGGAGAAATTACCTCAGAGATTTGCAAGCTGTGAGCTACCCAAAAAAAATCCTCTATTTTGGATCCCTCCTTTTTGAAGACTGGAGCTCCTCTCTCAGGGAGCAGTGAGGACCAATTGCTCCCTAAAAGATGAGGAGCTGAGCTTGATGTGGAAGCCAGAAGAGTTCACCAGGCAGGGTCAGCTCCAACAGTACCTGAGCAGGGCATGCCTGGGGACAGCAGATGGGTTCAACTACTTGTTCAACCACACATCCAGATCATCAGACAAATCTGTGGTAGTGAGGCAGGTCCAGGTCAAGCCTGAAGGTCAGTCCCTGTATCAGGGTCCAGGTCATCAGGGTTGATGATCTGGCAAAGCAGGGACACAGCAGTGACTGAGCTGGAGCCTCACTACAACAGAGCTGTGTGAGAGGTTGGTCAGCATCATCAAGGTCTAACAGGGTGCACAGGTCCTTGACAGTGCCTTCAATAAAACTACAAAATCTTATAGTGAGCTTCTCAGTCTACTTTCAGATCTCTTGCAGGAAACTTACTGTGATGAAGAGATGACTTCAGGCTGAGGAAGAAAGTTTTCTTTCAGCAGAGATGAAGAGACAAATCATGTACTTTAGGGAGAAGCCTCACAGCAAATTGCATCCATAAGTACATTTCAAACAATATTTTTCCCACATTGCACCAATTATGCTGTTGCTGAACCTTCTGATTCCAAAGGACTGTGAGGTTTCTTTGACAAATGTTATCATCAATGTTGCATTAACATGCAAAATAGAAGAGGCAACCAAAAGATGCAATTTCAGCTCCTGAATTTTACAATACTAGTTTATTTTGCTGCCTTTCATTTTTATTCAAAGGGGAGGAGAGAAAAGATAATTATTCTTGTCAAATTCTCCGAAATAATCAGCTCTTTTTCATAAGGGAGACACAATACAATGCTGCTGGGTTTTCACCTGAATTCAGCAGTCAGGAACATGTGGGGTGAGTGATACTGACTGGATCAATAGATAGTGCAGGAACACTGAGTCACAGTGGAAAACTAAAAGGCCTATGATTTTATTCTCAGCTGAACTCTTAACCACAACATTTCCTTTGCAAATAAACCAACTTAATATTGGACAAAGAAACTCAGAGAGGGAAAAAAAATGCAATGAACCCACAAACATAAATACTTAGGTATTATATGTGTATTATAGTGGATATAGGGGTGGAGTCTAGTCTTTTTTTAAAGTCAGAACAATGACATTTATTATAGTTCCTGTTAATTTTGACAATGAAGGATAATTAAGAACTGTTTCTTGTTTAGTGCAGAAGGAAAGTGCTCATCTCCATAACTTCTATTATACTCAGTGCCACTTGGAAGATTAGATGACCTTATTCGTAAAGAACTGTCACAAAGTGCTGAGTTCTTCCAAGTCCTCACCTCCAAATTCACACAGGGAGGAAGCAGGTCTTTGCAGGCAGGTACTGCCTAAATATCTTACATACAGATTATTCCCACATGTGATGCTCCAGTAAAAGCTTCTCTCTCCATAGTCTGTAATTCTGCAGCCAAAAGTGTCTCTGCTGCCTAAAATTGCCACTTAAACCGGAGGTTTTGTAGCACCAGACACATTGTTGTTCAGAGTATCTCTGCTGTTCCACCTAACTACCTACCCAGAAAAGACATCTCATGTCTTTGAATCACTTCTTGACACCTGCTTCAGTCTATAGCAAATTATATGGCACCAACAGGAAGTTTAGAGGTGGCTTTGGGAGGCCTCAACATTCTTCACTCATGCATTAAAAAGAAAACCTCCCTGTGTGTAAGCAGTGTAAATGATCATATACTTTTAATGCACATAATCTGGTTTCCTCACAATCCATTATACAAAGCAGTAGCTCTGAATATTTTTAAAAGAAACCTAAAAAAATAGCATTTTTCCTCTTTGCCTCCCTCTCCTCCTACTGCTGTCAAGACAAAATGGCTCTATTGCTTCCTTTTTCCTCCACCAGATTGATGATTTTTGGTTCCTCACCACTTTTTCATCACAACACCCTACAATATCAGCATGGAGCCTAAAGCAAAAAGCAAGGAAAAGGGAAGGAAAAAAGACCCTGGCAACATCTGCTTCCGCACTACCTTATTTGTCTTCTCTTTAAAAAAAAATATTGTAAGTCTCTCATGCTCTCTAGAAACTATCACACTGATCATTGGAAAGAAAAAATAAGACCAAAGTGTGGTTTTCTCAATGAGCATGCAAGCTGTATCTGCTGTGCCTTTCAGTCACTTTGTAATAGTAAAATCACTTTTCTTGCTCTTCTCCTTCAGAAAAAATGTACAGGTAGTATGTTTCCAGCATAGCTGTGATGAAAAGTTAATTAATAATAATTATAATGCTACTTATCACTTACTCTGCCCAATAATTTTTTGTGCTTAGAAGATCTTTGCAAACATTATCTAATTAAAATGTGCGTCCCATTTATCTATTTCCATTCTTTGGGTGGCAGATAAGTGACTCTAATTTTCCACCCTTTACAGATGGGAAACCAGAGACAGGCAGCTGAAGCAACTTGGACAAAGACTCAGGCAGGAAAGGAGCTGAATTGTAACTGAGGAATTCAAAAGCACTGAGCTATTTGGGAACAGTGTCTCTTGGACATCTTTGTTAGACTTCCAATCTGCAGCATTTAGCATGGTAAACAGCACTGTTGGGTGATGGAATACAGCATTTATCAGCTTAGACTAAAATGGCCAAAGAAAGTATCAATATTCTAGCTTTCTGGGCCATTTCAAAGCAAGTTGCTTTGAAAATGTTTATAATTTTTAACCTGCTGATGCATTCCCTTGGTACAAAATACTTCCCACCTGGAGTTTGGTGTCCTTGTTTTACATCTCCTGACCTAATTACATCTTAAGTGTGGCTATTAAGTGCAATATGCTTTAGTAATACCTTGTTCATACAATAAGAAGTAGTATTTTACAATTCACTGGGCACAGCTGTTATTTTGGGGTCTGCCACACTGGAAACCGGAAAATGCAAAATACAAGTTCCTTTTCAGGGGCCAAATCCGTGTTGAGGCATTTTTGTTGTCAAGAGTTCAGGCAGAATCCCAGTGGAATTATAATGTTCCCACAGCCATCTTGCTGTTAAGGTGTTCAGTCATATTGCAAAGGCCAGGTGCTCTCAAAATGAAGCTGGTGTCTCAGCCCTCTCACAGATCTCATTAGAGCTGAGAGGTGACCTGCTAATGTTATGATGATTATTTCATCTAATGTGATTATAAAGATGCTGAAAAGAAAAGACCTAGTTCTGACACCATTATGATCACTAAACAGCCAAGTTTTTAGTGATGATGTGAGAACAAAACACTCCATGTACCTCATTACCATCCATGAACTGACTATTGTCTGAAAAAGCTGGAGGTTAGTTAATATGCTTAGAATGAGCCATGAAACCAAAGGCACAAGCACATTGTCACCAATTCAGCATTCAGCTGCCATTGTTCCTTAAATATTTTGCCAGAAAGGAATATTATTCAGTGCATAAAAGCTGCCAAGACAGCAAGAGAATTAGATGATCTTATAGTAACTGCAACTGTTTATCATGGGTGTATCCTGTCACTTCACAGAGAGGCAATAAACTAGAGCAGAAGTGTCACTCAGCTTCTTTTTGACAAGAGCTCTGCTAATATTCTCTCTAACATAAAAACTCTGGTGAGACATATGAGAAAGATACACGATGACACAGCTGTGCCACAACATCCATCTTTAGGAGTGAACTACCCTATCTTCAGGGAAGATGAATGCCAAAGAGAAGACAACCTGCTTCACCCAGACATCTCACCAATGAGCCTTTCCTCTCACTGTCCTTCAACTCAGAGGTGTCTCTCAGTGAAGGCCCTGCTGCAAAAGCAATTCAGGGCATCTTTGAGTTCTTCTGTATTTTTGTATGGATATCACTCTTTGCCCAAATTTTTAATAACTCCTGGTTTATGAAAACTCCTGGTAAAAGTAATTAGATGAGGTTCCTGACAAAATGTGTGCTCCCACCCCAGAATACCTATGAACAGGGAGAATACAAAGGAAGTGAGCTTGTTCCCCAAAACACTGTCAGCATGATATCCCTACAGAAATCCCATTTGCGCTTATCTGAGAAACCCCAAACACACTATCTTCACGTTCCCTCACCCATACAACTCTTCATGGCAGAGAATCTCTTTTATAAACACTGAAATAAAAACATTGGAGTTTCAATAGAGGTGAAAGTGCATATATATATATGTGTATGCACATTCTTGTATATATATATAAAAATATGTGAAAATTTGGACAAACAATAATGAGAGACAACAAAAGTATAGTTATCCTAGATGATTATGTTGACATATAATTTAATGCACAGCCAGAAAACACAGAATATTCCAAATCAATAAAATTATTCTCTCATATATTTGGAACAAGAATCTAATTACAGGCTTAATTGTACAATCATGGTTTAATCTTGGAAGTCAGCTGCTGTTTAATCACTGCACAATAGCTGCCTTGTTAATGACATGGGAAGCCACTGCTCTGTTATTCAGTGTGTAAAGTCTGCACAACCAACAGCTCATACTCGGAGAAGCCAGAGATTACAGGCATGTAAAGGGAAGCCACTGCACCACACTACATTAGTTTTTGAGGTTGAAATGTTTAAGATTAGGTGAAAGGAGGTTAGTGAAGAATACTTGAAAAAATTGCTATTCAAATTGCTATAGACAGATGCCAGAGAGAGGATAACCTGAGCCTTCAGCCCACCCCCACAAAAAAAAAAAAAAAAAAAAAAAAA
>VYXB01004996.1:431584-595777 GCA_013397135.1 Pachyramphus minor | reverse complement strand
AAAAAGAAAAGAAAAAGAAAAGATTGCAACAGAGATTGGGACAACTTGGAATTTTTTTGGTGACAACACAAGTTTGAGGCTCTGCTGCTTCTGGAAGGCATCCCCCTGTCTTTGTTTGGATTTATTGTCTCATCAAACCCACTTGTGAACATAGCCACCTCTGAACCTAACACAAATACAATTTCTAACAAAGAGAAATCCCCTTGTTTCACAACCATTTCCAAAATCAGCCTCACAACAAGAATTAATGAAGAAAGGAGTACCATTTAGAATATCAGAAAAGTCCAGCTTTTTCCTGAGCCCCACTTACCACACCAGACATTTATGATCATTAATTCTGCTAACACCTTTCTGTTTTCTTGTGTTTCCCTGTCTGCAGTCACCAGGTAGCCCAAACTCTGAGCTTCAGCTGCAAGGTATTAGTGGCAAGAACCAGCTTGTTTATACAGTGCCTAATGCAGCACTTACAGCATCCTGAGAACCTGAGAAACTGTAGTGATGCAAACTGGTGAATAGGAATCATGGTAGAAAAAAATAATTAGAAGAACAAAAGAAAAAAAGGGAAAACATGTCACTCAGGCATTCTCAGACCCAGCTTTCAGGTCATGACAGGTACGGCAGGGATAAAATAATTAATTAACATCAAATGTTTCAGTGTTTGATGTGAACTTCACCCATAATGCTCTAGCTATTCATCCTCAACATACAACTTCTTTTTTCCATTGCAGGTCTTCCTGCTTGCACCGCCCCAGGCTACATCATTCCCAGACATCCCACTCACAGGCATTCAACCAAATACATTTACTCATACCTGTAATTTTCCTACTTGTTCTATTCTGTCCCCCAGCCTTCAACTCTGCACATATTTTCTAATCCAAAACATACCAATTATGCTTAGTCCCGAAAACCCTTTCAGTCATCATTTTTAAAATACATAGCATAGTGGATGACATTTTGGAAGCCTTGAGAAAATAAAACAGAGTTCATTCAACCTCCTGAAACACCAAGCTCTACACTTGTCTCCTTTGACTGTAATAAGCAGGATGAATCAGGGATCAGTTTTCTCCATGAAAATGAGAAACCCGAGTGAGAATGTCTCACATGAGTCAAGCTCCAACTCAGATACAAGTTCAGAAGATGAGACTGTTCGAGTGTTTTTCTTCTAAGGCTCTGGCACACTGCAAAAACAGCCTGAAACAGTGAACTTGCATAAATATCAGCACTGAGCTTGTGAGGACTCCTTTACGCCACTGTTGTCTCACCCCAGCAGAAAGACAAAACTCCCATAGGATAGTAAGACTAATCCCTACTGCTCCTGCTGTCAGGACAGGGTCTATATGGTGCCAATCAGCATGGTCCACAGATCAATTTGTAGGGTGCTTGGAAGAGAAGGGAAGCTCATGAAGATAATAAAGTATAGAGATATATTCACAGACAAAGTTATATTTCTATATGGCTATTTCTTCATCTATGTTTACCTAGGTGTGTATATTGAATGTACATATACACCCTTCCCACACAACTCTGTATGTATCTAACCCCTTCTTTATCTGCTCAGCTCCTACATCTCTTACAAAAGTCAGTGTGTGCAACAGAAAAATGAGCTCCCATACAGCTCATTCCTTTGTGGACAGGGGGAAAAGCCAACTTCACTACTTTAGCAGGTTAAGGTTCCTTCTGTTCCTGGCTGCATCAGCAAGGTGTGAGCACTTCCCATTCCCTTTCCACCTTCTTCCTCCTAGGGAAGTGAATTCTGCATGTGCCCTTTTTCTCCCCTGGCATCTAAACATTGAGACCTCACTGGGAGCTGTTTTCTGAAAGTGGAAGCACATAACACGTTGAGCCACCACCAAATTAGAGACATTTGGAACAGGGAGTACTGGTGGTGAGAGGTTCATGACATCAATACAGTTAACAGAAGGGAAACAGTGGAGGAAGGAAGGCACAAATTATTCACCAAAAGCACACTTACTTGTAGTAGCAGATATCATGGCCTGCCCGAACCCAGCGAGGCCTTCCCTGGAGAGCTTCCTTCACTGAGTACATGACTGGCTGCATACCTAAACAAAACAAGATAGTTTCAATTGACATGACTTCCCTGGCTGGAAAAGACAGAAGTGGGAAGGGAAAGGCTAAACGAGGAGCAACATTATTTTGCTGGTGCTTTCTCTGCAGATAGTTTATGCAAAGTAAATACATTCCCAAAGCCCTGTGCTTTGTTCTGCTACAGCTGTCTGTACAAAAAGCACCTCCAGAAGAAATGAGCTCANAAGAGGAAGAGGAAGAGGAAGAGGAAGAGGAAGAGGAAGAGGAAGAGGAAGAGGAAGAGGAAGAGGAAGAGGAAGAGGAAGAGGAAGAGGAAGAGGAAGAGGAAGAGGAAGAGGAAGAGGAAGAGGAAGAGGAAGAGGAAGAGGAAGAGGAAGAGGAAGAGGAAGAGGAAGAGGAAGAGGAAGAGGAAGAGGAAGAGGAAGAGGAAGAGGAAGAGGAAGAGGAAGAGGAAGAGGAAGAGGAAGAGGAAGAGGAAGAGGAAGAGGAAGAGGAAGAGGAAGAGGAAGAGGAAGAGGAAGAGGAAGAGGAAGAGGAAGAGGAAGAGGAAGAGGAAGAGGAAGAGGAAGAGGAAGAGGAAGAGGAAGAGGAAGAGGAAGAGGAAGAGGAAGAGGAAGAGGAAGAGGAAGAGGAAGCATCCGCAATATCAATAATTTGGTTAGTCCAATATTTTATGCTTGGCTGCACTGGTATTGAACTCTTAATCCTACCACAGCATTAGAGATCAGCAGTGCATCCAATACCCTACCCTTCAGAAAACAGCAAGCAAAACTAGAAGGCTTTAAACTTACTGTTAGACCTCAATAACCTCTATGTGTCATGAATGCTGATAACAACAGCATCCATTTTCATACCACATTATCCCAGAGGATGACTTCTTCCTGACCTCCAAAATTTTGTGCCCTGAGGTAGGAGGCTTTCTCTGATCTGAGCTGTGTATACATTACTCACAGCTCCATGAAGCCAACCCATCTGCAGGGAGTTTTTTTGTATCAAATTCCTTTGCTGTACACACCTGTCTGCTCTTTTACAGGCACGGTGAGGCTGCTGCCCTCACAGCAAAGCTCTCTGCACAGGGTGTCCCTGGTGAGGGGCTTGGGGCTGCAGGGGTGGCTGCTGCCAGCCAGCTCCAGTGGACCCAGCACAGCCACAGCTGAGCCCAGCAATGATTGCTGGCAGCACTTCTGTGAAAGTGTATTTAAGAAAGAGAAAAATGCCCTTTCAAGTATTTTTGCATGTTGATAAGTTGCCCCCTGAGCCTTCTGTTGGCTGTTCTTGTGCTGGGAGGAGGTGATGCTTGAAAATCATTAATACTGATGACATATTTCCATAAGCAGCTATTCAGTTCTCTTCTTCCTTTGGGTTTCTGTGTTAAATTCTCCAATACTTTCAGAGCCAGGAAGTGTATCAGCAGCAATGCCTTTCCAGCTCTTATTTGGCTGTGCTGTGGGGTAGCACTAACTCACCTACACTCGGGAACAACCTCTCAATTGCTGCTTCCTGAATCAGTGCCCTGAGTCACATACAAGAAACAATTGTGTTTGGTTCCAGGATATGTGCCACGGCAAGTTTTTGGAGTCACAGGCCTGTCCAGAAGCTCAGTTTATCAGACAAGAGATGTGGGGCTCAGGGTGTGCAGGGCTCTCAACGTCCCAAATGCCATCTCCCGCCCTTCTCTCTGAGTCTAAAGGACACAGACTGGAAACTACCTCAGAGCAGTAGTTGATACTAGTCTACCATCTCATTTTAATTAAAAAAAGTAAAATAAATCAGTTTTTCCTTCCCAATTTCCCTATGGAAATCTTCAATTTTAGAAAACAAACTGAAATCAGGCTTCAGATGAAATCCCATTATTTCCCATGGTAAAGTAAGTCAGTGAAAAAGAGGGAAGGGGAGAGGTTGGAAGCTGCACCTCTTGACTTGCTCTGCTCCTGGCCGTGACTATTTCATTAAATATCCTTTTTGCTGGTTTGAAAGTCACACAGTGCCATCTAACCAAGTGCAAAAGGGAAAAATCAAAACAGGCAAGTTGCCCTCAGTTTCCACCCAGGGCGTTTTGCCACTACATCACAACTGGAGGCTTTTAGTAATATAGTGTGGGCATAAGCCCAGGACAAGTGCAGAGGGAATGTGGCAAATAAACAGCATCTCTTACCAATGGTCTGTGTAAATGTTATGCACATGCTGGAAGGGGTAGTGAGCCTTGCTCAGCCAACCCAGAAAAGCTGGAGCTTCACTGCCCACTCAGAGCAGCAGAAGTAACCCACAGAAGATTTGTTTGATAGCCAACCCCATGTACAAGCCATCCAAAGGTGAGACAGGGATTAACCTCCCTCCTTACTCCAGATGGTATTTTCACATTTCTCTTCCAAATATATTTTTTGTTGCATGCTTGATCATGTGAGTCATGTACAATTACAGGTACACAAAATGAGATTATAAATGCTGACAACAGCCAAACTAGCAGATAACAAACAACCTTCCACCAATAATAGCCTGAATCTCTTGCTGTGAAGGTACTGGTGGCTGCATCAGGGCTTGTACTGAGGTTTACAGCAGGACATCAGCATACTTCATTTTTAGGCTCCTACCAGTCACACCACTCTGAAGGGCTTGGTAATTCAGGGAAGTAGTATTAGATGACAAAAAGAAATAATTTTCAGTTGGGATCTATATGAATATTTGGACTTCAGACCTTAGAGTTAAACGCCTTATAATTCAGAGCAAATGCATTATAATTCGTCATGCCACTCATCCAGCCAGTTTCACAAATACCAGTGACAAGTGATTCCAGCTCCTAATGCTATTTGGTTTAGGTACATTGATCTTGAGAGACTTGTCCTGGTGATGCTAAAGCTGTAGCCATCAGGCTTCAGAGGAAAGCAAAGTCTGATATTATGGACTTATTAAACATCATGAGTCAGGTCTTGAGCTGGTGGAAATTAATACAGCTCCATGGAAACAAATAAAAAAACCAACCAACCTATGCCAGCTAACAATTCAATCCAGTCTTCATGCAGAAGAAATAACTTCTCTTATAAAATGAATATTGAAAGCTGGGATTTGCCCTGCCCATCTCTGAGCAATACTGCCTTCCTCCTGAACCATGGACTATGACAGGAGCTCAAAGACAGCAAGGAAGAGAATTTTTTATTGGCATTAATATCAACAGAAGTTTCAGTAGGGCTGAAGTCAGATGTCTTTCTGGATAAACCCAAAGAAACATGAATATTTGTTTGAGGATTATCACATTTACTTAAATCTTAAAAGTACTTTCCAATTCTATGCTGCTCATTCAGTTCCAACAGATTCTCTTTTTTCCCACACCTCTCTCAACTCTAGTGCCATTCTTCCTCAGTTCTGATCTATAAACACAACAGTGACAGTTTTTCCCCCCACAAATCCTCTCCCAGGTCTCAATTTTCAGTTTATTCCCCAGTCCTCCTGAGGATAGACAAAGGTACTTTGACAAATCTGAAGTGACTTTTTCAGTGTATTTCAGGGCAGATAAGATTAAACTTACAGGTTCCCTTATACTTATAGACATGGAAAGTTTAAAACCTTTATGGCATTATAAAGATATTCCTGTGAACAGAAGGCTACTCCAATCCCCCAAGGACTCATACCATAATTAAACTGGCTATTGAACTTCTCACAGTTGATAATGTTGAAACGATAGGGAACTGCTAACTTCATGTCACGGACTTCGAAGTAGAACCACTGGTGATGCTGGTTGCTGTTGACATCTGCATTCATAATTAAGTCATACTCAAACCTGTTAAAAAAAATAAAAAAAAACGGTGGCCATGAACACCCCATGTCTNTAAAAAAAAAATTAAAAAAAAAACCAGTGGCCATGAACACCCCATGTCAACCACCAAATGTGCTGACAACAGGCTATACTGTCATTAACATTTTCTGAGCATCAGAGAACAGCATTAAACTCAAGAAGCCCAAACACCTTTAAATACTCACACTGTATTATTCTTGTCAAAACATTTTGAGCTGTGTTTTCTTACTCCTGTTGCTTTCATGACACTTAGGTATTGGATGGCACAATTAGCTTTGTGTCGTGTAACCTGCTTCCCTGGCTGGCCCTTTCCAAACCCAGGAGAACACCACCATTCCATGCTGTGGTTGCAGCAGAAAGGCAGGCTGGGCATGTCTGCTCCAGGAGTACTTACTCACGCACTTGGATGGCTTTGCGAAGGTTTCCTGACTCAAACTTGGAGAAGAATGTCAGACAGTCTGGAGCACCTGGGCTTGGGTGACTGCTGTAAAGCAAAGCAAGGACACTTACAGCAGGCTGCTTCAAAGACAAGCTTTCCCCAGCACCTTTTTTTATGCTATAATAGGTTTAATAATTTTTTTTAATAAGCAGGACCCTGGGTAGTAGCAAGAGTTGAGCAAATCCATAATCCTCCTATCTGATACACCTTTCCTCTCTACTCTTGCTTGGTAATTCTAAATCACATCTTTCCTTTTCCCAATACTCCTTTTTGCCACAGTTCATGTTTGCTTTCTTTAATCCAACTACTTTCCCACTGGGCTATTCCTATGAATTCATTAATTGCAGAAGGCGGCTTTATACAGTTACTACAGTACTGCAATTACTACTACACTTCCCTCATCTATATAGTTTCCTTCTCCTATAGCTTAGAAATCTGTAAGCTAATCTTACACAACTTCATAACTTTCTCCTACATCAAACTGTCCTTCACCTTTTTATCATCTAAAGAATGTTCTCCAAATCATTCATCCTTCCTCTGAATGCATCTTCTTGGACTCTCCCAACTGCCCTGTGCTATGTCTCAAAGACCACTATTGCTGACCATAGTTGAGCACTTAAAGTAGTTCCCAAGGCCAGATGTGTGGTTTTCAGAAGACTTTTGTGAGTGTCACATTTAAAAAACAGAGTACATCTACAGCCCATGACACTGGCTGTGCAGACACTCAGAGGGAAATACTGCTTCAGGGTGAAGAGAAACTGGTATAATCCCCAGCACCAGTCTGCATGTCTCTTCCAAATCACTACATGCAATGCAGACATATACAGGGAGACCATACAGTCTCTTTGCTGTATGGATTCTCTAAAAGTTGTGAGGTTCTCCTGCTCCAGTGACTTCCAAAACACACCCTTTCCCTGGAGTCACGCACAAGGAACTTACTCCTCCTGGATATTTTCTCCCCTGGGGCTTTAGCTCCTGTGTTATTTCTTCTTTACCTCTGTTGGAGCTGTACAAGTAAACTGAGCTCACCACCTAACCCAGCACTGACAGTGGCCCTGGTTACAGCACTCAGTTGAAGTTACCCACCTGGGCTCATCCAAATCAAACACAGTTCTGCCGATCACATCACCCGGCTGGATGAGGCGGCGAACATCATCCAGGACTTTGTCCCTAGGAGAAAGAACAGAGTAAATTGTAATGACACTCTGATAAATCTCAATATAGTAGATTCTTCTAGAAGTAATATGAAGTCTTCGGAAGTTCTTTTCAAGGACTGGTAAGGAAGGAATTCCATATGCTAATTCCAGGTGAACTTTTTCTTTTCCCGCCACAAGAAAGCATCTGCTCCATTCTGATTACGAGTTGCCTTTTGCAGTAAATGACTGATTCTGAAAAATTTCTATTCTCTATAGTATTGTGTCAATTTTGATTTATCCCCAGTTCTTCCTAGTCAATGCCAACCTCCCACGTGGCCAGTCTTGCCCTGTGAGGAAATATATGCCCTAACTTATAAACCTACTTGTCTGACTCAAAGGGAATCTTGCCTTTGGGTCGAGCTGATTTCTACTATTTAAACAGTTTCTGTAATCCCTAAAGATGATCAAATGTGGAATACCAGATTTTCTTCCCGACCTTTGAAGCAATCATGTTATACCCTGAAGCATGTCATGATTAGTCCCATTTCAGCTGTACAGTTACATATGTTGTTGCAGCCATAAAGGCAAAGCTTTTATAGCAACAGTGCAAGAAGATGGTAAAGTGATTTTGCCTCTAAATAAGTTTTCTAGCTTTTGTATTTGCTGCAGAAAGAATCATTCTCTCTAGAGATCAGAAATCAGTGTTCTTCACAAAAGCCATTTGATTAGTGTTGATCAGCTCTAAAGTTTAGCACAGAATCCAGCCTCTTTGCTATCTGCTAATAATTCCCTATACCACTAGAAAATGTAAAGTCATTGCACACAGCCACATGTGGAACAAACAAAACTGTGGTTATAGGAGCTTCTTCTCCCAGTGCAGCTTCAAAACACAGTTTCCCACTCATCTGAACACCTAAATAAAATGAGAGGTCCTTTCTGAGAGGACAGAGGATTTTCCCTCAAAGAGCCAGATGGGACCCAATGTTGCAAGCATCAAAGGTGGCTGGTTAAAGAGCAAGATTGAACATAAAAACGTATTCCAAAAGGACACAGACTCATCTTCATCTCTAAAATGGGCTTGTTCTCGTTTGTGTTCTAACCAGGTCACGGAGTCACAGCACACTCTGGGTCTCAGTCTGGTTACTTTAATGAAAAGCCACTAGTAAATGTATATCAGAACTTTGAGCAGCTGAGTCCTGTCACAAACATCACTATATCAATGCATTTATCAATAACTGGTTTAATCAATAAAAATTTGAAATACTAGATAGGTGAGTATTTATGGATTCACAGAAACCATAAAAATCTCTCTCCAGGATTGCCACTTCTGCCTTGATCTATGAGACAAAGAAAGCAACACAGATAGTGCACAGCTCACCCACTGACACAGAGAAAGTCCACCTCAGAGGTGTGGAATAGGCTTGCTGATTCCTAATTCTCTTCCTAATCCAGGGAGATGCCAATTCCCTTTCCTTGGGAGGAAGACCTAGATAAGGTCACACAGCTGTTTCGCCCTGAGGCAAATCACTGGGTAGCCAAAAATTTGTTCTATAACTTCCTAAGACATTCAAAAATGTTAGAGTCAGGTCCTACATAAGCCAGTTTTGAGCTGGAGAGCTCTCAGTGTGGTAATTATATGAAAGCACAATCACCTTTGAACTCCCTGCTTGCGCTCCAGCATGGGCTTGCTGTGAGGAGGTGGTTGGTGACCCCAGAAATCAGGAAATGCCAAGTCTCTGTAGCCTGGTATGGACTTAACACATTTGGCCCTGGCTGCGTAGACATGAGGGCTGTGGAACAGGACATCCCCCTGGTGTTTCTCCAGAAGATTTCTCACTATGTCTGAGCTCTCTGGCCTCCCTCCAGGACTAGGATTGATTGAGGCCTCATAGTGAGGGTAAAACATTTTTTTGTACCAAGCAGCGTCTTCTGGGAGAGGACGCAAAGCAAGCATATGACTTTTGGTTGCATCTTCCTCTTCACAGGAGTCTGTATCCTGGGCTGCTTCTGCAATGTCTCTCTTTTCATCATTCTGATCCCATCTGCATTCCTCCTTCTTTCTCCAGCTCTGCAGTGGAACTTTGAAATCCTGTTCCCCTGGATCTGGTCCCATCCCTGTGACACTTTGGTTTCTCCATCTGCAGTTTGGATGTTTCGCAGAAGTAGCACTTGGAATGAAATGAAAAGGAGCAGAGGGAAGACTCTCAGTCCTGTCCTTCAAGCTCTTCTCTTCCTCAGACTCCAATTCAAGCTCCTTTGGGTTTAAAAAGCAGAAGGAATTAAAAGAAACTAAAGACAGATTGTGCCTCCTTCCAGAGGAAACCTTTCAAGGAAGAAAAGAGGAAATATTTACACATCTCCCAAAACAGTACTCGACCAATAAAACAACCAGAGCAAAATCAGTGCATGGACCACCTGCCAGCACTTCTCTACCCACAAAGCTGTTTCAATAGAAGTCCTCAAAACCCAAAAGGATCCAACAAGCGATGACTCACCCAGATGACTCAATTGAAACCAATTGTTCTAACAAGAAGGGAAGATATTTTAAATGTTTTGAGGTTTTTTTAAATATAAATGTTACAGCGGGGTAAAGGCAGCCAATCTGTCATGTAAAACTCCACCCCACCTTCATGCAAGAGTATAATTTAATCCCATTTGGCTACTTATGGTGACAATCAATGTAACAATATTGTGTATATAAGAGATATATTAAACCAGTGGTCTTTTCCAGACTCATATTTGAATCAGGGTTTTCAGCTCTCCTAAATTCCAAGACTTATTATGTCCCAAACTCCACTAGGAAAAATTATTTGAACTGTTCATTTCACTCAGTGACAGTGCAATCTTCTCCTCTTCCTTCAAACTACTGGTTGACAGTATTTATTTTCCACATCTCATTCTGATCTTGGTATTGCTGTTGAAATTGCCAGCAAGGATACAAATTATCTGACAGATTTCTCATGTGGCAATTGATTCAACAGTGCTTACTGTTGATGCACAAATGTGCATCAAACATCATTGCCTTTATCACTCATGATTCCCACCAATAAACTACAGTAAAAAGTCATAATCTTTGGTTTTCCAGTCCTATAAGACTTACAGGTTTCCTTTTGCAATAGCCTAGTCTTTTCATCACTTGTCAATACTCCCTTCCAAGTATTTCTTAAATTCTGGAATATTCATAAGTAAAGGAAACCTCACTATGATCATACCTGAAAATTACAGGAAAGTTCTGGGCACATTGCTTCATATTGTCCAAGATCCTCCTCTGGTCGGTCAAGCACTGGCCTTGACCTCAATTTATTCACATCCGTCTCCAAGTCATAATCCTACAAAAGCAGAATTAGAAAAGCACATAAATTACAAATGCCCCACAAAATTATCTCAACAATCAGTGAACTGGGGATAAGAACAGTATCTGAAACTTTCACAATTGAAAGTTCCTATGCATTGATTTGCAGCCTCACCCATATCAGATGTGAGAACCAAGGCCAAACTGTGTCAAGCATTCAGTCATTGCATTAAAAAAACCCCAAACAACCAAACAAAAACCAACCAAACAAAACCCCCACAAACAAACAAAAAACCAAAAACAAATACAAAAACCCAAAACAAACAAACAAACAAAACCCACCAAAAAAAACCAGGAAAAGATGGGATAGGAGAGAAGAATAGAGACATGGCATTGATGACAGGGCATTACACTACACCATTAATTCCAATAATTAATTCGAATAATTCCACGTGCCTTTAAGTATGTCCCACCAAATGCCATCAAAGAAGTGATTTTCTCCTGATAAACAGACTAATTTCTGAAGCTGTTATGAGAAGAAAAATGTAAAATTGTCTGAATGCACAAGTGTCCATGGCATTTCGAACTCCAAGCCACACTTGTGTCACAAAGCAGATTCTGAAATGCTGTTTGGGCCTAGGTGAAAAGGCAGTGAAGGGCTGCAAGGAGTGTGAGGTCAGGATAAAAGGGTTTGCCACTAACAGCATACTGATGTAGCTTTGAATTTGTTGAAGGTTTGGATTGAAAAGAATAGAGGGTTGATGTGGTGATTTTGATTTTCATAGAACTGTCTGAACAACTGACAGAAGTATGAGCCAAGTCTCAGTTTGGTTGCTGTTGTTTGTATGCATGCATATGTGTTATTTAGCCGTGAAAATGTTTGTAAACCACACCAGTACCAGGAACCATTGTGCAAAAGATCTTACACAAAAAAAGTTAAGCTGGAAGTTCATTATCCATTCCATGCTTTCTTTCCCTTCAGCAAGATTTTTCAAGGAAGATATATGACCAGCACACCACACAAATAGTATTTAAAACTCCTATTCAGAACAAGTTCTTAGGCAAAAAAAAAAAAACAAACCAAAACTGCTTACATCTACTTGGTAAATCCTTATGAATAATGAAATAGTTCAGAAGCATAGGAGCTGTTTCTGAATGAATAACTAATTAAAGAAGGAGATAAATTCACCATGAACCTTATTCCTAATGAACATCTTCACGAGCTCTAATATTCAGATAAAAACAGCTAGACAGGGCAAGTTAGGACACTCAGCTAATGTGTATGGGATTTTTTTAACTTCCTTTTTTCATTGGGTGACATCAGTTTAATACTTGAGGAGAAAAAGACAGGGCAGTAATGAGAACACCCTTTCACAGAAGTCTCAATCATATCTAATTAGGCTGTATGTGCAACTTCATTTCTTTAATTCGCCTTCCCAAGCCACTTTATGTGGATAAGACTTATTAGCACCATTCAGTACTTCACATTTGCATATGAACTTGTTTGTATTTTCACGAGAAAAAAGTTTGCACTCTCATCCTCAGCTGGTAGGGGGATTTTTTGCCAGTGAGGTCACTGCAGGGAGAGTGCTAAGGAAGAATTCAGGGAAGTACAGAATAATTCATTTAATTATTTGTCTGTGTAGAGCAGCAAATAAAGAAGGAATACAGGTTCAAATGCTCCAGCTGTGGCTTAAAAAATTAACCTTTTCCTTTGTGTAGATGCATAGCACAAATATGATTTAATGTGGAAAGAAAGAGAGGGTTAGTCTTTCCTAGGTGATAAATCAATTTTTCCTGACTAAGTTCCATTTTTCTGGCATACACCTAAAGGAATCAAAGACCCACCATTTATCCCTGACTGTGTATGTGATTCTAATAGTTGCTGGTCAGTCTCTCTGCAGGAACAGAGAAGTCACCAAATCCACACCACTGGGTGACAAAATGGCAATGACTAAAATAAATGCAGGGGAATTCTAATGAAATCAGTGCTTGTCCCTGTTCTCTTTCAAATATGTTTTTATTATTCATGTAGTGTGTTCATGTGGGACCACAGACACATCTACATTCTCTGCTTAGATAGTCTTTCAGGGTGTCAAAATGGACAATGAAAAGTTTTACTTTCCAGTATGTAGATAATTATGGAAACCATGGCTCATATACCTACTTCCTCCTTACTCTCCCCATCCTCATTATCCAGGTCTTTTTCAGCCTCTTCCTCTCCATCACTTTCATAGGCACCTGTAGGAGTAAAAGAAGAGGTAGAGACAAAGGTGTTCAACCTAATATCCCTCTCATGCCCTGCAGAGAAATACATGTAAACTCTTTTGTGTGTGCCACACACTCTATAACCCACCACAACCCTGATTAAAGAAGATCCCATTTTTTAATCTCATATAAATGAATTTGGCACTAAATCACCCAGTTTTTAAAGCTCTGTTCTCTTGGACTCAAGCGCTGCCTTTCAAAACCATGACAAATGTCCCCATGGTATGGATCCAACTCATTTTACAAAGCAATACAGAGATTTTCTGCTTGGCTGCAATGATATTACAGGATGCTCTTAATCTGTATTATCTAGATTAGAGTGTTTTACTGCTATGATTGTTATAGTATTTGAGCATCTTCCACATGAAACTGAACGCAACAGAAATTGCTTGTGTGTATCATGGAGCCTGCTGTTTCTCCTTTTCTATAGAGCAGTTATCCTGCCTGTGCTTTAGTTCTACTTTTCAGCAAGAGCTCACATCTTCTACTCATGGAGCATGACTGCTATATGCTTTTATTTTAGAAAGTGAAAAGGATAGTAATTCCCACAATTCTTTACTGAAAAAGCTGCAGGGCAAATCCCCTTCTCCCAAACAGCCATGCAGAGCCATAGTTGTGCCTCACTCTGTTGCTGTGGAGCAATGGTAGTTCCAGCCTCTGATATGCCCATTTTGCTCCATTGTTTTTTTTTGGATAATAGAAGAATTTCTTTTTTATTTTATTTTTCCTTGTTCCTTTTAGTCTTCTTTAATTTGTTCTCCAAACAGGCTGTCCCAGCTTCAAGAAGACCTGGGAGTAATTTATTCTCTGTTGAATGATGCTGTAGGCCATCAGATTAATTTTAACTGTAAACCCCAGGACTATGATACAGAGTCTCCTTTCCCTGGATCCCACACTGAATTCTGGATTTCATGCCCTTTTTCTTCCTGTTGAATTCAACCTTCAGCCATTTACCTTCACATCCCTCACATGGAGGTTCAACTTTGGCATTCCCAGGAAGAGGGAAGGAATAGGAACTTCTTACTGTCACCACAGGCAGGTGCTCCTTGGGGTAGCACTTTCGCAGAATATGAGTTGCAGTGGTTATAATAGGATCCAGATTTTTACAAGATAAACAGTCCTGGGAACAAGAGGAGAGCAACATTAAGAATGGTCTCTTACAACTGTCCTACCTGTTACACGTGGTCCCCCCAAGCAGTGTTGGGTTAATGATTGGGTTTGATCCTAAAGGTCTTTTCCAATCTAAATGATTCTATGATTTTAAAGTACTTTATTGGAATCAGGAAAAGAAAAATTACTGTATTGGGGGTTTTTTGGTTGTAGAAGATTTTACTCTGTTTTCTCATATATGATTGAATGGCACTATAAGATTTCAGTGGGATTAACCCTGAATCCTGTAGGGAGGCTGGGAAAAAGTCATCTAAAGCTGACATGCTTACAAGACTCACTACAAGAATCTTAATATGTATTTCTAGATCTCTGGCTGTTTGAAACTAGGGGGAGAAAAAAGACAATTTTGAAAGCATCTCCAAGGAAAGTTTTATTATGGGTAGAGCAAACACCAAAGAGAACTGGTTTCTATTTCTATTTTAATTTATCCACTCTTTCACATGGTTTCCTTTGTTTGCTTGTTATTAAAGGAAAGATTAGGAAAGTTTGTCTCCATGTGGTAACAGGCTAACATTCTTTAACATTCTTACTGCAGTTTGGTTTACTAAAACTGTTCTGTTTTTACTAGAACAGTGAACACAGGACTGTTTAATTGCCTGCCTTGGGACAGCCAACTTAATTCACTGCCAAGTGACTTTAAATAGTCAAGAACAAGGCATATTCATCCAGTCAATGAATTTCCACACATGGAGTTACTCAATGATGCCATTTGAAAGTCATATTTTTCTTTACAGCAAATTAGCTGAGAAGTGCAAACAAGCCTTCAGATACCTTACAGGGAATTTGTGGGACTATTTGGATTAGTGGTCATAAAGTGCTCTCAGATTCCAAGATGATAGAGCTTACAAGTGACTGAAAAATATTACATCATGTTGGAAAAGCCCTTTTTACTGACACCTGAGAAACAGGCAGGAGACTGCTTTGTATGTGTGTAAGCTACCCCACTTATTTTGTGGTGGGATAATGTGAATGAGGGAAGAGTGAATCCTTAGCTCAGAAAACTCATGTGAAGCTTCCCTGAATTCAAGAGATCTGCTTTTTAGTCTCCACACTCAATCTTTTCTCTACTGAAGCTGGAATAGCCCAGATATTACAGTATGTGATATATACCAAAAAAAGGAGGTTTCAAAATGACAGTAAGACAAAAGATAGTGATGCTAATGGATGCTACTACTGGAAAACGGAGAGTGGAGTATAGGATGATATTATCTTAGAGTAGTACAGGAAAAGAAATCAGGCAAGCTTAAGACATCAGATGGAAAAGTGATAAAATAGCAAAATAACATTCCATGCAGCAGCCTCTCCTAAAGCAGATACCAACTTGTTTTCTTGTCTCAGAGCAGGCAGCTCTATCGCTGCACACAAAACCAGCCAGTGCTAAAGCGAATATACCATTTAACTGTCAGGAAAGTCTAACTGCAGCTAGGAAGAAGCAACGGGAACAGAAAGTATTTCCTTTCCACAAATGATTTCATTATCTAAAATTATTTTTCATTCTAAGTGAAAGTAGAACTCAAAATACCTCTAAATTCCCCTAAAATATCTCTAAACTCTCCTCAAATAAAGTAGCAGTCACTTCTAATCTATGTAAGGTGACAGTCTTTGAACTATTGGCTCTTTCTGTAAAGACATAAGCTTAAGGGCTATTAAAAGCTCAGGTATTTCATCTGTCCATCAGCCCAGACAATAGGCAGCCAGAGAGGTTTCAATTGAAAACCATCCTTGTAAATAGGATATCCACTGGAATTTAAAACAAACCCATCTTGGCAAAACTGTTTCCATTTCAATAGATTATAAAAAAAGAAAAAAAAAAAAGGTTTAAAAAGTTTCAGCAGAACTTTTCTAGACAGCTTTTAACACCTTTAAAATCTCATTAGCTGCTGGGAGTTTGGTTAAGGTTAATCACCACAGCCAGCAAAATCATAAAGGCACTAAAATACTGTCTATAGACAAAGAGTCATTGGTTTCCCGATCAGGAGTGGGAAGCACTTCCAATGCTTGGTGTCTTGGAGAGACACTGTGAGACTGACAAGATCTCAAAGAAGCAGAGAGCGAATATACTAAGCTTTGAATTTGTTAACCTTGGTAATTTCTTGTCCAAGGTCTCCCTAACAGTGCATATTAGAATAAAGCAAACTGGAGGCCCCTGGAGCTGTCATTTCCGCTCCACTTCTAACCTTTGGAAGGATTAGCATTATCAGTGTTTACTGGAGCCTTAGTATGTCATTTCCTGGTTGCTCACCCAAGGTGACCCCATGCTTGCACTTCCCATGGAGTTGCTCCCAGGCTGAGCTATCAGGAGATGTTAGCTCAGAAGGCTTCATGGGCTGCAGAAGGCTGTGGAGAGGGAACGAGCTGACATCTACCCTCAAGTAGCTGTTTCCATCCACCCTATTAAAGTTTCTGCAGACCAGGGACCTCTCATTAACAGAGGCCGTAGGCCCTCAGAAGGTCTACTAGCTCTGGCCACCTCATCCCACCTAAAGGAATAGTCAATTCTTCATGGGGAAAGTGAAGTGAAAAAATTCTAGAAGTGTCTTATATACTGTTAGTAAGAAATATCTTTCCATCACAGAAGTATCGTTCATGACAGTGGTGGTAAAGGGAAGAAGTAGGCACACTGGATCACAGGGCAATGCATTTTCCAAAGGAGAAGGGGACAGGTTTTTCTTTCTTTCTGTGATGGCCCTAGAATGACATAATGCACTGACCAGTAAGAATGATAGCTGAAACACTTCTGTGCAATCAGGTCTATGATGGAATGATTTTCCCTAAGTCACTTCTCCACAGCAGGCTAAGGAAGCATCTTGCTGAGGAAACTGTCACTGTTCTCTACCTGCTTTTTCTATACCTTGCAGGGATCCCATCCACAGGACTGTGGCATCTTTCTTGAACTCACATTAATGTTTCACAAGATTAAAATTTAGCCTCCTGAAAACAGTTGATGGATGTTTCTCATTATAAAATGAGCTGATTGAGTGGAATTATCTGGATACTTTAACGGAAAAATCTCATGAAACACCTAAGCAATTCCTCTATAGATATATTGCCTTATTCTTTAGGAGAGGAAGATGCACAGGGGAAGGAGAAAAAAAGCATTAAAAGACTGAACTAGAACTCCCATGAGGCTCGTAGGAATTAAGATTTGTTATAAATGGAAACATTTCAGCTTTTCTGAATTACTAACTCTGTAAAAGTCAATACTTCTTAACATTATCAATTTTTTCACCTATATGTCCTATCCTGAATTCATAAAAGTATGGAATTTCCTGTACTGTGAGGCAAAACCCAGCACCAACTACCAAATCACCTCATTCAAACACAAAAAGCACCATTTACCTGCACGCTTGTGAAGAGAATCTCCATTCCTTTGGAAACAAGGAATGTCTCCCTGCCCAGCTGGATGTTGGTGATGTACTTTAGGCAGAGCAGGAGACCCCTTCGAATGTAAATGTAGTTGTTGGAGACATCATGGTGATGCCAGTCTTGGTAGAGTCTCAGCAATCCACCCAGGTAGCCCCTGTTCACTGCCCGGCGGCTGTTGGACTCTGAAAACAGAGGAAAAAGGCTGAATTAAACTCTTTCCTGTTAGAAAACCATGTAGCAACTCAGTGCTCAAACTCAGACCTGCACCTGCTCATTCTTGCTTAATGGTCTTCGTTAAAAAAAATAGAATTTTTTTAACTTTTTAAAATATTATTATTATTTAGGGTGTTATTTGCTAACCATGCCCTAGGTTCTTGGAATCATACATGAAAGAAGAAGCAGTCTCTCTCCTGTCTGTCCGCAAACAGCTGCTCCTGAACCCTCCAGATGAACCAAATCATGAGTAGGCAATGGCCAGAGTCCATGCTAAGAACCTTAATTCCAATAGCAGCACCAGAAGATTTCCTGAAGCTACAGAAGCTCTTGAGGAGTGAGAAAAGCTGAAGAACAGTAATATTAGTCAGCAGGTCATAAAATCTTCACATAGTGCTATACTTCAGTCCTGAGAGAAAACCTTGCTGAGATCAACAAATTCAGAATCCTTGTGGCTGTAGAGTCCTGTCACAGACAGAGAAATTATGTTTGACTTCTAAATGTATTCCCACACATGCCTGTACAGTGAAGGTCATGAATAAAGTGATTCTGGGAACCCACAGTATTTAAAAATTAACAAGACACTAACATGAGCAATAACATTTTCGGCTTCTTTTCTGTTGCTTTCTTGCTCCAAGATTTTAAAGGTCATATTCAGATAATGTTTACTGCATAGGTAAGAAAATTTAAAAAAATATTTAAAAAATAAACTATATAAAAACATGGGAGGATAGCTGCAGTACTCCCTTAAACATGTAGCTCCAGGATACCAGACTGAAAAGAGAAGACCATAAAACTTGTGATAAAAAATAAATTCTGCTGAGTATTCTAAAACACATCCCTTCACCCATTGTGTTCCATCTTGCCTGTCAGGACAAACATGAAGCCATACCAAACTCCAGGCTCCCTCCCTTCAAACCAACCCTGCCTAAACCTCTTCTCCTGACTGGCCCCGACATTCTTTGCTGTGACACACATTAGAAGCTGTCAGAAGCTCAGTAATCAATGGAGGGGCCAGGTAGCACACGGAAGACAGGAGCTCAGCTCCCTGAATACCAATCAGCATCTACAGCTCACAACAGATGGCTCTTGGTACAGGTTCTCCAGAGCTGGTAGGCTCCAATCCATTTCCCATTCATTAAGCCAACTGCCAGAGCCTCTCACACCTGGAACCTTAAAGTCATCAGTGGGGGTTCACAGGATAGGAGAAGAAGCTAGAGGTTAAGAGAGAGAATAGAAAGATGCTGTCTGAAGAAAATCAGTAATAAGGAAAGCCATGGAAGGAGTACGCAGGAAGCAGCACGGGCAGCAAACCTCAGTCCTAGTGAAGAAGCAGATGGAGATATTGGAAAGGCCTAAAGTTGTCTCAGTCTGCTCTCTGCAGTACATTAGCAAAATCTTACCTGCAGAAGGGATTGGAGGGCTATTCTGCTATCTGGCCTGGTCCTGGAATTTTATCTACCATTGGCACCACAGGGCTGGCAACAAACAGCACCCCTAGGTTGGTCTGCCAACTCGTTTTAATCCTGCTCTGCATCTTCACACTACCCTGCTGACATGCCCCCGCACTGACCTGCTGGTCCCACAGCTATTCCAGTCCTACACAGCTCTGCCCAGGCTCTACACCTTGCCCTGCAGTTCTCTAGCACTGTATCCCCTCGCTGTTAACCACCTCACACTAACTCTGCCAGTACATCTTGTATTTCGAGGCTTAGTGGTTGTCAGCATGTAGAAGGTCATCCTCCTCTTTTGACCTTCACTGTGTATTTCTGTTTTCTATTTGACTTTCTGCAAGAAAACTTTAATTGCTTGAGAATCCCTTATCAATCCCAATGATTTTATTCATGATTTCCTGTTAATCCTCAACCAGCTGTCATGTTTACTAACCTGCAGGATGCCTAACCCCTTAAATCAGTCAATCTTCCTTGAAGAATTACTCAGGAAGCCCTGTAAAAGTCAATAAGTATATGAAACATGACAAGAAAAAGAGAGTCAGGGAGTGTAAGGTGGGGACAATTTAGATCAGACTCAGAGCTTCCCTGAACTGTTCAGGGACAGATGAAATTGGACTAGATCTAGAGTTTTATAGCCTCTAGCACTTCCTGCTTGAAGTCTAAGCTTTCTGTGTCAATGTTGATAGGAAGGGGGAAAAACTGGAAAGCACTGGGTGTACAGTTTCTTGGAGAATTTATTTAAAACAAACAAAAAAATTCTCATAAAGCATGTTAGTGATTTTTTTCCCCCTCACATCTTTTCAAGACAGATTTCTGCATTTGAATCCCAGTTCCATAGGGATCAGAACACACAACTGTCCTATGTCTCAGTTTTAATACTCGATGAAAAGCATGGAGGAAGCTGAGCAGAATAACTTTGCTGTTTCCTCTGTGGTAAGTTAGGATCAAAACAGTTGCTTTGAAAAGTGAAGCTGAGATAGTCTGTTCTGTGAGAAAGAGGTGGAGAGGTAGGACTACAGTTTCCTCAGCTCTTTGATCAGAAGCTATGAGAATTAATTGCTGAAGGGGCAAAAAACATATTCATTTTGTTTCTGCTGTCTGATTTCATTGATTCTCCTCTGCTCTCCTGTGCTGTCAGTGTTTTTCTTAATTTTTTCTTTCATTTTTTTCAGTTCCATAGTCAATAAACTAGTGAATAAATGAAGGAGGAAGCATGCCAAGATCTCCAGAAGGCAGAATGGAAAAAGGAGGCCTCCCCACCTGTCTGTGTCTGTTGGTCTCTCCATCTAGGGATGCACCAGCATGGGTATCTATCTATATTTTGGCACAAATACAGATGGTGAAAATGAATAATACAGGTACAAGCAGCACTGCACAGATTTTTAGGCAGCAAGAACCCATCTCTCCTGGAGTGAGTATATAGGATCTGTGTGGTAAGTGGCAAAATGTCCTATGCCTTTTGACCCTCATACTGTTATTCTTTAGTTAGTCCCTTCCCTTCTCCCTGGGTATGGTCAGTGTCCAATGGAAGGTGAAGTTCTCCTCCCACGCAGCTTTCAGGAGTGCCTGGGGATGGTGCTTCCTGTTTTGAGTGAATTTAATGATTCTTATTGTGTGAGGCCATCAGTGGGAACTCAGCACCAAACCCAAAGAAAAATGTGTTGTTTAAACACTGGGCTGATAAGTGGGCAAAACTGCATTAAGAGCAAAAATCTGACTATATATCAACCACTTTATGCTATAAATATCTGCAGCCATCAGGGCCCGTTGAGGTCTCCCTCCAGCAGCTGCCTGTGTGGCAGTGACCTCCCCTGGAGTAGGGATGTCTCTCAAGGTTACCCCTCAAGGCTGAGAGAACCTTTACCTGACACAGGAGATTGACAGGTTGGTAACTGATGTTTTTTGCATGCATGTAACATTTAAGATATATATAGTAAGCTTATGTGATAGTATCTGTATCCCATACTAAGCTTAAGTGTAGTAAATAGTAGAGTATTACCCTCCAATACATCTGTACTCATTAAAACTAAACTAATTACTAGGTCAGATCTGCGTAAGCTGTCTCTGACTCTTATCCTGTGACAATCTGACTTCATAGTCTTATTGTGGCATCTCTGACAGGGGAGCACTGTCTTCACCACCGTCCCCAAAGCAGTCCCTAGCACTCTATATTCTTTGCAAGAGAGTTTCAGTTCTGCCTGCTGAGGCTGGGCTAGGTGATATGGGAATGCTCAATGTCTTCTTAGTTTCCCACACTTCTACAACTGACTCTCCATTTGTGGCTTCCAAGGCAGTGCTGTTAATCAGTGAAAGTTTAAGCACTGCAGCCCAGAACTTCTGGCCTGGATCACCTGTGCAGTTAGCCAGAAAT
The DNA here is from genome assembly GCA_013397135.1 of Pachyramphus minor. NCBI lineage: Eukaryota > Metazoa > Chordata > Aves > Passeriformes > Tyrannidae > Pachyramphus > Pachyramphus minor. The sequence continues at coordinate 574,232 of VYXB01004996.1, read as the reverse complement.
GCAGAAGCCTCAAATGATTAAAGATGCATCTATATTACCAAGGGGATGACACTAGATAGAAATCCCTGGTTTTGACAGAATTCTCATTTTGTGTCAGGGGACAAGAGACAAGGGCAGACTCTAAGAGTCAGGTTTTCAGTTTAGTAGATAAAACTCTCATGACTGCCAGTGTTTCTGTGGACATTTCTGAAACCATCCTCACAATCCAGTCCCCTTTGAAGTGTCTGCCAGGAACACAGAAACCACTGGAAAACATGCAGCATATTTAATCACAAAACTGTATTACAGTCAACCTGAAATATGATGAGCAATACACTGCTTACCAGGCAGAACAAAGAGATATTTATCTTTCTGTCTATCTGCTTGAATCTCTTTGTTGATGCCACTCAGCTGATTCATTATGCCAAGAACATACATTCCTATAGCTTGGAGATAAGAATGCTCTGCTAAATTAACCCTATGGCCCCTAAAGCAGTGAAAAGAATAAGAAAACCTCCAACTTCCCCACTCTGCTCTAAGGATTGCCTGTTGGGAATAAAAGATGCAAGACATCTCCTAAAGCAAAGAGAATACAGCTATTTTATTCGGTCATTGGGAGGTCATTTTTACTAGAGAAAAGCACAAGGATCCTCTACAGAAACAAAATAATCCCCAATGAGAAACAGTCACACATAAAGTGTTGGGATGATTTCAGAACAGAACTCTACAGTTCCAGCAAGAACCTGGTATTAGCTCAGTTCTTGTTGGAAGCCAGAAGACTGGGCTATACTTGTGCCCTATAAACTTCAGAATCCAGGCATTTATTTAAGGATTCAGGATAGAAGAAGAACACTGGCACAAAACTAGAGAACATAGACAGGATTTTCTAGCAACTACTAGTGCCAGGTTTTGCTCCTAAACCAGGAATCAGCCACAAGCTTAGCTTCAGTACAACAACAGCTCATTCTTTCTACTCCAAAATATTTGTTTTAGTTCCAGGTGTTGTTCAGTTCAGTGGCAGTCATACAAACTGTATCATGATACAGAGATTATTCTCTACTTTGCTTTTGTGTCATTGTTAATATTATTAAATGTTAACTTAAATGTTTAATGACAGAAATGCAAGCCAAACCCTTCTGAACTAACCTCAGAAGGAAATTGATTTTCAAAAAAGTTTCCTTTTTCTCCTTTACTTTTCAGTTTCATGAAATCTTCTGTTTGTAACTCATCAGAAAGCCACAACTCAAATTAAAAAAAAAATGCCATTGCACAAAATTTCTAGTGTGATTTTTCTCACCGAAATGGTTTGAAAGAGTTCAAGTGAGGATGCTAGAATTTGGAAGACTCCCTCAAATTCAGGCACTGAATTTTCTGAAGCCAGATCATCACTGGAGGCATGAACACTGCCCATGTCAAGAAAAAGCAATAAGCAATCACTATTGAGGTTGCCAACAGAGAATAATGCAGCTCCTTGGCACAGCTTTCATTATACCCACCCTAAGGAGCAAAACAGGGGGAAGTTGCCATGTCCCAGGAGATGAAAACAACCTTTTTCTCTGGAGCACCAAGTTACTTTCAGTTTGGAATATGTCTATGAATGAAGTGTCTGGGGGAATGGAATTTTCTTTCCCACAGAGTAGCTGTTCTCAAAGAGAAAAACTTGAAAGTATAGAATCAAGTCTATCTTCATTCTGAAATTCAGGAAGAAAGGATAGACAAAACACTTGTTTTAGAAGATTATTATGAATGGAGCTATTTGCAAAATTCAGCTCTGATCACAACACCCTACAAGTTGTGATTGTGGATTTGAAGCCAGACTGATGCTGGAGTTTGAATGCAGAGATGGATAATAAAGTCTTAAACTGATCATGAGGGATGGGTACCTGGCACATTATTAGGAAAATCACAGACATCATGCTGTTGCCTACAGGAACTGGGATGGTTTAACAATAGGGTATTTTGACTCAAGATCAAAGACCTGCGTCACTGGATTTGTTGTAAAGCATTATGAATTCAGATGTGGAGAGTGCAGGCCTTTCAGAAACCCTAATCTGCTTCTGTGATAGAACATCACTTTCTGTTCCTCAGAATTACTTGCCCCTCCCTGATGCCAGCATAAAAGGAAAAGAATGAAACTGATTATTTTATCCCACCAGCCACAAGGCATAATCCTTATGCTTTGATAAAAAAAGGAGTCGGTGAAAGGTTAAATAAAGGTTAGTTGACGGAAGATGAGGAGGAAAGAACAGGAAATGAGAGATGAAAGGCTGGTGGGGGAAGGCAAGAGGATAAAGACACAAAAGGAGGAAGGAAGAGATATAGAAAGAGAGGGGAAAGGCCATCAGCAATAACTGCTGTTAGCACACAGAATTGTCTTGATGAAATAAGCACGATCAAGAGGTCACCACAACCTGTCTTTTTAAATTGCTCATTACAATTTTACTAGGCAAGCATTGCACCGAGGGCCCTGCCCATTTCTCCAGCCTTTTCCCTCAATATCCACTCAGCAAATGCCTCTGAGACCAGCTCTAGCTAATTTCCTTAAAGACATGCAAGCTGGTAATTCTGGGAAGCACAGATAGTCGGGAATAACAAATACAACCAAAATTAGATTAAAATAACCTGCTGATAAACAAATTACTCGCCCAAAATACATATTGGATTAGGCGTGGTGAGAGCGGGGATCCCTATAATCACATCGCCACCGTGTGGCACCTGGTCCATTGCATCCCTTCCAGCCTGCACACCCCAGGTATGTGCTTATCTGTGCTTAGATAGCAGGGGTCCAGTTTTATTCCACTCCCCCAAGACTGTGAATGGTTTTCCTGTTTTTTTTCTGGGGGGTGAGTTCACTAAAAGTAATAGAGACCATGGGACTTGGAGGGCAAACCCACACCTCCCACTGCAGTTCAAACAAGCTCCAGCTGGGGTTTGTCCCCTCCACACCTCAGGAATACTTAGTGAGGAGCTCCCCAGGCCTTATGAGCTGTTTGCTGTGTCCATGTGGGCATGGACATAGTGGGGAACACCAACTGGGAAAGCAGCATGCAAGAACTGGTAAAACACTCTGGGATACTTGAAAAGAGATAAGTCAGGAGTGAGAGACTGGATGATGGTCAGGCAAGAAGTGTCTTCTCTGTATCAGAGCTTCCACTGATAGAAAGATACAGCACTGTCATTAGAAAGGACCTAAACTTCTACTCCTCAATTATTCACCATCTCTGTGACTAACACCATGTGACAATCACTACACACAGGGGAACAGCATAACCAAGGTCACTCTCTTCTTGCAATGGGTTTCCAAGCATTTCTTCCCTGCTGTGAATGAAGCACAAATTTGTAGTGTCCTGTCACTTATTTCTTTGGATAATCTTAAGCTTTCCCCTCTGAAATGCAAAAGCAAAAATTTCCCAGGTACAGCTGGGAGCGGTAATTTTTTCTTACACTGATGTCTTTTTTCCAGGCATATCTTGCTTCTTGCAGTTATGCACCTGTTAAATGAGCATTTAGCATCAGCTTCTGTTAGGAAAGAGAAGCCAAACAGTTTCTAGCCAGCCCCTGGCTCTGCAGGTGGACCAAGTCTCAAGTAGAGCTTATGGAAGCCTGAGGAGATGAAGATGGATGTTTCTGAATCCATCAGGGAGACACACTGCCATCTGCCTGCTCCCTTAAAAACTACTGTGTGCTTCGCAATTGCAGCTCTGCTAAAAGCAAGAGGGACACTGACCCTCCAACACAGCTCTGTGTACAACTATAATCCCCCTAATCACTTTGGACTGAAGCACTCAAGGATACCACAGCCCTACAGGGATACCCTCTAGAATGGCCATGTTCTTGTCCTATCTGTCTTACAGCCTTCAGCCCCAGCAAAATACAATCTCCCCACCATTTCCCAGCAAGCAGGTGACTGCAAGTTTCCAAAAAGCTCACAATAATCAATCTGCCAATTAACTCTGTAGCACATTCCAGTACTCCTTCTTCCAATTTAGTTTATGTCCCATTTAAAACATTCCAAAGGGCTTCTGGGTGCTTTGCTGTATACAACTCTATCCCCTTTTTTCATAAGCAATTTTCAAGTGGTATAGCATTCACTTTTAACTTTCCAAGAACCCCTGCACCATTCAAATGCTCTAAGGTCATGGCCACAAATAAGCTAATTGTGCCTAAGCAAGCTGTCCTGGTGCAATCCTGAAAAAGAATTAATTGCTTTTCCAAGCATGGTGAATTTAGCTCAAAGAACCAGAGCGATTTCTCACATCTCCTGACCCACACCTCCCAAAAGACACAACTTGCTCATTTGTATGCAGATACCAGAGCAGTCTACTCCAAAAGCCTGGAGCTTCTCATGTCCTGAACCACAGGACAAGGAGAAAACTAAAAGACATTTTCTTGGCCACTCAGCATCAGACTGCAGAAAGCATCCAAAAACACAGTTCAGGCTGACTTGTGGTCTGTAGTGTTCTATTCAGTTGCACAGTATCAGCACCATTTCCCAAATTCCAGTCCCACTGCTTCTAAAAAAAAAAATCAGCTGAAAATAGATGATGTGCTACCCTAAAATCAGTTTACTGTTCACAACCAAACAACACTGCTGTTATTTGTGTCCTTTTCTCCCTTTCCATGGAAACAGCAACAAAATGGGAAGGGTGTCACAAAATGACTTAGTCACCCAACTCGGTCAAGGTCTGCAACACCCCCGACCAGCTGGTGCAAATGTCAAGCACAGCCTCTCACAGCAGGGCTGTACCCCAGCAATCAAAACCTCTCAGCCCTGCCTGCACATTATGAGTCCTGAAAAACTTGAGAGAATAAGGTCATTTGTTTTGGACAACAGAAGTTTTCCAAGTCTCTGCCCACACCATCATTGTAACTGGGCAAGTACAGTGGTATAACAGCACCACAGGACAGAAAGGTCCTGGCCCCACTCTCCTGTGATGCTGGATCAGAGCAATAAGGATTTGTCACTGGCTGGAGAAGTTCCCCATTTCTCCCATTGTACTATGCCCCAGGGCAACCACTGCTCCCTAAATACTCACAATAAGGTCTGGTCTGGCTCCCCTGTCAGCTTGCTCCCTGGCACATAGATTGCCATATCCCACAGAGCTGGAGCTCCAAGAATCATAACTCACACAGGAAACTACTGGACTACTGTCTCTTTCCTTTGCATTGCTCTTTGGGACCAAGGGAAGAAGCAATACCAAGGGAGAGTGAGGTTCAACAGGATCATTCTGTCTAGCAGCACAGCACAGAAAGTCAGAAAGAATATGAAGAAAAAAGCTTACTTGATTTCAGCAGAGCTGCCAGAGCCCCAATGGCTGCCCTGGGGAAAGAAGAGAGATGGAGAAATAATGTCAATTTATTCGATAATTTTTGTAACCTTCATCTTCACAGTCTTCTGGACCAGGCTTCCCAGATGGTCTAAACTGACAGCTTATGATGGACTTCGACAGAACTGCAATGTTTTACACCAATAGAGTACCCAGCCTCTGGAGCTGACTCAGTTATTTTAAAAGACCATTAGCCCTCTAGCTTTACTGTAGCACTGATTTGTAATGACCATTAAAATTTAAAGCAACACCCACACATCCAAAGTAATCTAACAAGTCTTTAAACTACTGCCCCAGAGCTCTTTCTTTGTACCACAGACTCAGCACATGCCCACTCCAGACACAAGTATTTCTATCTACATCAGCAGATGATAACTTCTATATCAAGCTGAGATATCAATGTCAGTATTTCCAGCCAAATCCCACTCCTTTTTCTATTTTCCTAAAACAAGCTTCACCCTGTCCTCTCTCCCAGCTTTAACTGAAAACAAAATTGAATTTCTTTTAATTGAAACAATCTCTTGCATTGCAGGGGTGTGTCAAGGACCCCACTCAGAGGAGGACTTGTAAGAAAGCTGCTAAAGCTCTATAACAAGACTTCTTGCAGAGAGTAACTTCCCACAGGGGAGAGACAGACAGGTTTCTGTTGACTTTCTGTGTCATTTCAATGTACAGGTAAGCAAGTTACCCTGTCTGAGCCAGCACAGCACTGGTTTGTCTGGGAGCTGGTCATTAACACCTCAGTTTGAAAAGCTGAAGTGAACTTTTATTGCTTCCCAACATCTGGACGCAAGTTCCTCCCTCATGTGGTAAAATCTCCACCCCAATATCACCACAGAAAACTTTCTTTTCCAGTCATGTTCTGCTGGAGCAACAAGATCCGTGTTCTAACCTGGCTTATTGCTGTGAAGTTTCAAGTGCCTAGAGTTGATTAAATAAATACAGCTACAAAAACCTCCATGTCCAAGGATTTCTTAAAATGTAATCTCTTTACAAACCAATCCCCAAATAAAATCATATAACTTCCATACTGAGCCAATCGTCATTCTACAGCAAATAAATAAATATTTTTTGTCATCAAGCTCCTGTTCATTGTGTGTCCTAACAGCAGCTGAGACTAAAAGATTCAAGAGAGCTGGTTGTTGCTGATGTTGGGTCAACATCTCTATCTAAAGTCATTCTTTCATAATGAATCTGTCAGAGTTCAACAACAGCTTTACAAACTGCAAAGGAAATGCACAAAAATACAGACAGAACAGGAAATCAGTAGCTAAATATCTCACCAGTGGAAACACAGTCATGCTTTCATTGCTTCTTCAGCTCCACCTAAACAGCAATCATTCAGCTAGTGGGAGGAATACTGTCATCCACCAGCTATTCAGCCTACTCAGAAAAGAGATACTCAGTCTTTCCCCGAGTTTAAAGTCTGGGACAAAGTAAACAACTCTAAGCAAGTTAAAATTCCACCCAGAGCATCACCCAAAGCTCACGCTCCAACATGTGTCTTGTAAAAAGAGGTTGCATTACATACCTACATTTTACAGGCTTAATGTGATGTCTTATTCACATGCCAGAACAGCAGAGCAATGAAGGAAGACCAGAGTATCTCTGGTTCCGAGCAGAAGACTTCTCAGTATTTCCTGTAGGCATCTGCTTTATTTTGCATGTGCTTATGCGCATCGCTAAGAGTTTCAGGAGAGCTCCATCACTGTCATAAAGTCAACACTGCCAGCAATCTTCCCATCAGCCAATAAATTAACAAATCTGGATCCTCCAATACTTTTGGGGCAGTCTGTGAGCCACACTGTATAAAGACAACTTCATTTATCCTTAGAGGACCTTAGAAACCCTAGGCCATGTTCTCAGACAGTGTAATCTCCAATTCCTACTATCTTTGGGTCCAAATTTTCTCCAGTTGCTCATCACACTGCAGAAGACCTAAGCTCTTCCTGGCCATAACAAAGTTGATCCTACAAAAGCCTTAAGCACTCCTGGTCACTTCTTTTCTCTGGGCTTGGAAGCAGCTGATCTACTCCAAGTCAAGGGATAAGAGCTGTTCGTGGTTTTGATGTGACCTGGCAGAACAAGTGTTCAACTTGTAAGCTAAGAAACCCAAAACTATTATAAAAATGTATGTAAATCCATACAGAGAGTCTGTGGGGTGGAAAATTCAGACATATCCTGAAAAAAAAGTTTAAAAAGTTAAAGGTGGTGTCGCCCAGATCTCAACACCACCTCTCAGTAGAAACAGAAATTTTCATAATCACCATCTGCTTCTGAAGCAACATTACAGACCTGCAGCTGCAGCTAAATGGATTTCCCACATCCCAAGATAACAGCCTAGACACACCCTCATCTCAGACCATGCCTATACATAGTACTGCAATAAAATAAAGCCGAACCAAACTGACGTGTTTCATCTCTTCAGGTACTGCAATCCATCATAAGAGGTTTGGCATAGGCAGAGTGAAGCATTCTGTGGGTTCTACAGCACCTGCTCTACTGTTAGTCATAAGTGCAGACCCAATAGACTGACCTCAATGATATGCTTTGCTTTAGAACAGATTTTAAAAGAAAAAAAAAAGAAAATCATTAGGGTAAACTGCAAAACAGATAAAACAGATTTAAGGGATAAAACAGACTTACCAAGAGTAGATCAAACCTGTCTAACTTGGTATCTTTCTTTGATAAGATAACCTATTTTTTCTAGACAAGGGAGACGTGGTAGATCTAATTTATCTGTACTTCAATAAAGCATTTGATATGGTGCCACACTGAAAATTGTTAGGCCAGCTGGAGAACATTCTTAGTGTAAGAATTACAACGTGGGTAAGGAACTGGTTAAAGAGGCAATGACAGGAGTTGTGCTGAAAGAGGAATTATTAGTCTAGAGGGAAGTTATGTGTGGAAGTCCTCAAGGATCTTTTGAGACTGATCTTATTTCATCTTTTCATTAATGACCTTGGCACAAAAAGTCAGAGTATACTAACAAAATCTGCTGACCGTGTGAAGTCAGGAGCTGCTGCCAATAGCAGGGAGTTCAGAATATCTTTCAGGAGTAACAAGATGTTCTTGAGTTCTGAAGCAATAGAAATGTGATGAAATGTAATAGTCAAAGAGCAAGGTTAAGCATTTAGGGTTTAATAAGAATTACTGTTATGAGCAGGGGCTCATAATTTGGAAATTGGTAGAAGGACACCCTGGATATATGAGCCCATTAAAGGATGAGGACAAGCATGACCAGAAGGGTGACAACCATGACAAGAACAGATCAGGTCTCAGGACAGTCACTGCCAGTGGAGAAGGGGAAGCATGAATGTTCTCATACAAGGCTTCACCTGAGCAGCTGTGTGCAGCACTCAGAAGGAACCATGCAGAAATGTGCCAAGGAAATCATTGTGGTGACGGAGACGTAACTCATGAGGAGGTTTAAAGATCACAGTTTAGTCACCTTAGCAAAATGATAGTCAAGAGACAACTGGATTTTTCTCCACAGAAACACTGGGTGGTAAAGAAGTAAACACTGAGGAAGACACTTAGGCTGAAGAACAGATCTGGCACAAGGACGAATGGATATACAATGGCCATGAATAATTTCAATGGGAAATGAAAGGGTGGGTTTTAAGCACTGGAAAATGAAGGTCTGAAATATCCTCTTGGCAACAATGGGGCAAACAACATAATGACTTTGAAAAGACAAAGTCTGGATTTCTTATAATGAGGCTGCTAGGCCCCACTGCCAATAAAGAAAGAGTCTGAAAAAAGTGACCCAGGAATACCGTAGTCCTATATCTCTATATTTTAACAATAGAGATAGTGGCAACAAAATAAGAAACAGGAATTCTAAGTGTAAAGTTAATTAGCTAGCCCAGAAAATATCAGCTGCACCAGTTTAAGCTGGAAGTCCAAATAGTCCAGTGTCCTGTGGCCAGCAATGACCGAGGAGGTCTTGTGTACAAACCACAGCAGAACACAGTGCTAGAACTTGCAGAACAGACTCAAACTCCAGCAATTCACAGTCCAGCAATACCACAAACTAGTAATGGTGCCTCTGAGAGAGGTTTTAGCTCTTAGTTAGTTTTTCTTCCAGATATTTGGGGACTCAGAACTTTTGAACTTATGCAAACTCTTAGCATTCCTAATTATCCTGGGAAAGGAGTTTGGACCTACACTGTGTAGAGAGCTACCTGCATTGGTTTTAAGTCTGGATTTTCAATCAGCATTGTCATTTACACATTAAGCCAGCTGTCAGTAAGTATCCCCAGATTATTACCTATCGTTGATGCTGAATTCATCCAAACATACAAAACACCATATGGGAAACAAATAATAAGTCATAGGAGAGGATGAAAAATAGGCTTACACTGAAAGAAGCAGCAAAACCATTGAAGCATCAATAGGGTTAGAGCAAACCAGGCAAATGGTGTTTGTGATAATATCAGCATCCCTCAGCACCATATGGCAAACCAACAGCATCTTTTCTGGCATCAGAAGATATAATGAGATGAGTAAGCCTGGGACAGGAAGACAGAGACAGGAGTTCATAAATTGTGCACGAGAGCAAGGACGGGGTGGAGGGAAGATGGGAACAGGAGGAAAAGTTTAAGAGCACAAGAAAGATGACTTGATGAGCCATATGCCAGACCAGAGAATTTGATAGCATGCCCAGTGCAAATCTCTGCATTTGTCTCAAGAAGGAACGGAGGGAAGACAGAGAGGAGGGGGGGAGGGGGGGATTAAATCATTAAAAACCTGCCAAATCTGTCCAGATGTCTTCCTCTGATTTTCTGTTTTCTATGGTAACAGGTTAGCAAAATCTAAGCTGTTTTTTCAAGTCCTGTGTCTCAAAGGAGACTTACTTATATATTTTTAAAAAAATAAAAAATTTATGCATAAATAAAGTTGCCCTGTCTTATAAGGCATAATAATAAATGCTGCTCCATAATCAGAAAACATTAAAGACTCCCTGTAGTAGCAGTCGAGACAGCCACTCTGAAGAATGGAAATCTTTGAAGTGTTTCCAAGTCAGCAGCTTGGATATCTGGGCAGGAGTACAACTAGCAGACAGATAGACAAATGCAACTTCCAGATCCTGTGCTTAGAAACCAGCAGCAACAACAAAGAAAAACTCCATGTCCCAAGCCAAAGCACAATTGGATTACCCAGTAAAACCAGGCTGTTAAAAAGTCTGGACAAAGGAGTCCTAGGCCTAGGTCACCCTTTCAGATCCGAGCTGCCAGGACATTTTCTGCTGGAAATCACTGCACACAGAGGGGCCCAACAGCCAGAATGTCTTTGGTTTTCTTCTCCACACCAATCTCAGCTCACAGGTTGTAGCACAAGGCAGTATGATGGACAATGATGTGCCTCTGTTTCTACTTCTTTAAAAAAGAAGAACTCCTGGAAATGAAAACCTCACTACAGAAGAGATGCATGGTTGACTACATGAAAGGATTTTAAGATTCATAGGACACATGGTACTCACATGTTCAGGACTAGCTTGGAACTGTGGACAGGGAACAGAAACACCGAAGTCTGAACAAAAAACAAAAGGGCTCTGAACAAAAGGGCTCTGAAGATCAGCTCCCGAGTAATTGAATCATCCTTCCTTCTCCTGCAAAATTCTGTCTTCTACATGCTAAAACACAGAACACCCTCTTCAAATTATTGAATGAAAGCTAGTGACTTGATGCTTCATTAAATACCTGTTCAGCCTGATGCCTGATCTAAATCCTTAAAGCAATCACACCTGGATGATAAAGACATAAACAACTATTTTTATAGAGGTGTAAGAAAAGGTTCTGCCCTTGCCTGGCAACACAAGTTGCTCAGCTTCTTTTGCCCTTCACCCTTCTATTTCACATATACTTACTTGTTGCTGTCATGTTTATTTATACCACAAGCAGTGTGGGGCAGGGACCTTGCAATACATATTTGTAGAGCATCTAGCACAGTGGAATCCTGACTCAAGGCATCACAGCTTACAGGCTTAAAGCCCCTAAGCTTCCATAGCCCCTGTCTCTGGGAGGAATTAAGTGTCCTTGAGTGTGCACATTATCTGGCTGCATTTTGCCTCCAACCCCTGGGACTTGTACTTAACTACCAGAGTTTATAAAGTCACAGAGCCACTCGCTCTAAATTTCACATTCACATTCAACAACTGAGAGACATTTAGAAATAACACGTAGGCACCACAGCAATGGATGCTTTATAAATCCTACCAGAAAGCAGATCTCATCCAAGGCAGATGCCTTGAATGGTCATTTCCCTCATGGCCCAGAAATACAGATCTTAAATATGCAGGCACTTGCACAGTGATTTGTTTTAAAGACTTCAAAACCAGCGGCTTCACGAGTCTGGGAAATATGGATGGGCAAAAGCTGCTTATGCTGCTGGCATCTTCACAGCACTGCTAGTCTAGGACTTATGCAAAAACACCCATCACCATGTCCACTTTAATTCCAGCTTGTTAGCTAGACATTAGAACTTATACTAAAGGCAAGGTTTGCTTTCAGTCTGCAATGTCCCACACACTGCCAACAGGTGGAGTTTGGAAATCCAGCTGTTGTACACAGATGTGCTTTCAGTGTAGTGCTGAAGGAAAGGGGATAAAAATCACACACACTTTCTACTCGATACTTTAAGTCCAGTGACCAGCACGTGTCAGTTCCCAGGTTCAGTTCAAAGCCTTCAATGTAGCATCTTCCAAACTTTGCTGCCTGCCCTGGAGCCTGTTAGGTTAAAATCAGTGAAAAGGTATAGCCATCCTGCCTCTTTCATCTCTGCCTCTCAGAAAGAAGAGTGATTCCAGACTTATCCTCCAGGCATCCTTACAAGTATCCTACTTTCTCTTGTGTACAAAAAATACAGAAGGCAAGACAGCTGTATCCTAAAAAGTCAACCTATTCTTTACAGCTCTAAATTAAATTAGCTTCAAAGTAGTAACAAAGAAGAACAAGGTACATGAAATACACTCAAATCCGTGCCAAAAAAATACCCAGGCATTTCTTACAGCACAGTGCAGAGCTGGCACTGCCTCCCCAGGCAGAAGCTATACCTCAGAAGATTATGTCAGCTCCCTCTCTAAGGTCAGATGCCACCAATATGGCTGAGGCAGGCTGTGACAGCTTGTCATTCATGTCAAGAGGAAGGGGCTGGAAGGATCAAAATCAGACAGAATTCTTAAACAATTCATCACCCAGGCAGTTCCAGGCTGACAGTGCGAGAATCCAGGTCACCCACCCAAGGGAAACGTGTAGGGGAACTGGGAAAGGGTCTGAATGCTATCCTTGATTGATTAAGAGGAGTGGTGAGGACACTCATCAAGGCCACATCTGCTAACAAGCACCAGCAGAGCCCTACCAATCACCTCGTATGCAGTCAAAGCATGTCAGTGAATGAGGTTAAATCCCCTTTCTTTCCCCAGGCAGCTGTCTTCCACTCCCAATCCGGTTACTACTCAGTTCAGAAGGAACCTGGTGGTCTGTTGGCTCACTCCTTAGCTGTCATTTTTTTTGTAGCTCATCAGTTCTCCATTCCCAGCAGCTTTTGCTCTGGAGACCAAGGATCAATATGAACGTTGTGCTCACTGGGGAGCATGTACTCCAAGCGTGGGGGAAGAGACTCAACCCCATTTTGTTCAGCCTCAAACTTTTCTGAATGCTACGTGCACCCAGAGTAAGGGCAGGGAGAGGGACACAACACATCTACCCAGCTTAAGGCATGATGAAGTCAAATGGCACTTCTTGGTGACATACCAGGGAACCCTGGGCTCAAATCTCAGTAGGACAACTGTGACTTCTTTCATTAAGAGGAATTGAATTGCAGGTGCTTTGCCATTGGGGAGTCTCTGATGGTGAACTATAAAGAGAAGGTAGAGCTTGGAGGTACCCAGGAGTTTATGATGCCAGAAAATAACCCTGCACATATACCACATTGCTTGCAAACCTCTGCAAGATTTTTATTTTATAGATACTATCAATTACTGACAGTGAAATACTTAAGGGCAGCTTCTGTTACTGACAGTCCAGGCAGTGAGGTATCTAACATGTCACTGCTTGTGCCCAGAGCTATTTGAGAGCATAAAAGGGAGGCTGGTTTCAAAGTAATCAAGGCTAAGAGCTGTAGTTCTCCTTGACTAGTGGTTAGTACAAACCATCTCTAAGGCAGCAGTAATCTCAGGGTACAACATCTTTAAAAACCACTTTGTAATGAAAGGTGCTCTTGAGCTGTAAAGCAGCGGTGTCTGAAAGAGCCACCTTTTCTGCAGGGCTGCTGTGATGGATGGAAAACCTGAGCTTTCATTGCAACCATTCCTGCAGCTCCTCTGCTTAGGATTTTGAGGTTTGCTTTGTTTGAGGTTTTTGTTTGTTTTTTCTTTCTAACCAAAGGAATAAACATCTTTCAGAGTAGCTAATTTAAAAAATGTGCACAATAGAAGAAACTTAAAAAGAACATGAAATATGAAGCTGAAGGACTGAGAAAGCACCATCTTCCTTGATCTCTTCCAAGAAAGAAGGCTGACTTGCGTGTCAGACTTTTCTTTATGCAAAAGTCAGATGTTTCAGAATAAAACAAGGAATGACTTATACTGAACAGAAGATGAAAAACTGTGTTTGTTCTTTTTAATCTAATGGTACTGTTTCCATATTACAAGGCTCTAGAAATAGATCCATCAGTCTGTGTTTATATTGCACTTCACTTCCCCCTGGTCCTATTGAGATGAAGCAAATCCATAAAGTCCAGCCAAAGAAACTCAAAGTTTAAAATCTCTAGGGAAGATGTTTTTTTGAATATGCCAGAGCAAGAAGCTGTTTCATGCACACTGAGCTGCTGGAATTGTTCTGCCTGTGCTGCACGACAAGGTGCAACTTGGGTAGCTGTGAACTGGCAATAATGTCATAACATAACCCTACAGCCCCACTCAGCTCTGCTCTTGATGAGTGTGCAGCTACAACCTGTGGTACCAAGGCCACAGTTTGAATGTGGGAGCAGCTCTCTGCACATCAGTTGCAGCTCTGACAGCAGTGTTACACCCACATCTGCAGCAGGGAGCAAGTGCAAAAAGATATCAGTGCAATTAATCTTCTTGCATGCAACACATTCATCAATCCCCATGTGCTTCCCAAGGAGGGAAACATCATTTCCCTTGTTATGCACACAGGTCAGGCAGTTTCTATATTTTACTCTTACCTAAATCCCAAAGGATGGTGTTCAGAGTTAGAGCTGCCTGAAAAGCTTGTATGCAAATGGAATTTCAACAAATAAACAGGAGAAAATATGCAGAATCTGTCACCATTTTTTTTCCTGGTTTCCACCTATTCCCACTTCTCAACCTTTCTAATGGTTGTGTTCCTTCAATATATACATGCATAACCTTTTAGCAGGGAATTTAGTGTGAATTGGGCACTTTACATTTTGTTGGTCCTAACTGATGCTGCCAAACAGGAAGATGCTTGGAAATACTGGGGTATTCATTTGTATACCATGTGTGCACACAATACTGAGCTTAATTGGTACTATTAAATCAGTCTCAAATTGAGAACAATGCATAAACATGCTTGAGAAACACAAAGCAACATTCTCTTACAGATTCACAATAGGCATCTTGATCTGAATTTAAAAAGCATTTTTATGTCTAAACATGCAGGTAGCACTCAGCAGGATTTTTCAAAGCTCCTTTTTATACTAAGGTCAGGACTACCTTTTAACTGTACAAGTTAATCCATTAACCTGCTGAGAGGTTTTCTGTAATGGTTACATTCCCTTTCATCTTCACACATCTAAATATCTCTGAAAATCTGGACATTCTTTCAGAAGATTTAGGTCTCACCCAAGTCCCTTAAGTCAACAGCAATAACCAGTTTTTAATCTGTCTTTTATGCTAAACAAATGCCCATTTTACCCACCAAGTGCTGCTGAAACAGAGGTTTGCAAAATACACGTAGAATGGTGTTGGAAAGGTATATTAGTGACTAGTTTTGCCACTGGAAAACGTAGTAAGCATGAAGTCTTTGGAAAAATAAGTGTTGCAATTGCAGAGCAAGTGAGAAAAGCTTCCTAATTTGCCTGGGATTTTCAATAAAGGTTTAGCAGGAAAAAGCCATCTTGTTCTTCAATTCCCACTGCAATTCTATGGTTTCTGTCTTGCTGGGCAGCTGAGGGGGGAATGGGGATACTGCTGCATTGTGTCATATATACTGAGATATATCTCTGCAGGAAAAAGAGCCAAGGTGTGGAAAGCAGACAGCTTTCACACTGCCCTGCAGCAGCTTTCTGGACATAAGACCTGCAAGCTGCCATAGGGAAGGCAACAGAATCATCTGCAGATGTGTGATCAGGTTCACAAAAAACTAGATCGATGCTGCAAAGGAGGATGCATCTTCTACAGAAGCTGTCCCTGTAGCAGGCTGAACCATCACCTCCAACAGCAGGAGAGGCACCACCACCCCAACACCTGCTGTGAATATGTCCTTGTCCTGTCCTTACATCCACAGCTCAGGCAGAAGTAGGACATCTTACTGCAGGAAAGGAAACCTGCAGACTGCAGGTCAGAGATGAGGCTCTCTGCAACCACAGTACCTCAAGATATCTAGCATTTCAAAGAACAACAGCATATATAAGACAGAAATTGGAATGGCATAGGCAGGGTCCTGAGAAAGAATGAGATGTTTACTTACTTCACCAGTATGCACAAGAGTCAGAGATCACCCATGTTGCCTTCAACACAGCACTTCACCAAGCTCGTGCCTGAGGTTCAACATGCAGGATGCATTCAGGTTTTGTGAGGATGGGCAGGAAGACTGCAATGCCAGGGGAAGCCAAAACACAGCCTCAGCTTTGATCCCCACATCTACAAGGAGGGGGATTTGAGAGCAGGCAGGACACAACAGCCTCGATTGCAACACAGGTCACTGCAACACCATGGAGAGTGTAAGGCTGGTTGTAAAGCAGCATCTGGCTGCTGTGGCTGACCCAGCCAACCACAGACTTATGAATTTGTTCAGTTGCACATGTATAATTCCTTATTAAGCAATAATCTGGTCACATCTTAGTGCCAGTGCCTGTTCTTCAAAACATTTAGCCAGAGGATTTAAAAGGAAGCGGAAGTCAGTAAATGTCACAATGCAGCAAATACTGGGTCAAATTCTCTGGATATTTGCTGTTTGAAAGCTGCAATGTCACACTGGCATAACTGCAGGGGCTTTTTGAAGCAGTAATTTGCAGAAGCTTAAGTAATAAAAGTTAGGGGTTTATTTTTCTCTCTCCTTCCATTGGAAAACTTCCATCTGATATATTCAAGCCAAATTCTGGGATCTGAAAACAGACAGTATCAAAGCCAAGGCTGGTAGAACTTCAGCTGTATATACAGGAATGAAGTAATAGGGATAAATAATTAAAACACAGCAAAATTCTGAGCATTACTTGGACAGTTCTTCCACGTGCCCTTGTTTTTTTCCCCACAGTAAAATCTGGAAGGTGGTGAAAACTGGAATAACCACAAATATGTAAGTGTGGTTTCAAACAACAATGAAAAATAAGGAGGAAATTAAGCTTCTGAGTAGACAGTGAGAAATGTTGTGCCATTGCAGTGTATGCCCTATGGTCCACACAATGTCCAGACTGTATCCCTTTAACACAGGAGTGCAAAGAAACACATGGAGTAGATGTGCTAAAGATATTGGAAGGTTCTCTCGTTTGTGCTCTGCAATAATCTGGCTTTTGCTGAGCCCGACAGTAAAATCTCTGTCTCAGAGGCATGACCTTTCCAAGGTTTACACTTCAGGGGGAGTTTCCATTCCCAAGCCCAGAGGTGCAGCCATGTTGGGAATCAGCAGCCCTGTTCTTCCTCACCAGCCACTTCCTCAAGTTTTCAGGTTCTCTCTTTCACGTTCCAAGCCCTGTCTCCAAACACATCCCACAGCAGCTCAACTCTGGGTTTATTTACAGATTTTACTGGCATTGCTGCCATACCAAGTGTTGCCCTGCAGATAAAGAGATCGAGAAGAGCCCTGCCAGTGTTAGTGAGCCAGAGCCCCGTGCAGCAGAGCCTTGTGGCACTGCTGTTATAAAACCTCCTCTCCCTAAGAACTCATTTCACCTGCACTTGGTAAATACTCTAGTATTTACTTTATCTCTTTTATTCTCTATAATCAGTGTTTGATAACTACTCAAAGGAGCCTGAAACACTGTGAAGGCTTTGGAGCTCTCTCTTTCCCACTGGAAATGAGTCTCATGTGTTGCCTCTGTATCTCTAAAACCAGCTACCCTGCTGCTGCTACAGCTGGTGTGGCTCCAACAGCACTGTCAGGGCAGGGAATCCTACTGCAGAAAAGCTGTTGCTAAGGGCTTTGACACTGTGTCATTTAACTCTGCTCAGGGCAGGTCTAATCACTGCTGTGCTTTAAAACCACTGATAGTTCTAGAGACTGGCTTACACTCCACCTGCCAGCATTGCCAGCACTGGTGGAGCTGGAAAAAACCCTCAGCAACCACAGGAAATTCTTAGGGATGCTTTCCTTCTAGGGACAGCATGGTACAAAGTGCTGCTGTAGAAGCTCTGCACTACTGTTTCCTCTCATTGTTTTTTCCAAATTTTCCTTATCTACTTTTCGACCAAAAGCTTTTGTGGGGAGGATTTCACAGCTGCTTTCTGCCCCCTTCACAAGGGTGACAGGCTTCTGGGTGGGAGGAGAAATGGCAATAAACCAAGTGAAAGGCAAAGGAGAAGAGATTCCTGGGCCCTCACACATGCTGACACTCAAGTGAGTGCCCTCAGCTTTATCTGTGCACTATCAGAGATTCACGTCATTACCCAACTCAGTGATTTCCGAGGGGGAATTCTTTCATTGTCTCCTTGACACGGGAAAACAAATGCAGGCACACAGGCAAACAAATGCAGGCAAACAGGCAGGTTGGGCACCTCTTCATCCCTTCTCCAAGCACATTCAGCTAGACTTTGCTAGAAATACCTTTCTGCCAGTCTTCCAGGGCTGCTTGGCTGATGCTTTCTGAAAGCCTTGGCACTTAACATCCAGCTCAAACATGTTTACAAGGTCATATAACTGTGTTGCTCAGTCCTCCTCTCCTCACTCTGCGAGCTCAACATGCACTCCACAGGCCACTTCAACCACATCCTGCCTGACCATAAAACCTCTCACAAATTCACTACTGCTTTTCTCTCCCCTTTCTCATTTCCCTTTCTGTCTATCTCTGTCCTTACTGAATGCCTCAGACAGAACTGATGGTACCCTCACTACCCTCAGTAAGGCTAAGAAATATGAGAAATGTAAGGGTTTAAGTGTATGTGCTGAGCATATGAAAAGTCTGATCTCAGCTGACTTGCCCACAGTAACACACCATGTCTCAGATTAGCACTTCAGACATGAGAAATTTTTTGTCTCCTACCATCAGATTTTTACCTTTTTTACTTTTACAGCCCCACCACCACCGGTACAAAACTTCTCTCTGCACCTCCAGATCAGAAGCAGCTTACATACTCCTCAACTTGCAGATAACCCTCCAACTTCCAAAAGTTGTACCAAGCCTTTGATTTATTCCTAAATTATGAAGTATTTTGTAATCTTTCTAGCTCTGTTTTCATTTTTTAAAAATTTGAATAATTCCACTCTGTTCTTCCTGTGCCGCATTTAGTCTTGACCTAACCTTCTATGGGGGACTATCATATCCAGCTGCAAAAAGCCATTAACATTAACAATTCATTTAACTCTGAAAAACACTCAGAGATGCAACTGATGTATGAAATCAAGTCACACCTCCCATTTGGATGGGATTGACAGTAGTTTCCACGACTATGTGGGGTATACCCCCCAGAGAGGTTCTAAAAGGCAGTGACATTGCAATGCAGTGAGGCACCCAAGTGTTACCTTTAATCTAGAACAAACACCAAGAGAGAGACAGATACAACAACATGAATAATACTCCCAGACTAGATATATAGATAATATGTCCTAAGATGCTTGGGTAGCCCACACTGGGGGCCCTGCTGCAAACCTTGGCAGTTGTTAGCACAATGAGGTAGATTAAAGCTCAGGCAGAGAGAATCTCCCTCCCAACAAACTCAGAGCTGCCTGCAGTAGAGACATAGTCAAAGCCATCATGTGAGTTCAGCCACGAACTGCATCTGCCATAGCCACTGGGTGTGAAAAGTCAAGAACCTGAGAACAGCAGCAACTTGCCCTTATACCATCTTTCCAAATATAACCTGCTGGCTCACCAAAGGGGAAGAAATAATGGGCAGGCAAAGGAAGGCCTTCAGTTGAAAGCATTGTTTCTCTTTCAAACTGTGACCTGAAATAAATGTAAAACATAAGCTATACATAAAGAAAAAAGCAAACATCTCTTTCAAAATATTAGTCTTACTAAATGAGTTCCTCCCTTCCCATGACATATTAAGTTAAGCTTAGAAATGGATTTCTCTTTCTACAATGCTCATTCACCCATTTTTTTGTACCACACAGGCAGGTGCACCTGTGGTAAAACTTGCCATACCAAAGGCTACCAAGAGATGGCACCAGGATTTCTGTGTGCTACGTGTTTGTCCAGACATCTGGAACAACCTTGGTGGATGGTATTCCTCTCTGCCTCATCAATTCTTCACCTGTTTTCAAATCTAACCTGAGAGCATCTCTTCTTCCCTTGCCTTTACCTCTTAATTTTCCAATTTCTCCCATCTACTGCTATTAACAGCACAATGCCAGCAAAATGTAATTCTGAAATGCAACTCTATTTGTTCTGCAAAGCAGCACTGAGATACCATCAGTCTGAAATGAGATTTTGTAACTTATTATTAATACTAGAACAGGTCATTCTTTGAGAGAAACCACACAGACCGTAAAAAGAACAGAAGAGAAGGAACTGCATGAAACCGGGACACCTTTGGCTCCAAGGTAATTTCTTCTATTACAATGGCTCATTGCATTAAATTTGCACAGTAGGGTTTATTTACCTATCTTAGTGATGCAACCATCCCTGCTTCACGTTAACTGAGATTTTACTCAAGTTGAAGAGACACTTTATATAAAAAAAATTTCCAGACAACCCTCTTTCTTTTGTTGCTGGCATCATCTCATTCAGGATGGTATTTACTGATTCTATTTAGCAGGAATTCTAGGATAAATCCTATGAAGATCAAGACCAGATGAAAAGCATGTCTTTTAGTTGTGACATAGCTCAAGAGAAATATTTTGTCCCTTCCTGTGAATTTTCTACAGGGATCAAGTGAACTAAATAGTGTCTGCTTATTCTCAAAGCATTGATTAATTCTGACCACATTCCAATAGAATCATGTGTTACTTTCCAATTAAATATCCAGACTGCTCAACATGATTAATGGCAAAACACAGACTAACAAGAGGAATTAAGAATGATTTACTTTTGATCTTCTATCGGGAACTGCTGCCAAATAAACAAATGCATAAAGCTGTATATGGAGCATTCCTCAAAAAGAACCCATCACAGCAGCTTCCATGTCAGGTTGCAGAGGAACCAATCACCATGTCAGTACATTGGGTTTCTTCTCTTTCTCAAAATACTGTCTGGCAGTGGCCAGATATGCCACATGTTCTGTTTGAGAAGAGAGCAAGTGAAAGTTTAGCCCAGTACAGGGGATGGAATTGCAGTAAATGTACATGGTGGTCTACCAACAAGAAGTTATCCAGGATTAAGGATAAAGAAAATCTAACTGCCTGCTCTGGGGTTTAGAGCACATTTGTAGTTGGATCTCTTCCATGTGCCTCTCCATGATTCTTAACAGAAGAGATAAGTCCAGTGTTCAGGTCATCCCCACTACACGTCTTCTCTCTCTGTCTAAACCAGACATAGCCCACTGCAGTTCTGGTTTCTTCTGTCGGCTTTGAGGTCACAGGAGACCACTTGTACAAGCATTTGTTGATGTGGCACCTTGGTCACTTTTCAACACTATGGGCTCAACACTTAGATTTTATCTTGCATCAAAAGCACCAGTTTCAGGATGATAAAACAGAATCTCAGTTGTATGCAAAAAAGTGTTCTAAAAAAAGCAGAGTAATATATATATTCCTTTATTCAAAGCCTAATTTGAAGCTATGTACAGCCTCTTAACTTATATCTTCAGAATTTCCAGGGACTTTGTATCCTTCTTGGTCAATCTGGCATAATATCTGATCAAATATGGCTTTTAGCATTAGATGTGCTCTTCTGATCACCTTGAGATTCCTCCCTTCATTTGCATGAGCTCTGCCTTCTGTACTCCAGTAAAAATCTTCCTTTCAGCTCACCCTGTGACAGAAGTATGTGATACAGGAATCACCTGATGACAATAGCAATGGTGCCATCATTATTCTTGCATGTATCAGATTCACAAGTCACTCCCCACCTCAAATCACCCCTGAGCATTTACCAGCAAAGAAAAGATACACCGGTTGTGGTATTCTTGTTCCTCCTGGGTTTTTTGCCCTGACAACAGTTAGAGATTTTCCAAATCTTTCTCAGAAACCTGACCCAGCCTTAAATGCTCATCATGCTGCTTCCAAGTTGCCCACTGCAGACTCATCCTCTGCTTCACAGAGAGAAATAAACATTTTTAAGACACCTTAAGTTTCTGGAGGCAAACACTTGCCACAGGCAAAGAGAATTTGTTTCTTTTTCCCTTTAGTATGTGAGGAATCCAGATATCCACCTCAGGTGAAATAGAGTTACACTGAAGGATTTCCTCCCTTTAATGAAAAGGGAGATTATCAGCAAGCCTCTGAGGAGCTGGCACTATCCAATAAGCACCAAACATAAGAAGAATTGTGATCAAATGTCAGTAGTGGTTAATGCTGGACATGAGCAAAGGCAGATAATTTCTGCATATCACATTTTCTAGTGAATTAATTTGGCGCCATTCCCAGACCTTTTTTATTCACTTTCCACTTTTAATTAAGTAGTCAAACTTTACTGGAACAGCCCAGTGTAGAAAGCCAAGTATTGTGAATACTCACAGAAAGAGTTTTTATTTCTGACAAATACTCACTCTTGTTGCAATCTCTCATACAAGGTTTATGCGAACACTTACCATGAGCCACTCTGCTCAGTATGATAAATAGATGTACTCATAGAGCTTTGAGAAATAAAGACATTTTAAAAGACTCTCCAAATTGCTTTAATAAAACTGCCCACCAATCTTTTAACAGCAGAAAAAGGAAACATAATGGAGTGAACGACTCAGACACTAGTCACCCACCATTTGCCATTTTCTAAAGCACAGGTCTTCCTCATGTGAAAGGAGAATAAAATCTGTTTTTTTATTTTCAGTCACTTTGATACTTTATCTTCAACATGAGGAGTCCTAGAAGGGCCTGCATATCACGTAGCCCCAAACACACAGCCTCCAAAGCCATGGTTGAGGATACCTAATATTTGACAACCTAGAGACAGTCACAGAGAACGAAACGCAGATCCTGGTTGACTCAGGAACAAACGTTGGACACTGTCACATTCCACATCCCACAACACATCCAAATATCTCTCAAAACAAGTATGTTGGGAAAACAAGCAACAGTGTTGAAAAGGACACTGGAAAGTAGGAGAAGGGTAGAAGCTATGGAACAAATGGAGAGTAATTAAGATGAAAGGTGAAAAGAGCAGTGACCATTGCACTGTGTGGGGCATCAGAGATGCTGCATTAGAGAAGGTGTTGATGGAGTGAAGATTTGAGCGTCCCACACACACTCATATCAGATATCCCAGCTACTGACATAAACAGAGCTGAGAGAAACAGAACATCATCTGGTTTTATTTTAAACTGTCCCTGTAAAAGGTATCAGAAAACTTTTCCGCAGCACAGCATCATGAGAGATGGTCAAGACTGCCTTGAGTCTCTGACTCACTTGGATTTCATGATGGATAACTCAAGAGATGCCTACACCTCAGAGAGTTTTGTGAGTTTTCTATGTAGCTTTTCCCTCAGATATGGGCAGTTCTGGAAAGATCTACAGTTATGGCACCAGCAACCTGAAGACCTCAAATGCCTAACTAAAGCCCATAAAGTCCATGAGTCACAGTCCCAGGGGAATCAGAGATACTTGGCACGTACCCAGAAAAGGTCAATTGGAGCATGGGGAGACTATTTCTAAATACCCCAGAGCTTTGCCACTGGGAAAAATAAATAGAACTATGTATCTTGTTTCCACATCTTAGCTGGCTAAATAAATAGCTCTCACAGGGCACTCTCCAGGGCAGATTCTTAAAGTGACCTTGGTCCTCCTGCTGCCCAGGACAGGGGAACACGAGTGTACCCCCAAGAGAAGTGGTGCATTTTCAATGCTGCATTCCTGGCAGCTGATCAGAGAGCAAGGGTAATCTCAGCTCCCACAGTTGCTGGCTGTTCCTTCCCAGCAAAAAGGCAAACCACGGTGGCACATAGTTACGAAGTGGAGAGAAGGTATCAAGAGCAAATACAAAGGGAGGCTCAGAGGACTTCTGGGACGACATTGGAGTTTTCCTCTGTAGACAGGTTATAGACTGATGTTTTCTACAAGCTCCATACTGATACCAAAAAAGAAGCAGATGTTTTTGTGAGCAACTACCTAAATCCAAATACCCCACATCCAGATTTAAGCAGAGCCACAGCAACTATGGAAAGACCTGCACCAGTGTCAGATTGCCAGGAGCACACACTAGGCTAGAAAAAACACACAACTCTTTTTATCCTTTCTCCCAGCCTCAGAAAACCCACCTATAAGCTCCCTACCCCAGTCACCTCACAAATTTATAGCTGGAGCAACTCAAAACATAGAAGGACAATTTCACATGTACCCACCTCAATTTTCTGATGAACTGTAAAGATGTTTGGGATTTTCATTTTCCAAGCCATTTGCTAATTCTGGGAAAGAAGATCTTTAGCCCTCCCTACAGTCTTGTACTTCTAGTCTCAGGACCTAAATTCTTGTCAACATCTTTTGGAGCCACTTTCCCCAGTGCGAGCAGTGCTCTTAAATAGACTGCAAGCAAGAACAATTTCTACTGATTAGTAAGAAACTGGTGTTGTGAATGGGATTGCAAGTGTGAATTAAAACAAAACAGGTTTGTGTTGTTCTTCTGATGTGAAACAGACTGTCTCCACTGTGCCATTGACCTTCCCAGGTGCCCCCACTTATGAAACAAAAGGCTCAGCTCTGAGCCCTGGACAGGCCAGGTGTGTGGCCACCAGGCTTTAGCTGATTGATGATTCATTAGACCAAGTGTAGGTGGGAGCCAAATCACCTTTTCTTGTGAGCCAGGTCCCAGGAAAATTTTATGCTCCAGTTGCACACTCATACAAATATGTTTTAAGAAGAGCACAAATATTTTAGGAAATAAAAAGAGAATTATGAAACTGAACTAACAATGGCAAGCTCAGGTAGACAACAATTCATGTATGATACCTTTTTTGAAAGGGAAAATAAAAGCTTTTCAGTAATAAATAAAAAGGTTTATTAGCAATAAACCTGAGGTTTTATTGAGAACCATTTTGAGTTTGTTTTTCTGGTGTGTGTGTGTCTGTGTCCCAAATAGAAAAAAAAGGTCCACAGAGGAGTTCAAAACAACTCTTGTACATCAGATAAAAGGAAAAAAAGCTAAATATTGCATATTGACAGTCTGGAATTATTGAAATGAAAGAGGAGTGATTCTCTGAAGGCTATTTCTATTTCTTTCTCTTTCTTCTTAGAAGTGAGTATTCTAGACCACTTTATAGCCTACATTACAGCAACCCTCAGCACTCACTGCATCTCCAAATAAATTTCAGCAAAAAGCCAGGCTAGAAACATGTGACAGATACCAAGTTTTCCACTTTTCCCAGAAGAAACAGCAAATGGAAAAAAGCACTTTTGCACCAAATTCATTTTAAAAATCTTTATGCAGCCAGTCCCATTGCTTAACAGAGAACTGATGCAGACAATTGCTATTACACATAGATCCTGACTTATAAGGGTACCACAGAAGTAGAACTAACACTATTCTAATCAAAGCCAACACTTCCATAGGAGGGAAACCAGAGAATTGAGTGGAAATTGCTTAGTTAAGCACGGGTTTGGACCCATCAATTACTTTTGGTTGCCTCAGACATCAAGCCCAGCTCTGGGTCTAACTCATCCTGGGCACTTCTGTCATACACAAAATAGTTCTCCAGGCTCCCTAAATCTTAAGGTTATAACATGAAATCTTAGGGGAATGTTGAAGGATGCTCAGATATTATTCCTATGCTCTAGGAATAATACTGTAGCAATAATATTCTTTGAGTTCCTCTCTATAGGAAACATTCTGGTATCACACTTTTAGACAGACCACATAGAGGAGTCTCAAGTACTCTAAGAGAGAACTAAAGTTGTGAAGCAGTTCCAGGTACTTAGCACTGTACTAGAAAGCCAAAAGCACAGGCAAAAAGTGAGTTGGCTTCCAACAACAAGGCAGCTAAAATTCAAGTTCCTTCCCACACAACGTATTGTGTAACTGGTGATACTGGGAGAACTGGTATCAGTCCTTGATGGTAACACCAGGATGGACATTATTTACTGGTACTCTCATCCAGAATGACTGGCCTCCACTTCAACCACAGCTAAGCAAGTAGTGGCCAAACTGTTGTGCCATGTCTGTCCATCCTTCTCACCTACACACGATGCTCAGCCTGGAACTGCTTCCTTAGTGGTCACTAGCCATGGACCTCATCCATGTCAGGTCCATGCAGAAGCCAAAGCCAACTGAATGTTGCCATGTCTTTGATGGGGTGTGCATGAGGAAGTAGAAACTCTGCTCCATAAACTACTGCATGTCTTAGCAGGAGAACTGGCACGTTCTGTGTTGCTTAAGCAAACGGGATTGTGTGGGCACAGCTTACAGCAGTAAATTCTTCCATCTGTTTTTAAAGAGCAAGTCACAGAAATGTGTCCTTCTATGGTGTTTTCCACATTACAAAGTTTGCCTTGAAAGGCATCTGAGGAAGTGGTTAGAATGGACAACCTGGGGACTAACATTTGGCATTAAGATGGAGATATAAAATGGACTTGCTGTCTTCAGAAAAGAACTATTTGAAATATGTGGGATGGGCTTAAAACCAGATGCAGATTAATACTAGAAAGAACTGTCATACTTCAAAAATATCATGATGACTTGCAGATCATCATGACTGTCTGCAAAAGGAGAATGAGGCAGTACTGCCAGGATTCCACTGTACCTGTCCCCAAGGCTGGTGGTGGCAGGAGGTTTTTGCTAAGGGGTAAGTGGGAGCAGTTTGTCTACTGCCAGCACAAGCTTCTCAAAACCCAGTCGTGGCTGGGAACAAAGGAAGATACCTTGCAATCAAACTGCCATCCCTGTATAGGGTATACTACAAATAAATGGCCACCAGCATGAATCATATGATGAATCACAGCATTAATGTGTCCTTCAGGGAACTATTTCTGCCTCTTAAAAAACCCTGCAGATTTAAAGTGAGTGGAAACTGCATACATTTCTGATTTCTATGCCTCTTCAAGTGGAACCAAAATTTTATTTCTTGCTGTCCTGGAAAGATGAGTTCCCTTGGGGTTGCTGCCTACCTGACCGTCCTGACATGTCTCTTGCTGTAGGGAGTGATGACTTTGAAAAGCAGCTCCATGGCTCCATTGATGCCAAGCATAGTTCCTGTGGTAACTAAGGCAATAAAAGAAAAAAACAGTCAGCTCTGAAGCAGGCAGTCCATAATGTGTTTTAGAGGAGATGTGGGGAAGGGAGTAGCTTGCTGCTGGGGCTATGAGCTCTCTGGGCTCCCATCTGGACTGCACAGGTCACCTTACAAACACAGAAAGTGAAGCACAAAGCTGCCTGTGGACACAACCAGAGCCAAGATCTGGTGCAAAGGCAGTCTTGCAGCTCCTGCAGCTCTTTCCCAAGTTCCCCAAAGCCCCTTTTCCTGTAGATATTGTACTCTTCAGAGAACAAATCATAATTAAATAAGGTCTTCTCCCAGAAAAATGACAAATTCATCCCACATTTTCTGCATGCAACTCCATGAGGACAGTTCATTACATAGGTCTTGGAGGGCAGAGTTTTCTTTCTGTGCTATTATTCAGCAGGATGGAAGTGAGGTTTGGGGGTAGAAGTAGTTCTAAATGCAGCTTAATTTCATCTAGGCAAATTTTCCCTTTAATCCTTCGCTTGTTAACATACTAGGAACTTTTGTAGATAAATTTTACATTCAATTCCAAAAATGCCTGATGCATAAACTAGGTTTTCAGCAAGACTCCCCCACTATGAGACAGCATCTCTGTGTAATGAAGGGACAAAAACAGCCCTGAAATATTAAATGCAAGAGACCAAGGTGAAAGGATCAGTAATCAACAGCAGCCAGGAGAGCTGGCTGCCAGCCCACTGCTGGGTTTTGGCTGTTTTGTAGATATCTCCCAGTGGTCATCAGAGTGCTGCCAGAGGGCCCATCATCTCCTCTCATCCTACCGTGTCCCTGCCAGGCTGTGCTGTGATGGAAAGCTTTGCAAGGCTTGCCAGCTACATTCACACTTGCTTGTAATTCATTAGAGACAGGGTGGTGGACAAGGCAGATTGAACTCATCCTGCCCCAGAGCAGGACATGGGCAACCAGACACATCTGGTGATAGTGAAAGGAGCAACTCAGACTGAAGAACTGGTTCATGAGATGAGACAAGGACTCATCTTTTTCGCTTTCGTACCTAAGCACTCTCAGAGTGTAATATGCTTCTGGATTTCCTATAGTTCTACCCCATAAACATAATTTTTAAGGTTGGGAACATGTAATCCCCTAGTTTGGTACCACATCTGCATAGACTTTCACCTCACTTCCCCTGCATCTTCCCAGTTAGGCCACAGAGCCCACAAAGCCAAAGCTACTCATGGAGGGGAAGACATTTGGAGAGTGTGGGAAGTACCTGTAGAGTAATAGAGTTGCTCCAGCAAAGGTGCAGAGCTGGGGTTCTGGGATCTGACATTAACAGAAAGGAGGTCAAGCTGCAGTGTGCATCCTAAAACCTCTGCAAAAACTGCAGCTGAACTGGAATGCAGGTGCACTGAAGCAGGGAGCAGGGAAGTGTGTAGATCATCACTGAGAGTGGGAGGCAGCACAGGGTCACTGCGCAGCTGTGAAACCCAAATAAAGGCACGTTTCATCTTCTGCCCTTGGCTGCATTTTCAGCCACACTCAGCCTTTCAAATACTGCTTATCATGGGGAGAGGGGTTGAGTGTTGAGGCTTGGCTGCTTGCCTTGGGAAGCCCATTGCAAGAAGCTAACTCCTGCACAGAAAGAAGGGGCCTGCAGGGCAGGGTGCCAGGAGCACTAAATCTCAGGATACATATAGCAGATTCAGACAGGATGGCCATTGAGAATTATCTGCTGGGTGAGGGATGTGGAGAAGGAGAGGAAAGGGTTAGCGTGAGCAAAGGGAAATTTGTGCTGATAAGCTCAGTGCTTCATGGCAGGGAAAGCCTGTACGAATCTCTAATGATCCCAGGAGAGGATACTGGAAATCCCATTGCTTGAATCATTTAAAATCAGGGCATTGCTGACCAAGAAAAGCTGGGAGAGTGCACAGGTGGGGGAATATTAGACA
Organism: Pachyramphus minor; assembly: GCA_013397135.1. Taxonomy (NCBI): domain Eukaryota; kingdom Metazoa; phylum Chordata; class Aves; order Passeriformes; family Tyrannidae; genus Pachyramphus; species Pachyramphus minor. Next base: position 545,346 of record VYXB01004996.1, on the reverse strand, counting down.
GAAGATCAGGATCTAATATCTGCTTCCTGGGGGACCTTGAATGTGTAACTGATTTTTCCTCTCCCTCTGCTTCTCCACCCATATTTTCCTTCCTCTTGGAGCTGCTCTGAGGATCAATATAATCAACAATAGTGAGACATTTGGCTGTTATGGTAATGGGAACTGCATAGAGACTTAAGGTGCCCAAGTCTCAGAGCAAAAGAATTGACTGTCTTTTTTCTAGAATAGGAGATCACTGCTATGAATATTTTTCACTACAGCACTTTTATTTCCACAGTCCATAGATGAAATGCACTATAAAGGCTGCATAGGCCCCTAGAGGAGCACCTTTTTCTATGGTTGTTCTGGCTTTTGTGCCTGATTCTGTACATTAATGGTGCATGCAGGCACTAACCTTATCAGGAATAATGTTTCTTTGCATTGAAATGACTAAAGAAGAACTCTGGCAGTTGTCACACAGAGAAAAAGAGGAAAATCCTGGCACTCACCGTTAGAAGCACAAACCCGCAGGACCCAGAGGCAGTGGGTGAGGGGCAGGTGGTGGTCCAGGTTTCTTCTTGTCAAGCTCAGTATTATATCAGTGGCTTCTGCCTTCTGCACTTTCAGGCCAAACTTCCTATCTGTGAGAAGCAAATAAGAATCAAACTATTGCAAAGACCAGGTCTTTGCAATGGTGTTAATAAATGTATTTGCACCAAAACTTGCAGGTCAATATTTCATAAAAAGAGCATTCAAATGTATGTTAAAATAGGCTTAATCCCACTGAAAACAGTAAAACATGTGAGTTTGCCTGGAGTCACCATATACGAATCACAGAATAGTTTGGGTTGAAAGGAACCTTTAAAGGCCACCTCATCCAACCCCCCTGCAAGGAGTTGCACTAGACCAGGTTGCTCAGAGCCCCTCAGAAACCTTGAATGTTTCCAGATATGGGGCATCCACCACCCCTCTGGACGATCTGTGCCAGTGCCTCACCACCTTCATCATAAAAGTACTCCTTCCTTATATCCTGTCTGAATCTGTCCTCTTTCAGTTTAAACACATTACTCCGCGTCCAATAGCAACAGGCCCTACTAAAAAGTCTGGTCATCCTCAGTTTTGAGCCCCCCACCCAAGAAGCCCCCATCACCCAGCAGTACCTCGTTGGCCAACCCTGGCCAGCAGGCGCAGCAGGGGCAGGAGGGTGCTGTGGTCGGGGGGCTCGGTGCGGGCCGCAGCGGTGAGGGCCTGCAGCAACGCCTCACTGCCCCCTTTGCTGATCACATAGTGGATCCTCCGTCCAGTCCCTAGGGAAAAGAGAACACAGGGCTCAGACCATCCCTTCCCTGAGCCACAGCTGCCACAAACCCTCAGCACACAAAGTTTCCATGGCCTTTAGCACTAAAAACCCAGGAGCGTTCGCAGAATTGGCCGTGGATCTCAGGTGCCCCTGGTCTGGAGACACAGCTGGTGGCTGCATGGTGGAACTACATGCTCTGCTGCCTGTTACTGCAACAGTCATTGTCTTCCCAAACCCAGATGATGCTGAAGCTTTTTTCTGTGCATTGAAATACAGCAGAGAGAAATAAGCAGACACCAACAGGTTTCAAAGGAGCAGAAGGCTCAGTGATCTTTTCTTAGATATTGGAAATTAAACAAGGAAAGGACTAAAGCTGCAATGAGCTTCTGCCAAATGAAAAGGAGTCCTAGGGAAGCCTTGGAGACAGCTTTCAAATAAATCTAGGTCTCCAAAGAAACCACACTCTAATCCTGTGAGCCCTACTGTGTTAACAAATATTGACCCATGAGCAGCAACTCCAGGCTCTGTGCTTGGAGGATGCCATTTGTTCAGTTCCTGGAGGGGTCAGTGCCTCCTATCTCCAGGTAGATAATCCTTCCACCCAGCTGAGGAACAGGTCTGCAGGGCTCTAAAAGAGAGGCCCAGATGGGCAGGCAATGCCTGTGGTGGGACTTGAAGCAGTGAGGAACCCAGGAAGCTCCAGCACTCACCGATGCAGCCCCACAGCCTGGCAGCTTGGCTGGCCTGGGAGTTGTTCAGCAAATGACATTTTTATGCTGAGGAAGGAAAAGGAACTTAATTATCTTTTTTCAGTTCTTTTGCTAATTCAGTTATTTTTTGATGTGGCCTGGGCACGTGCAGTGACATCCCTTCCCTGCTGAGGTGGAGGTGGAGGTGCTTTTTGGGGAAAGAGTCCATTAGAGAGTCCCTGGGCTCTGCGAAGTCAGGCTCCTCTTCCTCTCTCCAATGGCACTAGTGAGCATTTCTAGTGGTTGACTAATGGGCATTATGAAATACTTTGAAACCCATGGTCATCTTTTTACAAAAACAAACAAACAAAAAAATTGAAACTTCTCCAGGTCTTTTTTTTTCTTTAACTCACTGAATAAGCTCACTTTTCCAAACATAGGAGTAGTGACTGCTGATCTGTAGATACAATTCATATTTTGTTCACCTTGCAAACACCTGGCCAAGTTTATGCAGGAATTAATTCCCTGACCTATTTGAGGACCTCTTTCTCACCACAGTCCACAGCCATTATCCCAGACCTGTGTTTCCTTACCCAGAGACAGCAAGTCAGTGAGGACGCTGAGAATATTCAGGATGACATCCTTGTCACAGGAGCTCTGAAATAAAAACACACCAAATTCAGGAATCAATTCAGAACAGTGAACTTTATGCTGCACAGGGCTGCAGTGCATCATGTAGACCAGAGGCACTGAGATCCTCGTTTGGATAGTGAGCACTTTTTGTGCCATCTGGCCAGTGAATTTATGGAAACATATTGGTAACACATTTTAAAAGCCTCTGACAGATCATACCACACAATATTTAATACACAGTAACATTTCTGTGGAATTTACATATAAATTCTAAATTAAAGCTTTCCTTTTTGGTTTGATCTGGATACCTCAAAATAAAGGAATTCTGTATCACATAGAAATGTTAAATGCTAGGTGGTTTTCCACAACAGCATCTCTTATTACTCGCAGTTGAAGAAAAAAATATTTAAATTACATTAATTCAATCTACAAGAAAATTCTTCTGTCTTTGCAGCTACAACCATGTGGAAGTCTTGAATTTAGCGAGCAGAAAAATGCCCTAAATTTATTTTTAAATTAATATAATTTAATTTTAAGACCAAGTAACAACCACACTTTACCATCACACATTCTGCATTAGAGTCACTTTAAAATTTGCACTGGAGGAAATAAGATATACTGTACTTGAGGAGACAAAAACACATGATATCGACCATTCATCAGTGTGATACATTAGACCCCTTCTTAAATCCTGCTCCAAACAGAGTTCACTGCTGTGATTGAAGAATTAATCACCAGTCTGCATTGCTGCATGAGGGATTTGGGTTAAGTTCTGGATATCATAATTTCTAAACCGATACAACACAATACAAATTCCCAATATAATAGAAAGCTTACACTTGTGTAGCCTTGGTCCCAAAGAACCTCAGGATCACATAAACTATAATGGAACAGCTTTACCTCCAATTAAATTATAACAATAGGATTCTATCTTAAAAATATATGGCTCCTTTATTTCTGAATTTGGAACTGCTTCAGAAATTTAACCTACTGATATCTATTCTGGATATATGGGAGCATTTTACCAGCCACATTGAATCAACCATTCTCTGATGTATTTAAAATTATGCAACTGAATACTTAAGAAATTGAGAAGTAACATCTAGCAAAAAGAAACTCTAGAAAGAATATGAGGGAAATCTAATTCAGATCTGTAATAATGACTACTAATTTAAATGGACACTTTTTTTCATTATATCCCTGAGAAAGTCACAGCATAAGCTGACATTGTGAGGGTTGTGTAACTAATTACAGAGCTGTAGTTCATACCTCCTCCTTTGTTATAGTTGGGGAGGGTACGCATTGAGTGAGACATAGGGATGAAGCAGGAAAATGGTCAGTCTTAAGTCAGAGCAGTGACTGTCAGCCTGGAGAAACAGATTTCCTTCTCTGTCACAGAAATCCTGTAAGATGCTCAGCACCTCCCTTCAGCCAAATCTCCTTCTGTATTGGCAAACTGTATGTGCCATTTTCTGCACAAAATATCTGCATTAGTGCCAATGTTTCCTAGCTTCTGTGTCCTAAACCTTGTGAGTATTCTTAGATTTCTTGTTTTAATCATAATTATTTAAAAACTCCAAATCTCTGAAAACCAGAAATCCCATCACACTGGTGTCAGTCAATTACCAGTGCTATCAAACTTTCACTGCTCAACACATACTTCATAGTGGCATAAGTGAGGAGCAGGGACAAGAGTATCAGCAGAGCAGTGAGAGGAAAGAACAAGATGTGGTTGGGGAAGGGGAAGGAAGAAAGAAAGAAAGAGGAGTCAGGTGAGGATGAGAGGCTGGAGCAAACAGGCAGAGAATCACTTCTGAAACGGGGACCCAGGGGAGGAGGGTCTGCGAGGATTGCTGCCTTTCTAAAGGCTCACCTTATTTTTTCTCTTAGCTAAAATCCACAGGTAAAGTGCTTGTCTCATCCCCATCTCAGAGCTGGCTCATGCTCAGAGCAAGCGCCTTTTGTTTCCATTTGTTATAACTCAAGAAGCAGAGATCTCTGCACTGAGCATAGAAGTTCAGCCCTTTTATGATCTGTGTTGAAATCAAAAGGCTTGATACTAGGACAGGATTGCTGCTCCTTTCAGATCCAAGACTAACAAAATACGTGGCTTTAATGAAAACCAGTAACTCTTGGTTCACCAAGTATTGCCACCCTCACCTTAGAGGAGTCCAAATTTGTGCTACTGCCTCAAGGGACCACAGAGTGAGTAAAGTCTGCAGCAGGGTCAAAGCAGCTCTGTATGATGTTACTTTTAGGTAAGACATAAGTTTTAGTCCTAAGTTAATCTTCCTAATGCTTGTCTTTGTTCATTAGTCCACAGTCCTGAACTAGCTCAATTCTCCCAGAGCAAACAAAGAGCATTCAAAGCTCTTTCCTCAAGAGTATATTGGCATTTTTTTAGTATAGGGAGTTAACAGTCAGGGGCAAGCTGTCAGGAGTGATGAGTGTCCATCAAATTTACTGACTCCAGGAAGAGTTAATGTTCTCAGCACCTTTTTAAGTATCAGGATTGACTAAATCAGACTGTCCTCTGGTTTTGTCTTGCTGCCTCTCAGTATCCCTTTCCTCTGTAGGTGGATGGATTACACATTAAGGTTTCAGTAATGAAGTCTTCATTGATTTATGCTCCTATTACACTGGGTTGTTTATTTTAACTGATTGGATTGTGGGTTCCTAAGCCATTAACACAAATAGTGATGACATAAGATATCCTCTGACTTTCCATGAGCTTTATCCAGGGACTCAGGCGAACAAAGAACTTGAGGGGACATGAAAGATCAACCTTTAAAATGTGAAAGTTAAAGCTGGGTTATACTGCGAAATATTTTGCCTGAATATTTACTCTTGATATTTTAACACTAAAACTCTGACTGTGTTAGTGCCTCATTGCTCCCCTTCCTCCTGGGCACTAGAGAGGGAGTAGGATGACTTGTGTATTGGCTGAAACAGAAATAAAACAGTGAAACAGTGGATAAAACCCCAGTTCCATTACAAATTCTAATATATTTCCCATTAAATTTATTGGCATTACTGAATAATACAGAATACTGCAGAATAACACAGCTCCAATTCATAATAGCAAGACAACACAGAACAAAACAATCCTAAAGTTGCTATTGTCTTCCTAGATGCCTGTTGAAAAGAAAGAGCTCAGATTTTGATTAATTACCTTGTGGTTTCCAAAGTCATCAAAGATATTTGGACATTGAAATCTATTCAAATCTATTGTTTAAATTAATATACATACCAAACTGTTTGTGGATGAATTGCCAACAAATTCATTCATAAAAAATATTCAGTAAATCTTTTTGAACAGTAAGTACAAATGAGAAAATCACAACTTGTGCCTGATCTAAAAAAGATGAATAGAGTAATTTCTTTAATGCAAATTTCTTACCCTGCTCCGGTAAAAATAAACACATTAGTTATTTTTATTGAAAGAGATGTTTGATAGTTTAAGAACAAACCATAACCAAAGAGAGAAGTAAAATTCCTCTTGCTGGGTATTTTCCATTCCTGCCTTTTTCTCTTAATGTTACACACAGCATCTACACACACACAGACTAATGAAGATGCATTTGTGGTATATGGCTGCAGTGAGAGAAGAGAAAAGTTTCCAGAGGCTCAAGTCAGATTACAAAACCACTGACCTCCTGCAGGATTTCACTTAAAGGATTTAAAGTTAAAGCCAAATTGTTACCTATTAACAACAACTGGTAGTTGCCTTTCACAGCTTGCAGCTGGACAAAGGCTAAAGTAACAAAAAACATCACTTTAAATATCAAGCATGGCTGTACTTTTTGGTCAGAGCCCCTCATCTCACTTAGCCTTCAGCAAAGCCTGCTGTCTTCCTTGCCCAACTGAGACTATCACAGGACTGAGCTCAAATGCATTTAATCACCTCCCATCTGATAGTTCCTCTCTGAGCTTTTTCGGGGAACTAATCCCTGAAACACTGGGGTTAGCTTGGCTGAGGCTCCTCAGAGATAAACAGCAGGAGGATGGAGAAAGCCAGGAATAAAAAATACCCCAGCTCATAGTCACTGATACGTTACAGGCAGCAAGTGACTAGTCAGTGACATTGGGTTTGGAGGACAACAGCTCGATCCCAACATCCTTCTGACTGGCAGCTCGGGTTATTTTGCTGACCCACTATTAAGAAGGGAATAGCTCCTGTCTCCTTGTCGTGCTCCTGGGAACATGCCAAGACAAGCTGTTATTTACTCAAGACAAGATTATAAAATTGCAACTAAGCCACAGTAACAGGTAACCTCGTTTTGTCAGAGAAGTCTCTGGGAATGTTTTCCACAAGACTTGAAGACCCCACAGAGGTGGGTGTTTTGTGTCCCAGCTGAAGTACAGCAGCCATCAGTGCCATTCCCCTTCTAGCACTGCCTTAAAACAAAGACTTCCATAAACACAGTCTTTTAGGCTTTGGTGTCTTTTGCCCAAAGGCAAGTATTTCTCCAAATGAGACACACAAACTACTCAGAGTGTTTGCTGTGAGTTTAAGCATTAATGCTTAAAAAAGGAGGACACCCAGAAAGAAATCAAACAGCATTAATTTGTGCAGTGCGAGATCTACTAATAAATATTTTATTTGGGGGAAGAAATACAATGCAGTTATTCCAGTCACAAAAATAATGAATGCAAAATGAAAGAAGTCGCTCTTGCAAGACAATGCATAATTTCTATCCATATACCTCTTAAATTAATTGTTGAATAGTCTCACACAGCTGTGTGATTGCTTAGGGGAAAAAAAAAAACAAACAACAAAACAAAACCTAAAACCAACCAAACAAGAAAACAAAATGGTCTGATTTTAAAGAAAAGCTATTGCTGCACTGGGCTAAAAAACTTCCAGACCTGTTCGTCTGGATCTCTTTTAGTGAGAGTAAGGAATAGGATGTCCAGTTCCAGGGTTTGTTTGTTTATTTGTTTGTTTGTTTTTAAATAGCTTGTTTCTAAATAGGGACACAGGATTTGACATGTTCAAAATACATCCTCCTCCCTTCTCTTACCCTTAATAAATCTGCTCACACAAATAGCAGTCAGCAGCCCAACTGCCTGTGTAATGGGACTTGCATCTGCAAGTCAGATTTCTCACTCTCTGCACTCAAAAGCCTATTGAAGAGAAATTCTGCTGCAAAATTAGTACTGGCTAAAATCAAGAGCAGGTTAGAGGATGAGCAGCATTAGTCCTCACTCTCCCCAGAGACCTCTAGAAAATATTGGGTTGCTAATTACTGTATTAATGCTTAAATCAGAAACTCCTCTGCCAGCGAGGTAGAGCTGCCCTACCAGCCCCAACTGCTGGGCACAGCCACTCACCGTTGGCATTATGGATTTGCCAGCTGGATATCTCCTTCCCACAGCTGACTTTCCAGCCTTACAATAACCGTGAAGCCAGGTTTGGTGCCTTATGTTCTGTGCTTTGTCAGAGTAAATTGCTTTTTCTAATTTAAGAGGAGCTAAAAATTCGCACTTAAATAAGAGAGCAAAATACCCTGGAGAGTTTCTTGTCTGTGTGTTCTCATCCTCAGCCTCAATATTCAGCCAGCTAACTGTGATTTCTTCTTGTTGGAAAGTTATTATCTACAGTGTTTGGTACATGGAGGTTTAAAAAATAATAATTATTTCTGAAGAGGGTAAAAAAAGGTTCAGGGACCTCTGAAATATCAGTAGGCAACTGCAAAATAAGGGAGGATTCAAATTAAAAGGGATTACAGCCTAAATTTTGTTATAACTGAAAAACCTTGTTAATAATACTGCCATCCAGCTTTAGAAGGATCCCAAGAAGTTACAGTCAAGGTGCCCCTGCTCCCAAAATACCCATCCAAACATCCTCAGCATCAGCACAGGTGACACCATCCTCTGTGGTAAACAGTAAGTGCATTTCTTTGTCCAAATCTGGATTTCCTCTTCTGCAGAGTCAGATAGGCCTGAGCAAGCCAGGAAACTCAGAGGAGACATGGAAGGAAACGGGGCTATTTAAAGACTCGGAGATGAGGACCTTATTGCTCTGCAAGTGTCCTAAGTGACCTCTTTAATCCTGCAAGAAAGGCGTTCGCAGCTGTGGGGGATCACGTAGCCCTCAAACTGTACACAGGGCAGCCAAGGGACCTCCCAGGACAGGGCACGTGGCCCAGCAAGTTCTTGTTCCTGTTTCCAAGCCTTAGAGATGAGTCCCTCTCACTGGACCCAGCCACCCGTCTGAGGCCTGACCAGCACCCCATTGGCCCAAGCACCATCCCTTTTCCTTCCTACTGATGCTTAACACCAAGCCAAGTTCTGTGCATCAACCCAAAGCAGCAGCTGTAAGAACACAGCAAATACTCAATAAAAATGTCCCTACCTCTGGCCTGCTGCAATTGAGTGGGTGGCTTTTTTCATCACTCGCAAGGACCTGAAGTTATGTTTTTTTCTCATCCTTGTTTGCACTTGGGTGTGAAAAACGGCTACATTTTTTTTTCAACAACACACCAGATCACTCCTGGGGGCAATGATGCCAACCCTTCCCAATGGATGGCAGCTCATCCAGGTGACTGGGAAGGAGCAATGCCTCAAAGCAAACTTCTAAAATGCTTTGTACAAGGTTTTGCTCTTATTCACTGAGCTCCAGGACTTCTCAAAGGATAAAGGCTACACTCTGCAGGACTGAACTACTTCAAGGCAGAGATGGGCAAATTCCAAACGTACATCCGAATGTCTTCAAAAGACTGAAGGTGTTGAGATGTAACAGCTTGGCTTGAGCTGATCTCTAGCCAAAATAACTTGGTGAATAACATGGTGGAAATCATCTGTGCCAAGGAATCTTACTATATTTAATGCAATAAATTGCACTAACATAACACCTTTCATCAGAGGATAACAGATTTCTTCACAAATATTAATTAACACCTGCCCCACTGCATCCCTCATCAAGAAGATCAGATTAATTGTCCCCTATTTTCCTGGTGGGAAATATAACCATGTGGTGGGAAATTCACTTAGTTGATGTCTAAGAGGATTGCTGGCAAAGCCTGCATAGCTATTACAACAAAGTGAAGTAGAAACACTGTGTGCACAGAAGTACTGTGGCTTTCAATCACACAGATCCATTTATTTGTGCAGGGTTCAAAAATTTCCTTCTCTGAGATCAGGATCAGTCTTCTCCTCCCAACTTCCCAGGAGCAAGTGCAGTGGAATAAAACTATCCCCTACAAGGAATTTTGATGCAAGACTGGGAAAAGAAGGTCTATTCCCCACCAGTGGGTCATAGCCCTCTTTGCAGAGAGGTTCATCTTTGTCCCAAGGGATGAGGGAGATGTAACATTTAATTAATCCATACAGGAATTAGGAAGCACATTGACCATGACCTCGCCCTTTTCCTGAAAATGTTTTACCTGCTGTGTCAGAAAGACTTGAAGGTGTTTTACCCAACTTCAGAGCAAGGTAGTTCATGTCAGTGCCACCCCGCTACTGTGTCACTGATAAAATATATTCACATCCATATATCCACAGGGATTATGCCCTGACACACAGCAATATCTTGGATACTGTTGGCAGAGTACACTGCTTTTTTTCTCTCTTTCTTTTTTCATGCCTAAGTTCTCTCTACGTTCTCAAAGAAAAGCTTGTCCTTGTTCAGAAGTTCCTCCTGATACAAAGTTCCTTTGTGTCATTTGCTCCTCTCACTAATGCATCTCTAATAGAGCAATTACTTTATTATGCAGAACCGGTGGTAAAACACATTATTATATAACCCTCAAATGCTTCTGTCAAATTGGAAATGTTAAAAGAATGAGGAAACTTTGAGATAAATCAAAACACGTGATACTCAGCAAAAGGCTTTTAGACTTTCTTTTAAATATTTCTAATGTTCTTTCCGTAATTTCTACTGCAGATAAATTCTCCCAGGTTTCATCTCTTATTTCACAATAAGTTACCTATGACACCTAAAGATTTTGACTGGATTTAGCATTATATTGTTCACTTTTTTTCTCTTTTTAATCTATTTTTATTTTAATGCCAAGATTATCCTAGCATCTGCCTTTCACACTCTCTTAATAAGTTTCTGTAAGGCATTAACCATTCTTGCACAATGATCTCTATATGCACCCTAGCACCTACTGTTTATTGCTGTTTCTTGGATTTATTCCTATATTTTATGTTACTTCTCCTGTTACAGAACTATTTTACAATATTAATGTTTCATTCAATACCACTCTGTTACAGCTACTTAACACAAGTACCTCCCAAACTTAATAGGGAGGGATATGTTTTTTTCTGTTCAGCTTGTTCTGTTCCAGTAACAACGAAAGAGAAGCATAAAACATGCTGCTATCTGGGTTTTTTTGGTGAAATTTGATGGGTGTCAGTCCAGAGAACACTCTGTCTTTCAAAGAAGGGACACATTTGGGAATTGACAAAGTTTTTTATAAGCAATGGCATTTGTCAAAGTACAAGTGTGTCTGGAGATACTTGGAAAATTTCCAGATGTACTCACTTTTTAATAAAACCAGATTTGTGAATACTGTAGCAGATGTGAGAAATGCAGAGCCATAATGAAGGTACTGCTATCCTTGCCTTCTCTGGGATGTTCCTGCTTGGACCACATGAGGAAGGCCAAGAATCCCTGTGTCTATTCTCGGTCTGCCCTGGCACTTGCCTGGAGTGGTGCTGTGATAAGTCCAGGCTTCTCTCTGTATTCAAGTGAAAACACTCCCACTTGCTACACATTAGCCTGACATTGACAGGCTGAAGATAAGATCACTATAAGGTACATTCTGGTTTAGAAAAACACCAGTCACTTCTCTTGCCAAGACAAGTGTCCTTATGTGTCAATCTACCCCACTTTCAAAAGTGCTTTCTGGAACAGCTGCGCAAATGCCTTTAATCAATCACATTTAATAACGATGATTGAGGTATGGGCAGTGGAGACAAACCGCTAATAACTATTGTTAGTCACAGCTTATTTTCTTCAGAGATGGAACCTGAAAGTGAAAATGATGAACCTATTTTTCCCGTCCAGTCTAAGTGAAAAATCAAACAACAAACAAAACTCGGCATCCATAATGAATAGCAAACTGTGTTTTGAAATGCTAATGATTTAAAGTAATATTACTAGTAATGTAAAGCAGAACACCTATTTAACTGCATTGCTGAGACCCATCTGTCTAGATTTAAACAGTAATCTCTTAAAAGCAAAGCCCTGAGCTCTCTGAAAAGGTTGCCAAGTTTTTAAGAGGTACGATAGGTGTATGTCGTTTTCTATCCAGAAGGTAACAAAGCTTTTTATCTTCTTTATCTTTAGTCTACACCCCATGCAAGACACCCAGTAGCAGCAAGCCAATGCCACCATGCTAAAGACAGACATGTCTGGGGCTCTATTCAGCCCTTATTACTTCAGTTCAGTAGCTCAGAAGCACTTGCAAACTAAGTGTTGGTCAGTCAATCTAAAAGGCATTTTATTAGCTCAATGAATGAGCCCACTACTGTGTTTGTGCTCCAGGAAAACATGACAGGAGTTAAATTTAAATATATGAGAGCACAGTCCTCCCAGGGGCTACTGAGCTGAGATCTGGGCTTATGCAGACCAGGGATATTGCAAAGTGAAAGGTGGATGAGAGCTCTTACTCTTATTGGTGCCTTTCTCTGTGCAGCAAGACTATGGTGCTTCTGCAGGAGAGCAAACTTTCACATTTTGTGCCTCCACAGGTGTCTGAGGAGCAGCACTGACCCAACCCATCCTGTCCCAGGAGACAAGGAGCACAGTGTCCCCTGATGTGCTGTCCTCTATGCACTGTTTAGCTTCACTCTACTGAGACACTCTGTGGAGTTGAACAAACCAAACTTCATGGGTTGTCCCTCCTGAGACAGAGAATGGGCTGAATAAGCAATGGCAGATGACTATTGTGACAAGAGAGGACCTTTGGCAGGAGCCACATATTGATTGCTCTGTTGCTGGCACTGCAATGGGGAGGGACCTCCAATCTCTGCATAGCCCCACATGTGTCCCACTGAGATCTGAGCAAATGTAGTCTTGGTGTCACAGTGGGCTGATCTCTCAGAGAAAGGTGAGTTCTTTAGTGAGCAATATGTCAGATTCTACCTCTGATGCCAGCATGGAGAGATCACCAAAAAGTTTTGTTGTGTCATATTTTATTTAAGCATGTTTCCAAGGAGACCTGTTGGTATAATAGTGCTCTACAGGCTTTGTAGGACATAGCAGGGGACCTCAGCTAGGAAGATTTCCAACTGTTTTATCACCCAGCCATGAAGACCTTTTAGACCTTTAGACCAGAGTTTGCAGTCAGTGAGGTACAGCTGCTGCTGTGAGAGCTTTTGAAAAAAGCTGCTAATAAGCATGGTTTTCATCTCAGAGAAAAGTCATTTTAATGCATCTCTGCACCCAGCTGTCCCCTTGAAATCCCTGTGCATCGTGGAGAGATCAAATGACCTTGGCCATATTGGAAGAGAAATTGTCAAAGAAAACAGAGCCAGGCACTTATTCTCTTTCTCATTTGTCATCTCTGGCTCTCTTCCCCACTTGCAGAACTATAACATGGAGCAAGAGACCACTCAAATGAAGGAGACTTTCCCAAAGAGAAGGTCAGATAAACCAGGGCAGTAATGCTGCTTTCCCCTGGCCTCTCCAGAAACTGTCTCCATATGGATGGTGCTGGTTTATTCCTGGAAAAATGGAGGGTCAAAAGAGGCAGTTCAGTTTGTTTGTCTGACTTCATCAGATCAGCATTTTAATCATAGGGAAAGGTCAGGTGGTCCATTCTCTCTCCTCCCTTCCTTTGAAGTGAGACAGGTGGGCATTCACCATGCCAAACAAACTGCTTATGGGAGGATGTCTTTCTCCCTGTCAATCTCCTGCTTGCCAGGTTAACCCTGAGTAAAATGGAGGGTCGATGGCACCTTCACTGCTTTGAAGCAAATCCACTGCTTTGGCCTTTCAGCAGGAATCCCATAGAACTCACTGAGGATGGCAGGAGATGACAGGCATTGCTCTGATTTCACCCAGGCTGCATGAGTGTCATCTGCCCACCAAGCAAGTTGTTCCACCCTTTGATTTAGGAAGCTATGTGAGCTAAGATTCCCTTTGCCCTAACTTGACAGATAAACCTTATCTCCATTTTCTGTCCAAATGAAAAAAGCTGGAGGCACAGACATTAAATGAGTTTGATGGAGTTTGTAACAGTCGATCACCAAAAAGCAGGACTCCTGCTTTATCCATCAGTACAGCATCACTCTCTCCTCTGAAAGCAAGGGAATAAGTAGCAGAGAGCGCAGTGAGCAGATGGGCCTAAGGGAGAGGAGTCTGTCTCAGTTTACTACAGGGATCAGATCCCCACTGGGCCCAGTGGGAAGCCTCTGCCTGTAAATTACACCAAAAATTAATGTGCATAAAAGGTTTCTCAGAAGTTGATGGCAGTAAAACACAGTGCTTTGGTGCTTCCAAGTCAGAAAAAAAAAGTGTGTGTTTCAGTTTCAAAGCATCCCTTGTTGAAAGGCAAAAAAAAAAAAGCACCAAGATTTCTTTGGTAGAGTAGTTATTTCTCCCACAGGACTTCTGTGTTAGAATTACTCAATTTTCTAATAAGAATCATCATGAAAGTTTTGCTGTTCTCATTAATTCTACCTCAACCTACAGCACCTTTTGAAAAAAAGGCTGTGTTCTTCCAGAAGAAAAGACCATGAGGAGAAAAAAAACATCCTTGTTGTCTAAACTGCTTAAGGGAAGGAGGTTTAGCTTTGCCCATGAAATTTCTTATCAAGCAGAAGTTATTCTATTAATCAATAGTTGGTCTAAAGCATTACTTCTGTGTTTTGTAGCTTTGTAGTGCCTGTAGGCAAAAGAATCTCTACTATGTTATCTTTGCCCTCTCTAGAAGACATCTTATGAAATCAATGATGAAGTCTTGATTTCTGAGACCTTGATTTCTGTATAGTGTGGTAGGTCACCACTCAGCAAAACAAGAGTCATTATAACACACAGATCAAAAGGAAATACTAAGTCATGGAAATGAATGTGCTGTGTCTCCATCAACCTCTGGAGGAGAATGACCAGACTTCCCTTTATTTTAAGAGGTGTTCTTCATCACATCAGACTTTTCCTCCTAAAACTTTACTAAGGTAAATTTTTTCCCTGCACAAAAAAGCAAAAAGGTTACCAGTTCTTGGAGACTTGAATCTCCACCCAAAGAATGCACTTAGACTATACTTAGGCCAACTTCTCATAAACATGAAATAATCAGGGAAAAAAAGGAGATTTTAGGTGATTTGGACTCATGTTCTTGCTTCAGAGTCATCTTAAGTTAAACTGTCTTTTCTGAAATAAACTGCCTTCCCTGAAGCATCATCACAGTAGTGTGCTGTGGCACACAAAGCTTCCAGGATTGCAGGCACTGGTGACCCACCAGCATCAACTGGGCTGGACAATGCAGTTGTGAGAAAACCTATGCACTGTTCCTCCCTAACACTCATTTCCTCACCTCCTGCTGCAAACCTGGTTTTGCCCATAGAGAAAAGGGAGGCTGTCTGGTGAGACTGCTCTGTACTGCTCCTGGTCTCCTTGGAGAAGGTTGTAGCTCCCTCTCACGGAGAGTCTCACCAATTTCCAGGCCCATTCTGGCCTCACAGTTCCCTGGGGACTGGAATCAGCCTGCTTGTCCAGGAATCACAGCTCCTCAGCCCGGCATGCAGAACAGCCCCACTGATGGATCAGCACTTCAATCCTACGGCCCATTGGGCCCTATGGGCAAACAGGTGCAAATAGACTGTCTGTGAGACAAGTGCTTATTAAAAGAACAGGGAAAGGCAGGAGGGAATTATTTTCCATCCCTCTATGGTGCGAAGAACACAGTCACGAGGCTGGAGCCTGGCAGAGCCCAACAACATACGTGGGCACATGGTATGTGCGCGAACTTAGGATTTTCAAAGCCTGAGGTTCTCAGGTGCACACACACCAACCCCAACATTCACAGGGAAGGGACACCTCTCCTCAGGATCATGGCTTGTTCCATGAGGAGCTACCAGCAAACACTGCCTTACTGCTATATTCCCACTGACCCCTCTTGGAGCCCTGAGGAAAGAGGGGCTTTCACCTGCACCTTCAGAAGCTTAAAACCCCCACAGATTTCATTGCAAGAGTAATGATGATACAAGTCGTGCTGCCTATACAGACACAAACCGAAATGATCACACAGAGGCAGCATCTCAATGGTAACAACAACTTCAGGAGCAATTTCCAACCCTGCTATCCCAGACCAAGGAACAAAAAAAATCCCTCCCCACCTTTTAAGCTCCCAGTATGCGTATGAAGTTATTTTCTTTCTATTAACACATATCAGTAAAACCTCTGCTGGTGTCAGTAGTCACTGCTGGAGTTAACCATTATCAGTCCATATGTTTTTCAATACAAGCAAAATTTTTTGTGCTTTTTACTAGATGCAATATAATAAACTTTAATTCAAAGGTGTCCATGAACACATTTACTACCGCAGACATTTATTTTCCTATTATAGATAAAGCCAAGAGGACTGGACAAATATATTGGACAGAAAAATGTGTTGAAAAGATCTCCAAGCCATCACAACAAAATGCAGCATAATACACTGAAAATAAGATTATGCCACACAAAGAAACACAAGCAACACCAATTCAAGCAAACACCTCTCTGTATGAAAGCATCTTTTCATATATTTCACAGAGGGAAATTATTGAAACCTGAGAATAGGAGAAGGTGGAAGTTTTCCATTGACATAAAAATAGTGATGTAGTGTATAAATACATCTGTAGGCATACAAAACACCTATGGAGGTTAGATAACCACAAATAATTGTTCTCAACTTACAAACAGATAAGCAGGTGCATTATATTGTTACACTTTATGTGAAAGATAAGTAGTTTAAACAAATGCGTATACTTCCTTCCATAATGTGGTTTAATGTGTATTTGTGTCTATAATGCAGCAGTTGTTCAAAAATATACAATATTAAGCTGCTTGATATGGTATAATGTGCCGTTATATTATATCCAAATAGTCTAAGTTAAACAGCTTGGCCATAAGCACAAAGTCAGGCCCTCAGCAGCTAAGAAGTACCAGTTTTAAAGCATTCTTGATATTTCATTTGGTCCCCTAGAGTAACTGCAATTTTTAATTTCAACATGACAACTTGTTTTATTTCACAAAACCTCTGCTTCAGGATGAGCAGAGCCTGCTGCCTGGAAAATCACCCCATATAGCATTTTGTCCTCATAATTTAGCATGTGGCTCTGTGCATTACTTATTGTGCAGAAACCAAGCCCTGCACTGAAAACTAATTACTAATTTACTTCTCAATTTTTTTTACTGTGTTGTCACCAGAACTTCAGATATTTTTTTCCCAGTGTTCATTGCCTGATTTCTCAAACACTGATGTGAGGCATGGTGGGATTATTCACCACGTTACACACGATTAACTCAGATGAAAAGGGTTATAATCCATTTTTCCAGACCTGTATTCAACTGATTCAGCAACATGACTATCCTGTCACATTTGCATTGCTGCAGAGAGGGAGAAAGGGCTCTCCAGGAACATTCATGGCACAGTCTCATTTGTCCTCAAAGCATCCTAGCCAAGGATGAGGGACAGCAGAAGACAGACTGAACCCCACTTTTCCTGTCTGATATGGGAATTTCTGCTGAGACTCAGACTGTGATACACTCTTTTGCTCATCTCAGGCATCATTGCTGCTGCTCCGATCGGTCTCTGGGTACATTTTTAACCCTGAGGTCCTGAATTCTCATTAAGGCACTCACAGAAAATTCTGGATAGCTCAACTGGAGGCATTTTCAGAGGAGGTGGCAGTGTGCTCAGAGAAACAGCTGAGGCCAACCTGGGCACAGGGAGTGCAATTCTGGTCCCAGCTCAGTCGGTGGAAGGTTTCAGCAGAGTCCAAGACCTGTCTCAGCTTCCTCTGAGGGCTTTTAGTGTTCTGCATTGATTCCTAAGAGTCACACACCTCAATATTTCTTCTGTGGCCTGGCAGGAATCTGAGATTAATGTGTGGATGTTAGTCTTCTTTCTCCATTCTTGCTTAGCAGAGCCCCATGATGGTCAGCCAAGGATTGTAGGGAAAAGCTCTGGGTTACCTTTAGGTTCCCCTTGGACAGGAAGGAGATGAGAGTTGAGGTGGAAAGCACAAGCAGAGACCCTGAAAGTTGTAATGGGGGCCTGCATTACCTCTGTAGGATTGTTCATAGAGAATTATTCCTTTTCTTCCTTTGTTAAAGCAGAAAACAGGCTCACACAGCCAATATGGCAATGGCTGTAGCAACATAAAAAAGCTGGAACACCAAGTGTTTCCCCCTGAACCCTACAGACAAGTGGTCTCCCTGTCCTAACTGTACTTCTTCTGATGCTCCAAAGCTAGAATATTTTTTGTGGGGAATAGGGGGATGCTAAGTCAACTGCTGCTCGCCTTGAGTACAACAGCCTCAGTAAAACTCAGTTAATGAACCACATAAAAATGGCCATCTGGTTTTGAGTTGATTTTTGTTCCCTCTAAGACTATTCCACTAAACCCTGCCTGCCAAGCTGACTCCCAGAAACACAGATCCAAACTTTGAGCTCCTCCATCCCCAGCCCAAACCAATGGTCATTCTGCTTGCTGCACAGTTCCTGGGATTTTTTGCATCTATGTTTTCTCAAAGCTGGGAATCTCAGCAGTTCTGCTGACAAAGTAAGTGCAAGGATGCAGAGGAGACAAAAGCATTTTGCAAAGTGCATTTCTATTCATTGCCACTGGAGCAGCACAGATATCTTCCCACTTGTCCTAAGGATAACAATAGCTCTGCCTTGTCAGCCAGCCAGCACAACAGCTCGGAAGAGGCAGCGCAAAGGAGCTGAGAGGTTCAAGTGAGCAAACAACAGAACCTGTATCTGTTCTGCTGGACACTGTGGCAACTCAGAGACCAATCCCTTTACACAAACACCCACCATTAATTTATAAGATTTTCACCTCTTTCCTGTCAAATCATAGCATTTGGAAACCTGTGAAGTCCAACGTAGTAGGACTTCATTTTGAGCCAAAGATCTGCCAACGGCCCCAGGGGTTGCCAGCTTTGTAGAATATGTGGAGAGGGACTGTGGCTTTGGGAAACATGTGAAAACCATGCCAAGAGCCAACAGGAAATCTGGGACTCCTCAGGCAACACGATGTTCTCTGCCATGGAATAAGGAGATGTTCTCAGGGGTAACTAAGGCACGCTCGCATCTGGGCCTGGGCAGTGAGGAGGAGAGCAGGGAGAAAGGAAGGGAAGAATCAAAATGCCTCTTTTTTGTCTAAATGGTTAGTGGATAGAGTGAGAAGAGGGCCAGGACAACCAGGAGGGGGAACTAGTCTCAAGGGATTCAATAGTCTGGGTCACAATGAAAGATACTGGCTCCAGTTTCCTGTTACTCCTCTTAGCAACTACCAGTTGTTTTTAACTAATACCCGATACCTCCTCCTGGCATTAAAATAAACAAGAGATTTAGTTCCAAATCTCTCTGGGATTTTGCACTGGGGAGGCTGGTCAAAAACCATACATGGGGAAAGTGTTTATTTCTGCCATACTGCAGCCAGGAAGCAGGATGATGAGTGGCAACCAGCCCAGCCTTGATCTGCACTGTCCATGTATGAACGACAGAGCAGGGCTGGATGAGAGGTGAGGAACTTGATGTCATTCAGCAAGGGATGGGAACAGACACAGGTAACACTATCCATGCCAGAGGGATGGGATGGGATAATTGCAGGAGCACGTCAGAGGGGGAAAATCAAGAAGAGGCATCAAAGAAGAAGGTAGCAGGGTTAGAAGCAAAATGAGAAATGACAGTAAAATCCTCAGAGCTCAACTCTGCCATAATGACACAAAACCTGTGAGACAGGGAGAAGGTTTTCTTAAATCTGAAATTCACGTTTTAAAGCTGCACATGGTAAGCAGTGAAGCACTTTTTACCTAGAGATCTGAAATGTCACATCTTCCCTGCAGTGACATTTTGGTGACAAAATGCAGCTGCACTTTGAAAGGAGTTTTTTCTATTCCCCCTGTCACTTTGCAGAACATCTGTATCACATTGCACTTCCAGGGGTTTGAGCTGCCTTTGGAGGATCACACTCCTTCATAGCACTGGGAAAAGTTCTGAAGAACTCAAAAAATGTGTTTCTTTCCTTGACTAGAGCAGTTGTTCAGTTACAAAATGTGTGGCATTCTGGTTTTGTTGTGCTTGATACTGTCCTTACCAAGGCCAGGCTGTGAGACTGGGAGTAAAACTGTCTATTCCATTAGGAGGTGGGGTAGATCCCTCCCTCAGCTGAAGGTGACAGACCCTATCTCATGGAGCATGGGGACATTGCTCCAACTGGGAACAAGAAATCTGTGCTGGTGCTTGGAAGGGAGGTAGAAATGTAGTCCTGTATGAGTGACTGAAGAAGAAAGGATGTGTTTATTCTGACTTGATAAAAAGTGGCTTGGTGGCTGAATGTTCCCTCATTCTTCACCTGAAAACTTCACGCCTACAAGCAATATTATGTACTAACAGAAATGGAAAATACCCAGTAATACCCTGCAGAATAACCTGCTGTATGCAGCAGACATGTTCTTCATGCCCAATCCTGAACAACACAAAAACAAAACAACAATGTTTTAGACAGCTGTTGCAAAAAATAACAAAGTGTGGAGAGCAAAGGTAAACATCAGCCAAAGTCATTATTTCCCAGGCCAGTGTTTTCCAACTGTGTCAAGCAAAGATCTTTTTTATCACCCTTTTTTTTTTAATCAGAAAAAGGTGATGGAATTACAGAATTATACTGATAATTTTTTGGCAGAAGGTAAGGTAAGGAGATGAATCAGAACAGGCAATTGTCATCAACCAACTTACTTTCTGCCCTTCAGCACTCAAACCTCTGCATTAAACTGAAGATATAACAACAAAGCCTTTTGCTCTTCTCTAAGTGAATACAGAATTCTTGGAAACAAAGGTTCTGTATCAAGGTGGGATTTTGTACTGCTGGGAATGAAGGCTGTGCTACCTTGTGGTTTTACCAATATCACTGGTGCAGTGCTCCTAACTCTTTCGAGTCTAGCCCTCCATGTAGCTTTGTCAATGAATTGCATATGTGATTTTAAACTACAGCTTCCAATTTAATTCTGGGTTTTGTCCAGTTCTGTTCCCAGATTATGCAGAGAGCACCAGGACTGTTAAAATTAGAGAGCATAAGAAAAACACAGATGTGCACTCAGCTCTCAATTATCCAAAGTAAGAGGGAAAGAACTATAACCCAGATACAACAAAAACATGATCTAGTACAAAATATGAATTAAATAAGCTGTAACAACATAGGGCAAACAAGTTATGCTGCCAAAACACAAAAGCACAGAAGGACAATTTTCTTCAGCATGCCAGTTTACCTGCAGAACTCAGTGCCATGAGGTGCTGCAGAGGGCAAACCAGGGTTTGATACGAGAAATAAAAGATGTTGATAGTTACATAAGCTTGGATAAATATGCTGAGGCTGACCAGCCCCCACAATTATAGTTTCAAAGCCAACTGCCTATCATCAGGTTTTATAACCTCCTCTACACGCTTGCAGCTGGTTTCAGGAGGCTTCCAAGACACAGGCCTGGGAGACCTGAATCCTTGGGCTGATCCAGGTGGGTAAGTCTGTTTTGCACACATTTTCTGCATCTGCAGTATCTGAGGCTTTGATAATACATGTAGCAGTCGGAGGATGCTACTGCCTCAGATGAAACTCCTGTCCCCTTGGAGCTCTGAGCCGTGTCACCACACAGGGCCCTGAGCAGGGCACCTGGGAAGTGAAGGCAGCTGGCATTTCACCATGACTATCTAAAAGCTGCTTTTATGCAAGCAGCTTGTCTTGGCAAAGCTTTTCCCACCCACCCCTCATGACAAAGTGAGGCTCATGAAAGCATGGATTCCCTCCCAAACACATTCTCCATTTCAAAGGGTAGCTCGTGCTTCAGCCTAGGCATCTTCTCCTGCAAGGCCAGGAGGAGTGCATCCATGCTGGGGGAAAACAGAATGGAGAGGATCACCTACAGAAATTCCTCTCCTTTATCCCATGGCCAGGCTTGTCCATCAAGTACGATCCTGGACTGGAACACTTCCCTCTGGTCCTCGGGAGCATTCATGGAACACATCCAATGCCAGCACCTCACCCATCTCAGCCTCAAGAGTTTTTGTCACTTCCCCATGAGTGCTTAAGGGTCCTGGTGCAGACAATTTGACAGTGAGGAACTTGCTACTTGCAGGCAGATCTGTTTACTCGTCCCCCTCAGCCCTCGCACTCGCCGAGCTCAGACTGACAGCGCTGTCAGGTCTCATTCATTGCTCGGCAGCCGATGCCTCACACCTCCTCGCTCCCCTGCTGAACGCAGCAAGACCTCGGGAGCCGAGGCTCTGCCCTCAGATGGGGCTCAGTGATTGATGCATCGCAGTAACCACCAGCACTCATCGTGGAATAGTGAAACTTCACTTCATAAAGGCTTTTTAGGGTGGGAGGTGCAGGTCAGGGCTCCCGCACGCTGATGCTTTTAGAGCCAAACCAGCTGGGTGCTCGTACCAACAGCCTCAGCCCAACAGGTCACTGCTGGTGAATTAGAGGAAAACAAGCCCAAGAGCCTCTCTTGTTAGTTCAAGCTGTTCTTACCTGGAGGGTGGAGAGAAGGACTTGCAAGCCACTGGCTCCTTGTTCTGCCATGCTGCTCCCCACTCACACTCCCTCCTTCTAGCAGCAGACACAAAGCAGCTCGAAAGCAAAGCTGCCAACTTGCCTTGCTGCTGCCCCTGCGCCGTTTAAGAAACGAAGAAGCTAAACAGAGATCCCCAGACACATGCACACTGCTACCACCAATAATCACAGCAATGCAACTCTAGACCTCAGCAGGAGAGATAAATGTACCCCCTCCCTCCCAGCTCTCCCACTGTGGCGAGAAGATTAATTCCTATATAAAGAATCCCGGGGATTAAGTAAAGTGCCCAGGAAAGGTCTTGATGCTTGATGTGTGGCAGGGGGAGTGTGGGGAGGGTGGCAATAGCAACAAGAAAGCAGAAGAGCTACAAACCTCAAAGAAAGCCAGGGAGAAGGGAGAGAGCGCACTGGCTGCCTGACAGGCATTCCCAGCTGACCTGCTGATCCATTCCAGACCCTGCGTGGATTCGTCTCCGTTTGACTCCGTTCCAGTGAAACCGGAGACATGGAGAAGGCAGAGCGAGAGAGAGAGATGCCCTCGGTCTTAACGAGTGCTGACAACGAACGGAAGATACACCCGGCATGAGGGACAGGTGGAGAGGGTTCACCAAGGCTCGCAGAGGGCTTTTGGCTTCCAACCCCGATGATTGTCCCAAGTCACAGCTGCTGTGGCCACAGGCAGTGCCCCGCAGGGCAGGGAGTGACCGCAGAGGGACATCTCGTGTCTGCACAGCAAAGGCACCTCTTGAAGGTGCAGTTTGGGGGAGAGTTTGCTCCAAGGGCCACTGTGGTGATTCACACGTACCTATATCTGTATAAAAGTATAGCTACTCGGAGCCTGGTTCACTCCCCAGTGCACAAGACACGCTGTAGTACAGTTGTAGTTGTAGCTCAAATTCCTAGGAGGGCACAGAGTCCA
The DNA here is from genome assembly GCA_013397135.1 of Pachyramphus minor. Lineage (NCBI taxonomy): Eukaryota > Metazoa > Chordata > Aves > Passeriformes > Tyrannidae > Pachyramphus > Pachyramphus minor. The sequence goes on along the minus strand of VYXB01004996.1, from coordinate 522,095 downwards.
CTTTTAGCTTCAGCCGAATGATATCAAAGGCCTTGGTAAACAAGAAGGAGCAGATAAAGAAGTTGAGTAGAGGGTTAGGTGAGGATTTTCCAGCAAAATGTTTTCAATGTGAAAAGGTCAATTAGTCCCACACAAGTTTTTTTTTCAGCTTTCTTAACACTGGAATGACATTTTTGGTCCTGAGACATCACTGCAGGATGGTTAGAAGGCTGACAGTTGAGATAATTGCTATTATGCAGAGGATGAAGATTAGATCTTGTCTTTCCAATCTGGGGACACAAACTTCAGTTTTTACCTCTAGAGTAAGTACTTTATTCTGGTGTGTGTCTTTTTAGTCCTTCCAATAGGAGCTTTTCCCCTTTGAAAGAATAACTAAGGATTTTTGGAGCAGTAACATGGACTTTGGTCTCTGGGTACAAAGGAGATTCTTACAGAACTCAGTACCACACAAAGCCATACCAAACAGACAATGTGCACACACTTTCGTTTGCTGATGTCAATATAAAACTCTGATCTTCTGAGAAGCAGTTAAATGAAAAATAAAACACTCCACTCTTGGCCAAGGACAATTTTTATGTGATAAACTTTAATTGATCGAGTGTTTTAGAAAACAGTAAGACAAATCCTCCCCAACTCATCCCAGCAATGTGTGAACAAGTGGCACAAGCATGACATTCCTCGGTTTCTGTGTGTGCCAGCAGGGTCCCAGGGTGTCACTACCAAGTTGTAAAATACCAGACTAAAATACCTTTGTCATAACTATGGAGACATCCTTCCCTTCAGAGAGAATGCCATGAGCACCATTCATTGATGAACAAGATACTCTACAGTCAAGTAAGACAAGAAATTTCATTTCCTATGGAAATTCAGGTCCAAGGACTTTAGTTTTCTAAAAAATATGTTTTATTTCAATTTTAAAAAAAAATCTATTACCTTCCATGAAGTACCATCTTTTGGATAGAGAGCTGGTATTCAGCCATGAGAACACTGCATTTTTGGCCATTTTGGATGAGCTATATTAGACATAGAGGAAGCTTCTAGAAGCTTCTCACAGAAGTCCTGCTTGTATCTGCCCACTACCAAAACCTTGTCATGCAGACCCCATACAGTTCTGGGGATCTTGCACATCAGCAGGACCTGATAACAGACCAAAATAAGGGAGAGAACTGAGGCAATGCAGGCACAGTGTCATCAAATGTGCTGGGTGGGAGGAAGGTGGGTAACGGGTTTTGAGAGCAGTGCCAACACCATCTCTTTTGCAAATTAGTGCACTGACAGAAAACGACTTCAGAACTAATTAGAAGCTGTTTAAAGAAGCTCTTCCACATTGTCGCTTCGTTCTCTTTCTTGTGACAATTGTACCTGTCACCAGAGCTGTGTGGAACTATTAATTCCCACTGTGTGGATTTTCAGAAGGCAGTGAGAGCTGATGGATGTAAGCAGGCAATGGCTGCAGGCAGTCTGGATGCCCTGATCCCCTCCCACATCACAGAACCTAATCCCCCAGACCTCTTGCACAAGAATGGATCATAAACCACATGATGATCACCTTTCCCTGTTGTATCATAAGGTATCAAAATAATATTTATCTTTCTGCCCTACCTGCAACACAACATTGGCCTCTCTGTAACAGATTCTCTAACACAGTTCTTCCTCTCTGTGTGAAGAAGCTTTAGAAATAATTGCAAAACTTTCACTGCAAATAAGCCAACCCAAGAGGAAAGTAACACCATCATCAAAGCTTGGGGGAAAAATTCTCTTCTGTTCTCTAAATTTTTGGGGTAGTTGGTTTGGTTTTGCCCAGAGATTAAAAGAAAGCATCATACAGCAGAAAGCTCTGGAGATTTGAAAACAAGACACAATGAGAAGAGTGATTACAAAATAAAATACTCATGCAAGACCCCAACAGTGACAGTGATGTTCACATTGATCTACAATGTACAGCAAAACTCCTTTGAAACCAAATTCTCAGCTATAAATCACAGAGGCTTCTAATTATTCACCATTCCCAAGCCATTTCCTCCAGATTTTGTTGAATTTGCAATGTTGTTCTTGGTTTCTAAGCATAGGAGGTCCCCCACCTCAACAAGCTGAATAAATTAGGAAACCTACACAGAGCTAAATGCCAGAATTAAAGCATACGGATTCTCCCTCTCCATTCATATTATACTGCCAACACAGTTTGAAGATTAGCTTTTTAGTTTATATCGATGTCATTGTTGTTTCCCCTGTGCCCTTAGGATTATGTGATCCTTAAACAAAATGAAAATTAAACTCATGGCTCCAGCTTCCTACTAGTGCCAGAGTTAATGTTCTTGTGGGGAGGACAGAGGGGATTAGAAGCACAAAGGCAGGACCTCTGGGCTCTCTGCAGGTGCTGCACAGGCTCAGACCAGTAATTTTCTTTTCTTGTGCTCCAGGGCTCAGACACACAAACAAGTTAGAGATGTCATCTGATCTCCAGTAAATATGTGTACATACATTTAGCCCATAGCAAAGGGAAGATAATTCAGGATCATTTTACCTGCATTAAAAGAGCACTCAGTCCAATTATTTCACATTTTATGAGCATATACAGAAACCATTACCATGGATCAGCTGACATTAAGTAATACATTAACCACAGAAACTTGTTCCTGTGACTAAACCTATGTTCTCCCTACCTGTGAAGGTTTGAAGTTTTCCTCATGGAGATGCTGTACAGATACAAAATTGGCAGGCCTTCATCCAGAAACATTTTTTTTTCAGCTATAGCATTGCATTAGAGTTATATAAGGTTAAAAATCTCCCTGGGTGAGATAATCTGGAAATTTTCCTTGGGAACAGTGTGATGAGAGAAAGACAAAAATTCTCTGCCAGATATCTAGCAAACATAGTGTTATTGTTCGGATACTTATTAAAAGTGGGAAGCCCATACAAAAATTTAACATATTTAAATAACACTTTACACTGTTATTATCATTTTTCCACTTATTCCATCACCTCCAAGCCAGAATTCATCATGTTCTTATCCACCTGCAGGAATGCATTTGAAAGTAATTTACAGGCTAAATCAAAATTAGCTCAAAGTCTTAAATTCTGGAAAAACAGCACCAGAATCAATATTACCAGAATAAAGTGACCAGCTACAGCCAAGCTTCACATTTCCTGCCTAGAGCCTACACCAACAAACTGCAGAACTCATTCAATTTTTGGACATTAGCATTAAATGAAGTCCAAATATCAAAATCAGCTTGGAAACCTGCGATTAACCTGAGAATATTTTCCTCCTTATTCTCAAAAAATTGACTGCATTTTTGCACTCACATCGCACACCTGGTTTCTAATAGGATTATTTCAATTTTTAAACTAGTGAGATAGATAAGAGAACAGCCAGGTTCTGTTAAAAATGGGAAGGAAAAAAAAAAGTCTAATTGGATAAATTATTCATTCTGAAGCCAGCCTGAGTTTTATGAAATGCAATTGAAATATCACTGTGTAAAATATCCAGTTAACTGTCTATATTTCATTTATATTAAATAGAGGATAGACTTCCCCTGTCAAAATTATGTGTAGTCAAAAAATGTATATATTTCAATAAAGGGAGATTGCTTTTTCTATTTGGATGCTTTTCTCTCTAACAAACCCTTTATTTTCATTGTCTTTCATTCAAGCCCAATGCTTATCATAAGTGATTGCCAAAACAAATTTAATGTATTTGAATGTGGAGGAGTGATGATCTTCCATTTGTGAATGACTATGCAGAGGTTTACCCCTCTGAATAATGTCATGCCCTGTGTCCCCCCCCCCTACCCCCTTCAAAATAATTTACTCCTCTACAGAAGTAAAAGCACTAAAATCAAAGTGAAAACACAAGTCACGACACTGAAATTGATTTTCAGATTCTGCTGAAAGTGTCTCAAGGCTCCTGCAGCCCCTGGATGTGAAAATAACATCTTCTGGGTCACAAACAAACCACTGAAAACTGCTGGTGTTACTGGTTTAATGTGTGGCTGGTACTGTAGAGAGCATCAGGGGCAGAGAGGAGAACAGGCAGGCTTAGTCAGAGCTTTGTTTCTCTATCCCTATCCATCCTGGCTTTTATTTTGTTGCTGCACAACAGCATGGCCTGGGGAGGGACTTTTGACAAGGGCATGCACTGATAGGAAAAGGAATAAAAGCTTTAAACTGAAAAAGGGTAGGTTTAGGCTGGATTTAAGGAAGAAATTCTTCCCTATGAGGGTGGTGGGGCACTGCAACAGATTGTCCAGAGAAGCTGTGGGTGCCCCACCCCTGGCACTGTTCAAGGCCAGGATGGAAAGGACTTTGAGCAACATGTGTTGGTAGAAGGTGTGGTTGCCCATGGCTGGGATATTGGAACTAGATCTTTAAGGTCCCTTGCAACTCAAACCATTCTATGATTCTATGAAAAGACAGTCATATCTTAAATACACATACAAAACTTACTTTGAGAAAGATTTAATCACTGAACTGCTGTGACATGCTCCCACTTTTTTGCTACAGAACCCCTTGCCGTGTTCTTCAATGCATCAGATACAACAGGTGGAAAATAGCTGCTGTTCTACTGAATGCCACAAGTATGTTCCAGTCAGTTCTACCTCTTGTGTTACTGACTCCACCCAGTCCCCTGGCAGAGGAGACGTCTGCTATTCCTGTGAATCTGTGAGACACAGGCAGGTAAACCCTTGCTGGGCTGCTGCATCTTCTGGCTGTGACAGAGCACATGCAGCATGAGGCTGACTATCCTGCCTCCAGCCAAATAGCCCATAATGCCACTCTCCTGTTGAAGGATAACAGTAGACATGTACTAAAGAAGCAGGGGAGGAGGATGAAATTATAGCAAAATGGTTAAATTAACAGCTTTGATGCTTTAATCCTCGAAGAAATTCCCCTGGGCAGCAGTAAAAGGCAAAGCCCCCTTGTCCTGATGCACAGTAAAGGTTTCTGCTGGACAAAATATCCTCCCCATTTTGCTGCAGACATAACTGTATCAAGCTTTCCTATTGCTTATAAAAGGAAACCATTCTTTTTCCTACCTTGACAACCTTTCTTTGTCACCTGTGTCATCAATTTTTTCTTTCTTAAAATATCTCTGTTCTAATTTAGAAGTACGTGACATTCATACTGGAAAAGTGTGAGCACAGACATAGGTGCAAGACAAGGAAGAATCTGGTTTGTTGAATATTTAAGGAAATGGACTTTATGCCAGCCAGACACAGCAGTACACAAAGCTTTCCCATTAGCAGAACAAATTGTGTTATATCTGTCTTTTCTGTTTGTCTCACGTTTAGCATCTCTGACACATACAGTATGCAAAGGTGCCAGAAAAAGAGGTGGCTCTGAAGGGTAAGAAAAAAGAAAAAGGAGAGAACTCGACACAAATAAGCAATCTCATGGGTTAAGCAGTTTAATGAGCCCAGAAAATGGAGTAGAAGATAGAAAGTTGGGCTTTTATAGGTGATACTGTATCAGGACACAGAGAATTAACTCCAAAAGGGATTACCCACTGTGAGTTTTTTAGGAATCCACCTTGTTTTGTAGCATATAATCCTTTTTGTTTTGCTTTGAGGTGTGATGAATGTCAATCATCTTCCAGTTCAATAGAGGGGTGAACTGGAAGAGCAAGAACACCCATAAAAACACAAAAAGCAGAGAAAAAGCAAAATGCAGGGGGTACTGCCTTGCACAGATCTCTGAAGTCTGGTGATGCTGCACTAATATTTAGTGCAATGCAAACTGTCTTGGCTAAGGAAATAGCTGAAGTGCATTTTTAAGGGATTTTGAAAGAGAAAGAACCTATGGAAATAAGAAAGCATTTTAGATCACTAGACCTCTAAACCTGACTTTCACAGAAATAAGGGTAGAAGAATTCTTATCCTATTACCCCTGGGTTCATCAGACCTGGGTTTCTCTAATGCTGGAACTGAATTCTCCAAATCTGGAGGAGTCTCAATATATACACTGAGATTTGGCTGAGACTGAATTTGAATAATAGTTTTTTTGACCTAATAAATTTATCAGCGCTACAGAGGTCTTGGAAGGAACTGTCATCATTGAGGGCTGCATGAGAAACTCAGTTGGAACTGAAGATGGCCCATCACTTACAATACTTCATCATTAAGATCTTCTCTGTCCTGAATGATGTGAATAGGAACATGGTAAAATTTGAAATGCAGGGAAGTTTGCACTGCGGGGAAGGAAATCATCTCGGAGACAGAGAAGCTGTAAGACTAAGGGACAGCATTTGTCTACATTTTGCTTTGACTGATTGAAAGCAGGAAGGGTTGCTGGAGACTTGGCTCTGGAAGCAGTTCAAGAGGATCTCTTAGGAGAAGAGTTCCTTCTGACTTTCCTCAGAAATAGGTATATGCATTCTCAGCCCTTTGGTGGTGCAGAACAGTGGCTTCTTGCAAACACTCCAAGAAGGAAGCAGTTCAAAAGAGCTGGCCCAGCTTCCCACATCCATGAACACCATGGAAACACCCACTACTGACATACCCACAGATCCCATCTGTGGTTCCAGGTTCGCCTTTGCCCGTACTCTGATCTCATTTGCCTTCCTGGAGGAACCCCTGCAGACCTGCTGAAGAAGTTGATTTGGTACAATTTCAGAAGAGTCCTCTTGTGGAAGCATAACCCCTGTGGAAATCATCCTGGGCAAAAGCTATTTCTGGAAGCAATAGAGTTACTGAAGCTTGGCTTCCCATCGAATGCACTTTCACAGCTGACCAGCTGTGGCTGAGAGCACAAGCTTTCCAATTAAAGTCCTTGGGGCAATCTTTTCCACACTTTCCGGGTCCACAGAGCCTCCAGAGTCTACTAGAAAAGCCTTTTCCTCGTCAGTGGCACACAGCATATGTTTCACTTATACCCAAACACCTACTTTTCCTAAAATCCTAGGAACTAGATTATCTTTGGGATTTCTGCTTCTCTGTAAAACTCACTTTGGAAAAGACCAATGAGCTTGTAAGTTTTTAGGGTGGGGGAATAAAATGAAAAAGGACAGGATTTTATCAATCATGTTTCCAAAGGAAACTAAATTGAAGAACAGATGATAGAATAATAACCATTCAATGCCCTTTTCACATAATCTCTGGACACATCAGTAACGTGACCTATTGGTGCAGGTACACTCTGGGCCCCTCCTGCTCAGACCTGTGGTGGTTGCTACAAACATGACACAATTGCCAATAATCCCCAGACTAGTCCTCTTGTTAAAGCTGTGGCAGCTCATCCTTTTAGCCATGGATGTGCCTGGGAGACTCCCTGGTGTGCCTATCAATAGCTCTTGACATGTGCAAAATGCAGTAAATATTAATCCATCAAGCCTCACAACTCCCTCTCGGGGATTTAAACAATTTTTTTCCAGCTTACACTTTGCAAAGCCGAGGCAGAGTCTCTCAAGGACACACACAACATTGATGGCAGAGGGAGGAGGACAGTATAGGTCATGTTGCCCCCAGTGCCACCATAGGGAAACTTAATGCAGTAATACCTGGTATAGAAAGAAAAAAAACTTTGTCACCTCTTCAGCTGTTGTATTTTTCCCCTGAAAGTCAAAGAGGCTGTGGTCAGGTGCATATTTTTCAGCGTTTCAAGCAGGCAGCCCTTATTACTGATGCCTGAGTGTTCATTTGAACATCTGCACCCTTTTGTCCTTTGGGCAGCATTTGGCAAGATTTTGGTTTGTCCCAGCAAGCTCATATGTGCATCTGCCTTGTTCTGGAGACAGGTTTGGTGAACTCATGAGGTTCTTTGACTCATTTCTAATGAAAATTTGCCTCAGAGACCAGCTTCAATTAAGAGTGGCCACAAAGGTTCACTGCAATGTGGAGCCAAGTGTTGATTGTTCCAGGACGTGTCCCTGGGGCTGCCAGTGGGACAGTGCTGGCATCAATGAGGACTTGGCCTCTCAGGTAGAAGTCAAAACCTTGTGAATACAGGCTTATCCTGGGGGAAACAGGGAGACACAGAGCAAGGCAGAGCCACAGGAAACAAACAGCCTTGCATCTTCATTATCATAAGTGTTTCTTGTTCAGCTTATTACATGAAACTAGTTCTCCATGTATTTCCTCCAAAATTTGTTAGGGGAGGGGAGCCCCGTGGCTTGATATATCCACCTCGCCTCCCTCCTCCAACTGAAAACTCGTCAATCACTGCTGACTCCTTTTCAGTAAAACCTTCATTTCATTAAAATTTAATTATTGGTTTAATTAAAATAGGCAAGCAGCAGCGTGAGATGTGTATGTTTTTTTATGGCTGAAGGAGATTGTAAAGTCCTCATTCATTTCCCAAAGTAGCTTCCTCTAAAAATTGGGCTGCCTTTTTATAGGCCAATTCTCAATGCTGCTTTCAAATGGATCCCACAGCCATTCATATAGATTAATTCGGGCAGTGAATCAGATCCTGCTTATTGGCTGCCTTTCAGAACATACTGATGGTGCTCTGGGAGCCCTGTGGTAGAGCCCTGAGAGCTCATGGGTCTCTCCAAATGATTAATTAATCCTCATCCAGGCATTTTTAAGTTCCGTCTTAATTTATTCACATTGCAAAACAAATTTAGTCTTGGTGAAATGGGCCAGATTGACAAGCCTTGTGTGACTGACAACTGCTCTGGTATTCCCACAGGAAGTGTAACAGGGAGGGTTCTCCTATACAATTGAAACTTGTGCTGTGACATGGGAGAGAACCTCAAACAAAACTCAAAACCCCCTTCTGAAACTGATAACTAGAGATGTGGCCCAGTCTAGGGCGACCTTTGGCCCCAGAAAGATTTAGAGGTAAAACGGTATTGTTTTTTAAAAAAAGAAAACAAAAAAACCTACCACAAAACAAAACAAAAATACAATGGGTCTTGTCTCTTCTCTCAGTAGCTTCTCTAGCATCCCTGTCCCCTTATCCAGCGTCTCGGGAACACATCTATACGCAAGGAAAAGTCAGCACAAAGCAGAAAACACACAAAAACTTGGCTTGGGCCACCATACAAGGAGGTTTCCCAGCTGTGCCATGGAAAAGCTGAGGAAGGGACAGTGACACACTGGAGTGGGTGGGTGTATATCTAGGGGTAGAGAAGCCCCATAGTTGCACTAGCACGAGGCATCTGAGTGCAGTTGCAGTTTCCCTGAGAAACAAGTCCATTAGTTGTTAATGATTTTCAAGTAGTAAAAGTGATTTTGACCTCACAACAGAGATGTGAATCTTTAGACTCTCTTAAATCCCCAACCATCTGGTCTTTAGATTTGTTTTAATCACTCTTCTCTTTGCACCAGTGAATTGAGTTTCAAAGAGCTGTGTAGCTCTTTGTAAGTGCTGGTTACAGAATAATCACAACAAAAAGGGGAATATTGAAACTTTCAAATATTTTCAGCTCATGCTTCTAGGCAATGCTGGGCTGCCTTCCCAGGGCTTTGCTAACTTCAGGTCTCTTCGGCCATAGTCCAGGAGGAAATGAGAGAAGCAGCCTTTCATTTTGAAGCAACCCTCTAGACACTTCTGCAAGTACCTGCAATGACCTTCAGTTACCTAACCCTCTCCAGCAACACTAGCCGAGAATGCAAGTTAAGTACAGGGCTGGGAACAGAGTGTGCTGTTTCAAAAAGCTTTTATATCCCTTTGTACTTGCTGGAAATCTACTCTCATCATTTGTCATTTTAAATATCTTCCTATATTTGCCTGAAGGTTGCAGATCTCTTTTTATAACGAAAAACATAGATCAATCTGCAGGTAGAGGTCTAATTTTTAGCACTGTCACTGTGTTCCTGGGGAGACTGGAAGCACCTCAGAAAATCAAGTAGCAATGCTGTCACCCCTCTATCTTTCTCCTAAAGCTATTGGATGATGGTGAAATGGAAGGACTTCTGCCTTCTTTGCTTCTCCACGTTGCTTGACTGAGCAATACCTCATTACTCCCTGTTGTCAATGCTAAAATTATACCTGGCTCCATGAATCCCATTGGATGTTAATGAATACATTAATAGGTTCATAAGTCCTATTTTAGTTATTGATATAATAAAAAGTAGCTACACTTTAGAAAAAACAGGTCTGAAGAAAATAGTTCTTGNTTGATATAATAAAAAGTAGCTACAGTTTAGAAAAAACATAGCCACGAGTGGGCTACAGGTCTGAAGAAAAGAGTTCTTATGGTATCAGGAAGGGTTTTATACCAGTGTGCCTACAGGAGAAAAACACTGAGCCAGACAGGCTTTCATCTGAGGCTGTAGAGCAACAGGACGTGGCTTTCTGGTGTTATGTTCAACCTCTTTGGGGTCTCTTGTCTTCCTCAATAACATTAGACTCACATCACAAGGTCTTGTGAGGTTTTGCAGCTTTGAGCTCCTCAGCTGAACAGAGCCATGTAAGTGTGAACGTAATTGTATCTTATTGAGGAATGCTGCTGTAATAAACAGTCTCTCTTACCAACTGTCCAGCTGTAATATTTGTGTTTATGTCAGCACTAAAAATCATTGATCTGCAATAAACTCGGTGTGGGGAAAAGAATCTGATCCAAAGGTCAGAGAAGAGAAATGCAATTTTTCCTTATCAGAGCCTGAGAGAGCAAAGCTGGAGAGCCCAGCCAGGGAAAGTGGGGATGTACAAAGCTTCGCTGCTGTTCCCTTCCCCACTGCTAGAACAGTGCTCAGGGAGATGACCCAAGATCAAAGCTGGTTGCAGCAGCAGTCTGGTTGCAAGACTAATCATTGTGAATCTGCTTGGGCTGCCAGGTTGCAGGTGACCACCCACTGTGGCATGTGCTGCCCTGCCAGTGTTGCACAGGCACTTTTCAAAGCAAGAATGAGCCTCCCCACAACCCTGTGTGTGGCAGCAACAGGATGAGCTCTGTGGATGTCTACTGACAGGTTTTGCTCCACACAGAGCCTTTGAATTAGGCACCGCCTCATTCGTTTTATCTGGGAACAGGAGGGTTGCTGAACAACAGGTATTATGGACAGCAGTAGCCCAGGTGGAGCCTGCCCAGGGCACACACCATTGAAGGCACAGTAGTGTAAAACTCCCTGAGTACAGGATGTTAGACACTTTAGCCCCTGAATGTGTGTTTGTCCACAAAGGCAGAGACAACATCTTCTCTTAAGAAAAACCTGAAAATCTCCTCCTCAGGCAGCCCCCAATGTGTTCCCTTGCCTGTGAGTAGAAGCCACCATCCTGCCCCTCCAAACAATCTGGAATTCTCCTTTCTCCCCTCTCCTGCAAGGCATCTTCCCTGCTTGACTCTTTTTCCTTCAGTGAGTGATCCAGGAATCTGGTCCTTGACTCCCCTGTCACCATGCATCCCAACTGCCCACTCAATATGACCATGTCCTCCTATCCCAGAAAGGACCTGGGACCACCCATTCTATTCCTTGCTTCCTTCTATGACCTTTTCTTCTCTCACTTTCCCCGTCCTTGTTCTTGAAGGCATTACACTACCTAGAAGGGATACAATCTCCCAGTAGCTGGGCACTTTGGAAATGGGATTTCTGGAGTACGGTGTGTTCCTCCCACCTGATCTCCCTGGTCCATGCCTTGCCACCACCCTTCCCTGTGGGCTGCAGGGAATTTGCACTGGGCTCAGACAGAGGGGAGCAGAGCAGGAGGCAGGAACTGCTCACTGGCTCTGTGGCAGCTTCAAGATTGCTCGAGAGAGAGCAAATCTACACTCAGATGTGAAGAAACCAGCAAGTCCTCTCTATGCCTCCACCGGCAGGCTAAAAGGAACAAGATGACTGAAGTTAGTCTCTTGCTGGTCCTAGCTCACTATAGGGAAACTGGGGAGGAAAAAAAAAAAAAAAAGTAGATTCACCATGCCCTTTCCATGCTCCAAGATCTGGGAGCAAAATAGATGATGCAAGGGCAGAGGGCTGGTGGTGATGAGAAACAGGGCTAACAGAGGGCACCAGGGCTGGCTTCAGTGATAAAGCACTAGTAAAACAGCACAGTATCATCACCTGCCAGCTGCTTCCTTTAATCCTCCTGAGTCTGCACATCCATAATTGGGGACTTGTCTCTACCATCTAGGGCACTTGGCAGCCCGCAGCTCTCCTCCCTAGAAGCGAGATCTGTGATCAGATTAAAGCCCATTTCATGTTCCCCTGCTCAGGTCCTTGTCAGCTCACTGCTCCCCCTGATGTTTACCCAGGATGGCTGACTCATTTCCACATGAAGAGCTGACATTTCCCTCTCAAACCCAGCACAGGGGTCATGGGTTGCTGTGTTAAAGGGAAAAACTACAATGAAGAGATTTTTCTAATCATTGCATCAGATTACAAAGGGATGTAAATCACTGAGCAGTGTTTTTTTGTTGGAAGCAGAGCAAGGTTACTTCAGGTAGTTCTCAAGAGCATTTTGATATCTCACACGATACACCCACATGCCAAAGCTCACACATATTCACACACACACACACGGGAGCATGGCTGTCACTGGAATCATTTAGGAGAAGTTCATCCTGGCATGGGAAAGGAAGATGTTCTGATATTGAGGAGTGCTGCAACCTAGAACTCCCACCTGGTCTCCACAGGGTCACTTTTTGCTCTGTGCCTCTTTCTGACATCTGATAAACTGGGGTAATGTCCAATCTTGGCAAAGACAAGCATGTCAAAAATACACCAAGTAAGAGGAAGCATAGAAGGAGACAAAGCAGATATGGGACATATTACCATAAGCTAGGACCAGATTTATCTTCAGGTGTTATAATATGGTTTTTCACAGAAATGTCACTATAAACTTACGAAAACATCACCTGAGAAGCTGTGGATGCCCCATCCCTGGAAGTGTTCAAGGACAGGTTGGATGGGGCTGTGAGTAACTGTATGTAGTAGAAGGTATCCCTGCCTATGGCAGGGGGGTTGGAACTAAATGATTTAAGTCCCTTCCAATCCAAACCATTCTGTGATTCTATGATGTAAGTTCAATTTTGTCCTCTCTCCTTAATGAAACTGAGATGATTCAAGGAAAGATGGGGAGTAAACAAACCAGTAAAAGGTTATAGCAAAATTGTTTCTCTTTTGTGGCAAGTGTTGGAGATCATGTAAAAAAAGGGTAAAAATTATCCTAGCTTGGAGCAGCCAGCAAAGGCCTTACAGGTGTTATAGGCACTGCCTGCAATGCTCTTGCAATAAAGATGGTGAATATATTTTGTCTGTCTCAGTCTTTTCCGTGATTTTTGAAGAACCTTCTGTGAAACACCTGCTGAAGTCCTGCTTCAGAAAAAGTATGGTGAAAGTGAAAAGCATTTAAATATGACCTGAAGCCCACTGAAAGGCACGAGAGGGGTCTTTACACAGTTCTGCTTCAGCCCTTTATGTCTTGAATGAAGACACAGTGGGGACAGAGAAGGGGAGGACAGATGGGAACTGCCTCTGCCAGCCAGCAAACTGCCACCCAAATCAGGCAGCACAGACAAGGAAAAAAAAAATAATAAAAGAAAAAAAAGCAGGAGCCCATAATCATTTTATGATTCTAATTTAACTTTTATGAACATGTTTTGAGCTCCCCTAGTCAGACTCTGGTATTGATCTTTTCAGTATTGTTAACTCATAACCAGACCATATTTGAAGACATAAACTTTAAGAGCGATAATAAAGAAAAGCCAGACTGCACTGGCTTTATTCTTCTCAGCACAGGGACTGGGAGCTGTAAATCCTACTGGAATCAGTGAAATTATGCAAGTGGAGATGAACTCCTGGCTGTGTCAATTTTTTAGATATTGGGCACCAACAACATCAGTCTTTATTTCTACTTCAAAGTGGAATTGTCTTGGGATATAAAGCAGTGGGAAAGTAAGAAGCAAAACAATGGAAAAGAACACTGAGTTACTGGCTTTTCTCTCTCTGTGTGCTTTTGAGAGATGGGCCAAATTGCATCATTTTGGCCCGTCTCTGAACCAGCTGCAGATTCTCTCCAAATAACTCATTTCTTAGATTCAAGCTCCTCCTTCCAATTCCATTCAAGATTTGAGCAAAGCAGGAGCATTTAGATCTTGGAAATGCTTTAAGGGTGAGCTGACCCAAGCACTAGAACAGGATAACAGATCTCCTGGCTTTGCTGTACTGCATGTCCACCCTGTGTTTTAGGTCAGGGAGGTTCATGTAGCTTATTCTCTGCTTCTTACTGATAACATGAAAAGCCTAAATAACGATGTTAATGGGATTTTTTCTCTCCATGGTAACAACACAAGAAGGACAGTTTTTTCATCTGTCTGCTTCTTGGAAAAAAAAAAAAAAAGAATGTGAAAGTATATGATAGAAATAAATTAAATAAACCTGGGACATATTTATTTCCTTTATTTCCATGCTGCATAAGCAAGGCATGAAAAGTGTTCTCAGTTTGAGTAGCAGGCTGAAAAACCCACAGTTGAAACTTAAAGAATTCCTCTGAGACCTAACCTGGTATTTGAATTTACAGTGCAGGCTGCTAAACTGCCAAGGTTAAGAGTGAATCTGCATCTGTTTGCTGTTGGACTGAGTGGTCCTTGTGCAGACCTTACCCAGCCACATCCTTCTGGGAACTGAACACTGAATCTCACAGAATAAAGGTGCTGATGAAGTCTCAAGAACTTGGTGATGCTTTTTGTGAAAAACAATCCACAGCTCTCAGATTTCAGTTCTGAACAATGCCCTGAAACAGGTGAGTTGTTATAACTTCAGGTCTTCTGGCAAATTCTTGAGATAGCACAATCCTCTTCCTGCTCAGCATCTCCAACCGCCTCCGAACCCTGCACCTCCTCAAGATTAAGGTTGGAACACATCCCACAGCCCTACTTCCACATTTTCCATGACTCACACAACCCAGCATCTCCACGTTGTCTCATGCCAGTTGGAATTAAAACACAAAGGGGCTCTTCAAAAAAATAAAAGGCTGTGAGGTGTGTACTGCCAACAGATTGGAGGTAGCTCAGCAAAGAGTGACCAGAATGATCAGGGTACTCAAGGCAGTGACTTTTGAGGAAAGATTAACATTTCTAAAAATAGTCCACGTGGGTAACTAATGACTAGCAGGGTCTGTGATAGAAGTCCCTGTGTATTGAGGGGTATAAATAATCAAGGATGGGATTAAAGTATTTAGATGGCACAAAGGGCAACTACCGAATGCACTATTAGGAGTGATGGCATCAAATAAGGAAAGTATGGGAAACAAAATAGGGACATCACCTTCTCTCTCTCTGACTGGACTCTGTTTAATCAGGTCAGGAACTAAAGTCTACTGCAGTCCCTGGAAATCTCCCTCCAGCACAGCAGTACTCACTTCAAAAAGGTGACAATTCTAATTTACAATTATTTCATCAGGGTTTTCTTTAGAGGTCCATGCAACCCACATGCTCACCTGACTGGGCATCCCTCAGTGGCCTGTCTGCCCTGCCAAACTGACAGGATCTGTTTGGAGCCAGATCCTGCTCTCCTAATCCAGAAGCAGCGCCTCACTGCAGCTGGCAGAGTTACAGTAGTGTGACCCAGCAAGTGACACACAGCCTTTCCATGCTGCATCTGCTTTCTTGGGTAAGACAGGTACATATATCATTGAACAGAATGAACACTGCCTTTGCTGCTACTCTTTTCTCTGTGTGTCCTTAGAGTTACCATGGTACCAGCACAAAATTATTACTGTGAGCTCTAGATTTGACTCAGAGGGAGAGAGATCTGCTTGTCCCTTCTTCACTCATTTCTCCCCATCCCTCAGGCACACCCCCCCACCTCTGGAATGCATCCACAAGTTTCTGTGCAAGGCAATTCCCTCTTGCATTGAGATCCATTCTGCAGTTTTCTTTCACTGGTGGTGTATCACCAGACAAGGACTATGTGCATGTGTTAAAAAAATCATAGTAAGTTATTCTGTCCTTCCAGGGTAAGAGACCATGTACCTAAGTAAACCCAGGAGCTATGCTGTATTTTGGTTTTCTGAGGTTTTAACTGTCATTACTCATGATAAACTAAAGAAACATACTCATATTTTTTGTGAAGAGCTGTTTGGAAAGCCATATCCAGGGTAATAAATGGTTCATTGTTAGACTAGCAGGGTATGTCTTGTGGAGGATTTACGTGATGCCTCTTAGTTCTGGCACTGCTCAATATTTTCATTAATAACCCAAATGATAAAATGGAAGCTAAACTTATTAAATTTAGTCACAACATTTCTTTTCAGAGCAACTAAATTCACTCTGGAGGACAGGCTTAAAATTCAGCACAGAAGAGATAAGCAGGGATGGTCAACAATATAAATACAGAGTGGCGACAACTGGTTAAATAACTGTATGAAAGGGGATCTAGAGTTACTACTAAGCTGAAAAAGAGGCAAAAATGTAACACTGCTGAGAAAAGGACAAACCATGCTGGGATACAAACAGCAGTAAGGCCTATGGGATGCATACAAACAGCTTTTTGTTGACTTCGGGCTGGTGTGGGTTCAGCTCAGAACTGCAGCCCATTACAGGCACCACATGGATCAGCAGGGGGGGAGGGCAGTCAAACATGACCTAACAAGGAGCCAGTGAAGGAAATGGGGCTGCTTGACTTACAGAGAACAAGATGAGAAGAGAAAGAAAAACCTACTGTCATGCTCAGGACATAAACTGGGAGGGATGACCAAGTGGCTGCCTGGTACTTAGTTGCCAGCTGGGGTTAAGCTACAACTCTACTCTCAGTAATTCTGCTTGGTATTCACCTTCATCTGAAGGTGAATAAAACTCAGACTCCTTTTAGTTTCTAGTGAGGTGACATTGGAGCTCAATCAGGAATTTTTGGGATGCTGGTTTGTTTTATTTGCACTGAGACTGTATTTATTTTATTTCGTCTGACAGATGTTTTAGACCGTTTCACTCTGCTGGAAGCATGATCAGGTCTGAAATGTGGGTTGTAAATAGCTGGGAAAACTGCACATTTAAGTCTAATTTTATGTGTAGCATCTTTTATTAATGTTACAACATTTATTGTGTATTTTAAGTCATCATTGATTTTTATTAAAAGATATTTTTATTGTATGTGTATGCTGCCAGCAAAATAAAATATTATGTTTTTCTCCCCTCTGTATGAATTCTCATTAATCTTCTCTAAGTGCACAAGAAAGTAAGAAGCAAACTCTCTCAGTTCAAGGCAGCATCAATGCTTAAGCTCTATGACTGTGACATTGGCAAGTATTCATTCCACGGGGATGCAGAAGAGCAGCTTAATTGCATAAACCAGCATTCGTAAGGTGGAGGATGAGGCAACAAAACACTCCCCTGTGACTTAGGACATCTGGGACTGATTAATGCTGTTACTATACAACTAAGATTCAGAAGAGAGGGATAAAATAGCCAGTAAGGACACAGAAAGATTTTTAAGGTGTGCAGGCAGCTAGGACCTGCGGGTAAGGCCAGGCATGGGAAAAAACCTGCATTTTGCGCTCAATGTCCTGATGCTTTCTAAAGTCAATCTGTATCGGGTCTCAGTGATGATACAAAGGTTTTCCAGCAGTATAGCAGTGCAGATTGAAGAGAACCCAAACCCCCCAAGAAGCCTCATTCATTAAGAGTTTTGCTACCTAACATAAGTAAATATGTAATGGGTACAATGGTTTTTATTTGATTTTCAGCTAGATTGGGTAATGTACTTTTGCATTAATTGAGAGCTTCACTCTGACCTTGCATTAACTGGGGAGCAGACTATAGAGGTATGGTTGCTAATTAGACTGGAATGCAGACAAACCAGATCTCACACAGTTTTGGTTCTGGGCATTTTGATAAGACACCTGCAAGCATCAGCTATAAAAATAATGAAGCCATGACAGTGGGGTTAATGCAAACACGGCACAAATACAAATGAATAAATGCTGTAACTGAAAATGGGGTATGAGAATGTATACAACTAAGTAAATTAGTGTGTAAAGTAGATACATGGTGTATGAAAGAGCATATAGAGGTTTCTAAAACTCTTTCCCTAAGACACTGGCTTCAGCACTGGGGGATCACTGTGTCATGCCACACCAAGGACCTGTGAGCACATGAAAGACAAAACTGTCTGCTGGCTGGTTTTGTGTGTTGGAACGTTGCTTTGATTTCAATGATAAAGAGGGCTCCTTTACTTCTCATTTATCTTTTACCATGCAGGTGTGCAAAAACCAAGGTGCTAATTTCAGGTACCTGTTCAGACACATGAGTCTGTGAAGGGAGGCCACCTGGTCCAGATGCATCCAACCATTTGCAGTCACAATCATCTCCCTCAACATCACCTCACACCAAGGTGCTGGCAGCATGAGGATTGTGTGGGCCTAGCTGGGAACACCAGATCTATGAGAAAACTAGCTCCATTTCCCTCTCAGAAAACCATCCTCAAAAAAGTGGCTCATTTCTGAGTTTACCTTCTCACAAGCACATCCCAGCACTTAGGGAGCATCCATCAAGGAGGGAGAGGTGCTGTTCCTGATGCCATCAAATTCTCTGCAGAAGCAGGGCCCACCCTCCCTAAAAGTTTTAAGGCTCCATGACTTTTCCTAGTTGTCACAATTAAGGCCCTGTAATCAGCTGTTCAATACTGCAATCAGCCCCAGCAATCAGCCTCCTGCCTCTGCCACTGATGAATTCCTGGAAGGGACCTCAACATCAAGAAACTAATTGACCACTTTGTTAGAAAAACAACACAACAAAAAGAGGAGAGGGTGGAAGTGCATTTATGACCCCAGATTTGGGGGCTCAAGAAGGAGGCTGGTACCTTGCTGATGCTTTCAAAGCCAATCTGAATTTGCCAGCTGCTTCATATTTGTTGTGAAAAAGGCTGTAGAAGTGTTAAGGCTCATGTCACCCAAGAGACTGGGAGCCTGGTTCATGGGTTGCTCTGGATGTTATCACAAGTTATATGTGTTACTGAACTGTATCAAAATTACTGTCAGAACTCTCTCTCAATTCAACATTTGTTAAAGGAATAATCTCAAACATTCAATTAATGGAAAATCCTTTCTTTCTTTCCAGCAGTTTAGGTTTGGCAAGATAAAAATAAATCTAGGATTACTGAGGTGTTGTAAATTTTTATTATATGTATTTTCATGGTTCTTAAAGTCCAAGATGTGAACTGGGTCCCTGTTTTGTATCCAAAAGGGAAAACAGACATACAATGAAGGTCTTTTGCATATGAATCATATTGTTTTCACCAATTTAGTCTTCATTTTACCCAATCTTAACACACCCAGCTCACTGCTGGTGATTTCTTTGCCCAAAGCTCCATGATAGAGGCAGATGGGAAGCATCTGAGAGGCAGAGGGGCTTTGGTCCTGCTGTATTTCATGCAGATCGTGGCTGGAAATTGGCAGTGTTCCTGCCTGAGAAATCATCTCCACCTCAGAAATCACCTTTGAAAAGGAAAGATTTGTTCTTGTGTTTCAGATGCATCACTCATTTTGTTTATTGACCCATTAATTATGGTCTGTGTCTTTTGATGGTCAGGGCAGAGCAGCGAACTGGGATGATTGTTCCAGTGTGACTCTTGAGAGATAGAATTAGCAAAGCTGTTCAGGCCAGTCACTGTAACAAGGTTATAATGTAAAGCATTGAACAATTAGCTGGGAGATTTACCTCCCTGTCTTAAAAGCGTTTTTATTACTTAATCAATCACAAGCAATTTATAAACAAGGCTGAAGTTTTACATGGAGCCATAAACCTGTCTTATTTGCTTCCACAACAAAGCAGGAAAAACAGACTCAAAGTTTCAAAAGACATTTGATCAATTGACAAAAAAAAAAAAAAAAAAAAGCAGAAGTACCTCAAAAGAAGATAAATGATTTTTCAAAGGTAGGACGGACTTCAGCAGAGGCTGAAGAAAAAGAAGTCCATCTGTCTGTTTATTTGCTAGTCTATAACATAATCCATTACAGTGGCTTGAAGTAGTAGCATTGGAAAATGAAAATGTGAATCATTTGAGGCAGAGACTTTGTTTGTCTGTGCATGCCTTCCTCAAGCTGGATTGCAGCCGCTGAATGCCAGCAGTGTGTAATTGCAAAATAAAAGTATTAAGAATGCTGAGTCAGCAACATCATCAGGTGTGTTCCAAATGCCCTTTTTGCTTTCAGAGCTTCTGACTAAATGCTGGGACAGGGCTGCATTAAGAACCTGTTAGGTAGAGACAGGATACTCCAAGGAGAGCTTCTCCAAGCCACAGAGCGCCCAGACCCTCTTCATTTTCTCTTTTGATTTGTCTTGTCATTAGAATGGGTTCCTGACAGTAACTCAGAGGCAGGATTTCTGCAGACAGAAGCAGCTGACAATGGGGTGCACCACAGACATACACAAAGATGCCCCAATTTGAATCCTTCCTCAGCCACTGGGGCCAGGAGGCTGTTTTACATCCTTATTCCACCACTCTCCCAGCGTAGACTGGTTGGACCAGTTAGATTTCCATCCTGGGCTGTTGCTTACCTTGATTATAGATGGAATCAGCAGTGGCTGGCTGAGTGTGTTTTAGCTGGTTTGGCAGAAATCCCAGTTCTGCCAGTCCTTCTACCTCTGACATTCAGTGTCTCAGCAATACTGCTGAGTTCTGCGAAACTGGGGCACCGACACAGACATGAAAGTCCTGCCTTGGCAAGAGCTCTGCACCACTGCACTACATGCAAGAGCTGAACTGGAGGCTGAATTCACCTCGGTTTGCAGTGATCTAATTGTTCTAGCATCAGCTTTTTTCTGCTTTTGACTGCTCTTATCTCACAGCTCCCAGTCTTGATTCTTCTGCCATTTCGCACTCCACCTGTCAGCTCTTTATTTACACCATTCAAAAGCAGAAACATAGTGATTTGATTCAAAAGAGTGTTATTTCTATACATCCCTTACTTCTAGTAACTACCCAAGAGGCAGATGGATGGAAAAGCAACGGGCTTTCTGATAGTGTGATTTTGGAGGAGTAAACTGAGCAGATGCTCTTGTGTTTGCAGTGTTGCGAGTCCAAGGCAGGCTCACCTTGGAGAACAGGGGAAGCTTCACCCAACCCCACTTCACCACATTTGCAGCTGAGGAGATACATAAATCCATGCTGCTCCCCATTCCAAAACAGCCACACGCCACCATGGGGAACAACACCCTTCCTCTTCCTAAGGGCAGTGACAGGACCTCAAAATGCCCTGACAGGCAGTCACTTCTTCCCTGTACTCCTTGTAGGACCACCCTTGTACCACCACCCACCTCAAGCTCCAGACTCAGACCTTGCTTGGGTAGGTGATGACAACATGAAGCACTTCAGGAGACACTTTGGACTTTACAGGTTTTCTCAGACTGTCTGCCCCCCTTTTCAGGTTCATCTGTGCGGGAAGCAGCAGCAATTTTCTACAGCTCCATGGTGACAGGAAAGAAAAGCTGCCTAAAGAATAGACCTGTTTCCAAGGAATTCCTGATTGAGATTTCCTCTCCCTAAGCCAGGTAGGAGTCTCCCATGTTGGGTGGGCTCTTTGCAATTGCAGTATCTCCATTGGCAGTGCTGTGGCTGAGCCCCCAGGACCGCTGGGTAACAGGAGGCTGAGCTGCAGGGTGGCATCGCTCGTGGGTCTCGCATTTCAAGAGCTAATAGGAACAAATATGTCATCGCATCATTCAGTGATTTAACATCTCTGGGTGTTTTTGACAAATAGGAGCTTCCTGGTTTCAATTCATACACTTTTATTGCAGATAATGAAAGTCAGATGCTTGCTAGTTCAGCACTGAGGTCTTGTGTAGCTGCAGCCCAGCTTTTGCCCGGAGTCATGGGAAAAGTCACAGTCAGAAACTGTCACCCCTGCACCTTTGGGGTACAGATTCCTGCACCTTTCTGAGGTTTAAGAATATATTTAACACAAGAAATATATCATAAAAATAAAGGAAAATATCTTAAAATTAAGAGAGGAGGAAATGTTGATCCGTCTGATCCTTCCCACCATAACAGTCACAAATAATTGCTGCACACAGTTCCCTAAAGTTTATTTAGCATGGAATTATCACGGGATGATTAAGTGTCCCAGCCCACCATACTTGCACAAAATAAATACTTCTAATTGGCAATGAAAATGCAGGATAGGTTTCATTGCATCCTGGCACTTATTATCAACATTATTTATTATTGATCAAGTACTGACAAATGCTTTCTATGTTCTACAAACATAAGGAGATAAAAACTCTGTCCCATTAAATATACAAACAGTGTTTAAATGAAGACCACCAAGAAACCCATTAAAGTCATTTATCTTCTCAGGGGAATATCCATAGACAGACTAATTTGGACATGTGAAATTCTCCTCTTGAAGGCCAGATACGATGTGCTGGGAAGGAGACTGTCCCCAAAACTGGGCTCCATTGCAGCTTTTACTTCTATGAGGGTGTGCTGGGATTTAACACAGAGACAAAGAAAGCAGCAGGTGATGTGTAGCAACATCCATGTTCTGATAAATACTCTGGAAGACAAGGCAACAAGTGGAGACAACAGGACCTCAGTATCTAAGCAATCTGAATAATATGCTTTACTGCTGCAAAAAGCTTTGGCTGCTCATGCCACAGAGTCTAGTTTCACTAGGCTCTGACCTATTTCACTAGTTTCTGACCTATTCCTGTTCCAGAGCACACAGTAACCAATGGGTCCAGAGCAGCTGTGGGAGGTTTCTTTTCAAGTTTGTTCGAAATAAACGTCAGATAACTAGAAATTCACAGGCAACACAGAGTATTTAATTTCTTTATAATGTTGATCTGTCTGAAAGCAGACTTTCTAGTGAGATTCATGGGAATGTTCAAATATGTGCTAAAAAGTGCTGTAAGAGTAAGCTATTATGGTGTCTCCGCATCTGTGAGACCAATTCTTCTGGACAGTAAAAGCGAATTTTACTACACTGAATATATCACAATACCTAGGAAGATTTGAGGTGGATTTCACTGAAAATTCATGGACCCCTTTGAAAATTCATGAACCCCTTTGACTTAGCCAACCCATTTCCTACACAGCTACTGCAAAGACTGGCTGGATCAGCAGAGGGTGAATTTTGCCATTGTGTGCTGCTTCCAGACACACAGATCTTTGAGGCCTCTTCAGATTGCAGGTCTTGCATTTTACTTCAGCAGATGGTTAACATTGCATGCGGGCTCTAAAAAGAAATATTCCATTTATTTATGTGCACCTGCACTTTGACATTTCATGAGATACTGAAATCAGGCTGTGTGGCAGGTTTTATATATTTCCACTTTTTTACAGGATAAATGTACCTTGTACTTTTCTCTGTTTCTAACCCCCACACTGGCTTCAGCAGTGATGCACATCCATTCGGAGTCTTTCAAATGCTGAAATTTAAATACATTTACTTCCCATCCCACTTCTGCCATTTTTCTGAGTTGCAGGCCATTGATTAATACAATAAGCCTCATCAACTACAAATGCAGTACAGCAGTTATTGAGCTAATCTATCTTATTTCTAAGCAGTTTTTTATCATGTAATTATTGTAATTACTTTAACAGACAAAAAACTTTAAGTACTGGGAGCTTTCTTCTCCACTCAAACCAGAAATTAGCAAAAGAGCTTTTCTCTTGTTTATTTAAGCACCAGAAGAAGTATGAAATTTTCAAAAGCAGAAGAGGGTATCACAAGTTTTACAGCTTCTGAACAAGGATTAGCTTTAACCCGTGGAAGCAGATGACTGAAATGAGGGGTAGTCAGAACAACAGTTGCTATATCTAGGATGGATATCTCATCTCCAACTTGGAAAGAGCAAATACGACCAGTGGATTTTGCCCTCGACTTTTATGAACAAAATTGGAGGGTGTTTTATGAGAGTGAGGGTGAAAACCAATGCTGTGCAAACTATTACAGGATCATAGAATCATTTAGATTGGAAAAAAAGCTTTGAGTCCAATCATTAACCCAGCACTGCCAAGACCATCATTGAACCATGTCCCTAAGTGCCACATCTACACATCTTTTAAATATCTCCAGGAGTGGTGAATCCATCACTTCTCTGGGCATCCTGTTCCAATGCCTAACAACACTTTTGGTGAAGAAATTTTTCCTAATATCCAATCTAAACCTTCTCAGGCCATTTTTCTTATAATGTTAATATGAGGCTGAACAGGAGGTGGTACAAAAATGGAGAAAACAAACTCACACATGATGTTGCTCTTATTCAGCAGGATCCTTTTCAAACAGTATTTTTCTTCTTTGGAACATAGTTTTATTTATTTAGGTTTTCTAAAATAAAGATTCTATATGAATCAATCAGTTTTAATATTCTTCACTTTCCCTTTTCCCTCAGTTGTTTGGGTTTTTTTCTGATGTGTTTTCCCTTATGTTTCTTTTTTTTCCCCCTGTTTGTCATAGGAAAAGAAGCTCAAAATAGGAATAAACAACACGTATAGAAAGACTTAATTGACTCAAATGTTCACATATAGAAGAAAGAAATGCAGTCAGTTCAACAGATATTATCAACAAAAAATCCACTAGTTCTCCAGGAAGGGATTAACTATCAAATGTAAATAATGAGCACCCTTTGGCAAGTGTCTTCATACTTCTGCCCTTACCTCAAACATATCATAAACCTGTACAGCTGTGAAAAGCTCTCTGGGGACTGTCAGTTTAATTGCCAGAGCTTTCCTCCTCAATACCAGCTTTGCAAATGCTGTAAAATACATGCCTGAAGCTTTTCTGTGCAGCATTACTCTGCAGCACTCAGTGTTGCCAGGTACTGAAGAACCACTTGGCTATTTCCAGCTCTGTGGTTCTGTGATCCACAATAAGGATTTGATCTTTTGTGACTTAAAAAGTCTCTGGGCTCCACTTTCTGGGGTCACTGAGGATGCAGGAGTGCATGATGTGGCTGGGCATTGCCCCTCCACCCTCAGCACATGCTCACCCTTGAGCTTATCAATGAGCCAGGACTGAAGTTTCTCATTACTAGTGAAAGGTAGTGGGGTATGGCAGGGGGCTTGGAACTAGAAGACCCTCACAAGGACCCTTTGACCCAAACCATCTTGTGATTTTATGATGGTGATTCTATGATCACACCCTTCCCTGCATCTGTTCTGCAAAGATTAAATCCCTTCCAAATAGGTTCACAGTTTGATGTTCAGTCAACCTAATTTCACTCTTTTTCACTGTTTGGCTCTTCTCCACTCTCTGGACAAGGGCAGAGAGCAAAGCAAAGGAATCAGACACTACAGGATGAACAGCAGAAATACTCGGCGGCTCGCTGCCCTCCCTGACACCTGCTCTCTTGGAGGTACATTTTACCCTATATATCATCTCTAAATGGGACAGGCATAGTTGTGCCCACATATTTCTGCCTTTCAATGCCCGTTGCACCTGTAGAAATCATGCCTTTTATGCCATGGGGCTAGTTAGCCCAGCTAGCCAGTGGATCAGGGAGATCCTGGGAAAGCACACCCCACGCTCATAAATTAGGTGGCGGTAACTTTGGAAATTGGCCCTTGTCATCTCAAAGCACGTTCCCTTCCACACCATTGCTGCAGAGCTGCTACGGGATTCACCAGGGAGAGAAGCATTTCTAGGGACTCTGTGAGGCAGCACAAAATGCACATTGGTGTACGTTGAATAAAAAATATGAACTTTCAGTGTGCAGGAACTTGCTGTGCCAACTTTGTCAGAGGTGATTTCCTCTCCTTGCACCCTGCTAGACTTTCTTTCAGAGCAGGAGCTGTGATGTTCCTGCCACCTGGAAGGATCAGGCTCATCTCTCCCTGCCTTATCAGCTCTCCAGTTCTTTTCAACATTCATTTTAAAATTAATTTTCCCTCTTCTCCTTGCATCTATCTCTTAATTTGGCTTATACCCTGTTATGAGTTTTCTGACTGAAATTTATTCACCAGACAATGCCTTTATGACTGCTTTGCCTCATTTAATTCCAAAAAATACTTTGCAATCCAGTTTCTCTAGAAGTCTCCTTACAAAATAACTTTTTGTTTTATGTTATGGGTAAAATCTGCAAAGCTCTTAGATTGCTGCGTGCAGGACATTAATTCCAGTTTGTGAACATGTTTCTCTGGAATCCTGCAGTTCCATAAGTAGAATTACTTTGATGAGTAAACTGCTAAATCAACACTTGTCTCACTCTCTTTAAAAAATGATTAAATCAACCCTCCTTCACCTGCCACTGAAACAAACAGAAAACAGACGGATCCCTTGTTGTGACTCAACATTTTCAGCAGCTACCAAGTGCTGTCATGATTAGTTTTTTTCTCTTCTGTGAATAGTTTTAAATTCACATTTTATGGCAGAAGTAATAGAGGTAAAATTTCCATTTTCTTCCCATTTTCATGTGTTTTGGCTTCTTGAAAAGATTTCAGAAACCGCAGAAATGGATGGATTAGCATTGAGGATGGGACAGAGGTGACAGATAAAGCTGGGTCACTGTGTAGCCCCAGTCTGCACAGATGGAATAGCACTGCTATCTGGTGGCTGCTCCATGACTCATGGAAAATGCCTTGGTTGTCTAAGGCCTCTATTTGGAGGCCAGGTATACATAGCACAGAGCTGATCCCAGCAAAGAAGCCAAGGATTAGCCAGGCTGCTGAGCTCAAACTTACTTTGACTGACAGCAAAAAAAAAGGGGGCGAA
Source organism: Pachyramphus minor (assembly GCA_013397135.1). Taxonomy (NCBI): domain Eukaryota; kingdom Metazoa; phylum Chordata; class Aves; order Passeriformes; family Tyrannidae; genus Pachyramphus; species Pachyramphus minor. The sequence goes on along the minus strand of VYXB01004996.1, from coordinate 495,566 downwards.
AAAAATAAAAAAGCAAAGAGCAGTTGAGAAGGGTGAAATGGGGAGAATATTTTTGCCAGATTGCTGGGGGACATGGAAAGGTTTGCAAAAAGTTGTTTCCAATGTGACAGTTTCGTGATTGTCATCAGATTTCATTCTGCAAAAAATGAAACAGATAATATCAGCATGTCCCACTTGTAACAGTCACGGAATTGAAAGCTGTCATGTTTTTGCTCAAAACATGCTTTTGAAAAGAAAATGAATGTTTCTTTTGTTAAAAAAAATATTGTTTTAAAGAACTGACATCTGAACTAAATGTTTCAATCGTGCTGAAATGTTACACTTTGACCACAATAGGAATGTGGGATGCGGAGAAGGTTCATTTAATACAGTATTTCCAGTCTTTTCATCCTATCTTAGTCTGGTGGCAAAATCAGATGAAAAAAAATTTATTTTCAAGCAGAACACCAGGATCCCCACCAGATTTTGTCGAGAAAGTAATTTGGAAGAAAACAGTTTAATTAGAAACCATGCAGACCAGCACAGCAATTTAGGTTTTGTCTGTACACAAATGAGTCAGCCATGGGTTCTAGATCTAGAAGGATGCCCATGAGTGGGGCTGTTCCCAACAAAAGAGCTTGTGACCAGCCAAAAGCATCCATCCAGGCTGAGGATCTGCAATTCTGTGTTGATGAGCAGAAGATGTGCCACAGAGAGGTCTGGACCTGCGAGCTGAAGTTGTTAATTACAAGAGACCCTCACCTCACCTTGAGTTTGACCATCAGAACAAACACTGGTGTTGGGGGAGGTGAAATGAAGCGGCGAAATCCATTCTGCAGAGATTGTTCAGGGACTTTCAGGCCCATCTAAGGCAGCCTTGCTTTCTCCTTGACAGTTTAAAGACCAGCCGGGAACAACTGCGACTGTGACTTGTTGCTCTAAATATAGAATAACACAAATTATCACATGCTGACAGGCTTCAGTTCCATGGATGATTCTGCCAGGAAGGCCTTGAAAGCATCTCCACTCGTCCTCCTGCAGATTAACCCACTGGGGATAACACAGTGAAACCAGTCATTTTCTTCATTCTGTAGACCAGCTCATCTCATACTCTCCCTCGTCCCTCTTAAGTTAAACAGTCTACATGAGCACCCTACTCCTTCTTGTCACACTAGAGATGCTTTCTCATTGACATAACTCCTTGGGGGAGAATTATACCCCTGCAATAGACAGCGCCTGATTTTTCTCATTGCAACAGCAATAAATCTGTGCCTGGCACTTTATCATGTACATAAATCTGGCCCTGCAGACCACCAGCCAATGTATTTTCCTACTTCTCACACAATTAAAGGTGCCAAAGCTTTTTTTCCCTCTTAAGTCACACTTCTGACAATTTTACTAAAACAGTATTGAGGAGGGAAAGAGTCAGCATCAGACCAGTAAGTTGTGAAATGTAACAGTGTTGGGATGTTTTGCTTTCATGCAATTAACCTTCTTAATGCAAATTTATTACAGCTTTTGAAAAAAGCCCAAACATTGTTGTGAATTTAAAAAAAAAAAAAAGACATTCACAGCAAGTGTTAGAAAAAAAAACATTCCAATCATTTCAATGCTATTCCTCAAAATATTAGTTGGGAGATTTGTAGTAAAATGATTTGTGTGATCTCTATGTACAAATTGCACCCATTGTCTGGGAAATGCACCTTGTACTCAGCTCGCCCACTACAAAAGAGAACTGTCATTATGATTCAGCAATGAGTGGACACATTTAGTCCTCAAAAACAGTAGAATTAGTCCTTTTCTCCAGTTTTCCTACAAAGCCAGGTCTAACTGAGATTTTTCCTGAAGAAGCACTAACTCAAAATCTGCTTAAAGTACTGAAGGACTCATCAAGCAACAGAGATGAACAATGGGTTTGTATTTTCATAGCTCTGGGGATGGCACCTAGCTGTGGGACCAGTCAGAATAGAGGGAAACTGAGTTTCAGGTGGATGTTTCAGGGGGCAAAAAAGGTGGTGATTTAAAGAAAGCACATCGGCAAAGCAGACTCTTAGGACTCAGAAGGGCTCTGACCAAACACACAGTGACAAGGAAAACAGAGCAGGAAAATGAAGACAGGGTTTATCCTTCTGGGACAGGTTGGTTTGTATTCTACTCATAAAGTTACTGCTAACGCCTGGAAAATCCTGGGCTGTTTATTTTATTATCATGTGTCCCTGGAGATGTAACCGCAAACCCTGAGGGAGCGATTCATACCACCAAAGTCTTATCACCTGTCCAGATAATCATGGAAAAGAGAAAGGGCATTTCAGCTTGCCTAGGATACAAATTACACTCCAGAAGTGCTTATCTGTCACCACTTCTTTATGGGGAGCCTGGGGCGATCAGAGCAGAGTAGAGTGAATCTCCTGATCCCTGTGGACCACAGGGTACAGCCATGGGAAAGAGCAAGAGCATCTCAAACCATGGGAGAGCAACTGGACCATGAGTCCCATTTCTGTGATGGCAAACGACCCTCTGCCCAAAAGTGTGCCACAGCAGGGCACTCCCAAACCTGTCTGGGATGTAGGATACACGTCTTTGACTTGCCACGGGTTGACCTTTTCCAATGCGAAATTATTCAGCTGGCAAACTTTCAACCAGCAACGTCCAAATCCCCTACCCAGAACACAGCAAGTCCCAAAGGCTTCTTTCTCTCCTTATGGTGTTTCATCTCCTGAGAGAATCAGCATTGCAATAGGGAAAACTTTATTCTGTTCCCTTGATCATCTCCCTGCTGATGCCTCATATCCTTTACTTACATGGCTCCATTAATGCCTTGCTTTGAGCACATGGATGCGGGTATTTTGAGAATCTCCTTCACTCCAGGGACTGGGATAACTCCTTATTCAGGATGGGAAAGCATATAAACAGAATATTTAACGAAATGACTGTAAGCAGCCAGTTATACCTGAACAAAGAACTAAAAACAGTCCTGTAATGTGCTTTATACCTGCTTCTCTCAGATTGCACTGCAGGCTATTTACAATTCACATTCCACATACCCCTGCATCTGAAATGTCTTTCTCTTTCACTTACTTGCTGATTAAGTGACAGAGTCTAATCTCAGCACAGCCTCCAAAGTCGCATCAAACACAAATCTTCCCAGAGATAACTGAAAGAGCTGTTTTATTTATTTCCATTCTTTTGTAACTCATTATTTGCATATTAGAGTGGCTATTGGGGAGGGAAAAGTCACGGATGCAAATCTGACATTCAGATGTCAGCTTCTCCATAAATAAGGTCAACTGTGATGAGGACACTTGCTAGTCTCCAATTATAGGTCTCCTAATGCGTAAATAAAGCTAATGAATGGCATCTGCCATAGAGCACAACTCATATAGAAGATGTTAATTGAAGCCAATCCAGCTGAAATTTGCCCCTTTTGCTGTTTCAAGGCCTTTTGATTCACGGGAGATTAAGACATTGACTTGAAAGCGGTTTGAATCTCTGGTCTTACATAGCTGGGCTCTGCCCATCCCTGCTGGATCAAAATGTGCACCCTGTCACCTTCTCCCTTCCCCGGGCACTGTTCCCAGGTCAGAGCAAAGAGTGGCCTAATTTTACAAACTAGGGCGAACCCAGCTCAGGTTCCAGCCCAGGCGCTACCACCTGCAACTCAATCCCTGTGGAAAGAGGATCTTGGTCCTCTCCAAAGAGAACACCGGCTCCTGCTGTGAGGACAAGTTCTCTCAGCCCATCTTCAGGAGCTGACAGGGTGTATGTGACTTCAGTGAGTTTAGTGCCTTGGAGAGAGGGGGCTAACACTGACATTGCTTGAGCCTGGCAGGAGTGTCAGCATTTGACCTCTTGCTGTATTTTCCCAGGCAAACAGCTCCCTGCAGGGTTGTACGCTTCCGATTGCACAGCACTTGTAGCTGGAGCTAATTGGTGACTCCTTTTTATCACCTCTCCGGTATCATCTGGATAAACTGGCTCTATCACTCTACAGCCCCAGAAACGTGAGTAGGGTAACAGGCTGAAGATGAGAACACAGGGTTGGCTGCCAAATGCTTCTGGGCCTTGTCCTTCAGGCATCTTGGTCCCTCGCTGATACTTTTATCCTCTCCCCTTATAAATCTCTGTTTGCATCAGGCTGGTATTTTTTCCTTTTTTTAGAGCAGTGCCATGGCAGTTTCCCAAGTTGGAACCCCTGGTGCAACCTTCAAAGAGAAAGCGAAAGGCTCTCACTACCGACAAGGCAATAGTGGCGCAGGCAGCAACATGCACCGGAGCTGCTGAACACCTGAGCTCCTTTACCTGCTTTTCCCTTGGCTTTCAGAGGAACCCAGTTAAGCATTTTATGCCTTGGCGTCTCAGGAATGGTTTGCAACCATCTTCATCAAGTACTTGAAAGCTTTGTGGATAGAAAATATGCAGCAGCAAGGAGTCACTAAAATCTGGATGTGATATTTTGTCAGATCAGGGCAATAAAGTACCAATGCAAAGAGAAAGGCAGCAACAGTTAACACTACGAAAGAATTGACTTCCATCTGGTACAATAACTTCCTTTGGGCTTTTCTCCAGCTCTACCTCAATAATCTCCCTTTTATTACCCTTTTTATGAGTTTCAAATTCCCTGGCTGCAGAGGCTGGCAGAGAGGGAGGTGGAGCTGCTCTTCTGAGACAACTCTCTTGGCTTTCTCTGACTAGTGACTGCAAGCTGGAGCTCAGAGCAAAAGCTGTGGTGAGAAATGTGGGCAAAGAGCAAGCCAAAAAAGCCCCATGCTCTCCAACCTCCGTGTTCCTCCCTGTAGTAGCAACGTGCACCTATAAACCTGGAGTTACCCAAATGCACTTGTTGGAGCTACTCCGGGGTTAAAGAGGAAGATTAGCAAGTGAGAGGGTAATGGGTAGCAAGAGTAGAGGGCAAAGGAAAAGCAGGAGCTACCTGCAGCTGAATGTAAATGTTAAGCACTTGCAAAGCTTTGTTTACAAGCTGAATGAAAAAAGCTGTGGATTAAAACCAGTCTTTGGAGTAGTGATAAGAGAGCAGTGCTGCTGTGAAAGCCGCTGGCTCCCAGTATCAGCACGAGCCTTTCAGCCTTTTCCTGGCCTCACCTTTCCCTGGCCTCACCAGTAAGGTGTTTATTTACTGTTTCTTGAGAGGACAGAGCTGAGAGATGTCTGAATAGGGAAGGAAGGGAAGAAATTTTCTCTCTTTTTAAGAAGAACCAGTGAGTTGTGAATCCTAGAGCATCAGGCTTCCTGACCCATCTTTGCTTCCCTGTAAGGGCTTCACACTCACTCATGCAAAATAATCTGTGGATTTGCCCCTCCTGCCTGGGAGAGCATCTTTACCCCTGAACATGGACATGGACATGGACATGGACAATGCTCAAGTGAAAACAAGACCAAACCTTGGTGAAGTTGCTGCATCATCACCATACCTTGCGTTACTGATGAAGTTAGTACAAAAGTCTGGGAATTTGTTTTATGACCTTTTTTCTTCAAGCTAGCAGATAACCATTCAGACAGGTCAATGATTACAGTCTCCAAGACCTTTCTTCATTACGGCATTTAATAAAAAGTATTTAAAAACCTTACATCCATCAGCCTAAACACAATGAAGAAGAACAACTCACACTCAGGCAGCAAAGTTTGGCTCTGAGGGTTGCCTATGACCTCAGTCTCTTGCTTTGTTCTGGGGATTTTCTTATTAACAGGAATTCAAGAGCACAAAAGGAATTGCTAACAACATTTGGATCACAAAGTTTCCCCTTTGTATTCAATGCAAATGGAGAAAAGCTGCCATACAATACAAAATTTGCTAATATGCTATCATCTGCTCATATATTATAAGACTTGCTTATCGCTCTGGTGATTGATTTATTTTTAGTATGCAAGAAGTTGGAGCATCATGTGCCTTCCAACTGCTTGAGCACAATTATTGTATTGATTTGATGTGACAGTAGCTCTGTGTTTAAGGTGGTTTATGTTTTTTAATTTGCAATTAAATAAAAGGATGTCTGCTTCCCAAGATGGCTGACGGTTGTTTATACCCTGCAGTAGTTGATGAAGCAAACTTTTATTTGGCTTCATAAAACATACTTGTCCTGTCACTCTGAAGCACATTAGCTAGAGTTCTGAGAGTGGTTTCTTACCTAGCAAAAGATAAAACTAAACTCCAATCTATTTTAAAGTAGGCAAGGTAACAACATCAATGTTGCAATGGGACTATAATGAAGTAAGTGAGCCGGCAATATTGTACTATTGATAAAAGTAATAGTGATAATATATTTCTATAGCACCTTTCATCCTGAAGTGCTTTGGGTGTTCATGTGTTCCTTTGCTCTCTCCCCTTATTCCTCCCTCCTTCTCTTTCACTGTGTGTATATAAATATACTTATAAATACATATATTTTATTTAAACCCTCCTCTTCTTCAATGGATTATATCTTTTCAACTTTGCAGAAGGGAGGAAACTTGACAGCTACTTAAAATCAGGTACTGTGCAACAGTTACTGAGCTATGGATGAGATTGCTCCATTGTACATGACTCAGAGGGAATAACACTCCTATGGAAGATCCACAATGTCTCACCCAGAAGCAGATATCTCTTTATGCTCATGCTGCTTGACTACATCACAAATCTGAGGTACAGCACAAGGAAAGATAACATCTTCTCTCTGAAAAACACACACTGTGGCTCTGTAGTTCACAGTCAGAGAAGGACCCATAAATGTGAGCTGGGCACATCTGTGGGTCCATCTCTTCTCCACCCACCACGTGTGACAATGGCAGAAGATGACTGATCTTCCTCCCACACATACCATAACCTCATCTCAAATGTCCCACTCTTAACCACGGAAAATTTCCTCTATCAGGGCTGCCTGAAAAAGGTGAAAATTATCACTGAGTGTTCCCCTGAAAGCTTGATTCATTATCTCTTGAAGATCTCAGAATATATTCTACCATCTTCAGTGGCTTTGAATTGATCCCAGTTCAGTACAGAGGCAGTGGATATTTGCTAGCACCAGATATTTCAGCTTAGAGGGTTTATCAGCCCCTGCTCTTTTGGTGCCTGCGGAGCTAAAGAGTTACATTGACTAGAGGACATTTAAAACCAATGCATGTATCAAGTATAGATAAGGCCTGGTTGGGCTGACCTCCATCCAGCTGGCCTTTGCCCAGAGCTATAACCTCCAAGTGATGCCATGGCCGTCTCTCCATTGCCTTCGTCATTCCGGAGATTCCTCCTCACATGAATGTGGCATGCAGAAACACAAAACACCCCCAGGGTCAAATGTTTCCAAACATTGTATAGCACATCTCTCCGGCCTTGGGTGGGCCTCCAAAAATTCCACAAATTCTGGGCTATCCATTCATCAACCTAAATTGAGTTCTCGTGTTTGTCATGCCATAGGAAACATGTGTTGATTATCAGATGATGTACTGTAGCATATATACAGCAGAATTACTGTGTCACCCTGTGCTTGTTCAGACAGAAATGGGGTGACAGTAATTCTGCTGTATACAGGACCTGAAAATTGATTTGTTTTGACTGCAGCAGCCCTGCTTTTGCATGAATATTCCAGCAAGCAATTATACTAGGAATGTAGTAGAGACTAATATTATCGAATACTCCCCTCAAGGAAACTATTAAACTAGTCTTCATGTCATCATTTGCCATTATTTAGTCCAGACATCTGACATAAGGAGTTGCATCCATCCAGTGTAAGAACCACTTTGTGCCGTGTGATCTCAACATCTACCTAAAACAACCAAAGTAATAAATTATGAATATCGAGGACAACAAACCCTATTGATAGCCAACATTTATAAGCAGCCTACATCCCAAAATGTGCATTCCATTGTCTGATCAATTTTTAGGGCAGACAGGACAATTACATCATTCAGCTACTGAGCAGGAGAGGCCATTATATTTCAGTTTATCAGCTTTAAATAACATGGCACAGACTATCATCCTGTTGCAATGCATTGTTGGGATATTAGTGCACAGACCCCAGAGAAGTTTTAGTAGTAGCTGAAGGCAGATGCAATGTTAGTTTACAACAGACAGTTGCATTTCTGGCAAGTTCTGCCACGAGTGAAAGTGAGGTTAACACCAGATTGGTTCCACAAAGGGATGGAGGGGGACAGAAAGCTCAGAGAATTTACACAGCAAGAGAAATTCTGATTACAGGAGAATTCTGTAATGTATTCGTTACTGTGTGTGTCATTTCTGAACTTCATCCTTAATTCCAAATCTTCTAATTTTTTGGGAGAAGAGACAGCATATGAAGAACAAATATATAGCACACAATACAAAGATAACCAGTATTGCAGAGTAAAAGAATTTAAAATCTATTTTTCTTCCATCATATATAAAGCCTTTATTGCAAAATTTCTTTAACTCCACATATAATAATAACCTCTTATTTAACCACAGGTGATGTTGCTAAGTGACTGATTTTAGAGCTATTAATTTCCGAACACTTTTACATTGCTCTCAGTTTAAAACAAATTTAAAGAAACAGATTAGGGTTTTGAATCATTTTAGAAAACATTTTCTAAAAAGCCCAGCACATAAATTTATTATTCCTTTCTTAACAGAAAACAGGTTATCAGAAGATCATAATTTACATATTTGTGAGTAAAAAACCTGCAAAATTAATGCATGAATATAGAAGAACCAGAAGAAATTTTTAGAAAACAAGAAAGCCCGCATGAGCCCTCTGAAAGGCTCTCATCCAGTTACACCTCTTTCCTCTGGCTTCAGGGGAACTGTGCTGTCCTGCAGCAGCTGCAGGTGTGGCCACACGTGTTAACTGAAACAGACCCACGGACTTTAAAAACCACAGCTCTTTTCCCCAGGATTTTTGATCTGACAAACAAACTTACAAAAATAAGAAAGGCTACTTAAAGAGAATTATTTATTTCATGCTATGCAAGTATCTGAGAGACTTATGTGGTGCTTAGATTAATAATGACACAGTCTGTGTTGTGTGAAGAAATGACCTGGCCAAATTGGTCCCAATTCTCTCAGCTCATGAAAACCTTGTGGTAAACCTTGCCATGGCAAGGAAAGATTGAACAATGGGGACTTTGTAGTTAAAGAAACAGCAAATTTCCTTGCTTACTTAAGTCTGATCATTTTATTTCTATAGAAATGCATGGGGCAGTCTCAGGCCATCGCTGAAATACAGGTACAAGACCTGGCTCCAAAGCTTTCAGCAGACCTCTGGCAAACTGCTCCAGGGCACTGCTTCCCATATAGTTGTTGGCAGGAACCACATAATTACAGTTTCTGAGAGCAGGTTTAGGTTAGATGTTAGGAAGAAATTCTGCACTGAGAGGGTGGTGAAGCACTGGAACAGGTTGCCCAGAGAAACTGTGGATGCCCCATACCTGAAAGTGTTCAAGACCTGTTCTAATGGAAGGTGTCCCTGCACAGAGAATCATAGAACCACAGAATAGTTTGAGTTGGAAGGGACCTCGAAAATTATCTAGTTCCAGCCACCCTGCCATGGGTAGGAACCCCTTCCACTAGGCCAGATTGCTCCAAGTCCCAATCTGGACATGAGCCACAGCAGGGAGGTTGGACTAGATCTTCAAAGTGCCTTCCAACCCAAACCACTCTGTGGTTCTATGTTTATAAACTGCTTTGTGACACAGACCAGATTCAGATGTCCCATTCCAGGCAGAGGGGATGAGAGAGCACCTCAAACATCACTGTCTCTCCCCTCAGGAGTTTAGGACTACAGCAAGGGCTTATGTAAACACAGCTTTTCACACACCACATGTCCCAGAAGTGCCAACAAGATCCCATCACCCTCCTGTTCTTCACACATTACTCAGTTTCAGTGCTGAAAGCAGGACTCAGAACTCAGAGCCTGCTGGGAACAAAGCCACCCTGATACTGTTGTGTTTTGCTGCTCAAAACAGCAGACTTCAACTCAGCATCAGTGCAATGTTGTAGTCATACTGTGAGATTTAAGACCACAAACAACAGGCACAGGAAAAGTCTTTCCAATCCTGCAGACAAATTTCTGGAACTACAAAGCTGTTCTTATTCCACACTGGAGAAAAGAAACAAACCCTTTTGAAGGCTTCTGATGCCACAAGAAGCCTAGTCCACGTCTGATTCAGTGACTTGAATCTCAGGGCTTGCCTGTGTTGTACACTGCTTCTGAAATCAGAAGCGTATCCATATCAGTGTGATTCCCAGACTAATGACTGCTTTTTAAAGAGGATTATTCCTGGTAAACGCAGGCATATGGTGCTGGGAACCCCAGTGGTGTTTCATGGTGTTGTGCTAGATACATCCACAAGCATATGTGGGTGCTGGGATGCCTCACCTTCAGCCAGCATAGTGCACTAGCCATGATACTTTTCCTAAACCTAGTTTACAATCCAGATCAGAAAATGATTTGCTGTTTTAAGGAAACTGTAATTCTCTCTTCTGCTTTTTCCCTCTCTGTCCCTCTCAGAGATCTTGGACTCAAAACTGATCCTAACAAGCCAGCTCTGAATACTAAAGTGAATATGCCTGTGAATATTTCAATTTATTTGCACAAGATAACTCATGCTGTGAACCTGCAATTTTTATTGTATCCTATAGCACCAAAAGTAGTCACTTAATGCCGTGCAAAGAAAGAATCTCATTGCAAGGAGCTGGCTAACAAAATAGATGAGAGAAGTAATTTCCTTCTTGTTGACAAAAAAGCTTATTAATTACACACACCCCTTTCAGTCATGGGCATGGGCACTCCATCTGTTTACTGGAATTATTTTAAGGATTTATCCCCTGAGAGGGTCAACTGAGCCCTTTCCAGACAGTCAGGGATGGTCAGTGAAGCCTTTGTGTTTGAGTGGTAGTACTACACAGGGGGACTCTCCTGGGGTCTTTCAGTGACAGCATCTGCTGCTTTGGGCTCTGTATTACCTTTGCTTCACCCAAACACAGATTTGAGCACACAAGGGTTGCACGCCATCTCTCCCTGGGACGGGCATAGGAGTCACCAGAGGTAACCAAATAAAGAACTCTGAGTACAAGTCCAGGGGGAAGAAGAGCAGCAAACAAATGGGAGATGTCTTCTGGGTGTGCTGTGCACTGAGAGTGCATCTCCAAACACACAGGCCCCGCAGCATGCAGACAGATTGCAGCCAGATTTTTGTGGCAGTTCCTTTGGGAGCAGAAACTTCTATTCATGAAGAGTTCACAAAGGCTGGGAATGATTTTAACCCAGAAAAGACACGTGTAAAAACATGAACCTGTTCCCACTGCAGTAGGTAGGTGTTTTATCTTTAATTTTAATGATTTTGAAAGATTGTAAACTGGGGGTTTGGTAAGAAAGAAAATTATGGTGAATCCTGACCTAATGCTCCTCTTCTCCCCTCCTCCTAGAGTGGGTGGAGAATTTTTATTAAGTTAAAAGGCACACAACTTGGAAATCAGGAGAAAAAAGCTGTTATATTTTTAAGCACAATGCAGACACCCTGTGGAATTAGCTATTGCAGCAGGTCAACAAGTCAAATAGTTTGTAAGGATTCAAACTGACTCAGATAGTCTTATGAAGACAGACAACCATTGGCAAGTGCACAACATCCAGCTAAAGGAGACAGGGACAAAATCAAACTGCCTTCTTCAGACCCAGCTTGTTGACCAATCTTACCTGCAACGAAGATGAAGGAATGGCCACTAATGCAACAGCACCAGAGGAACAGCCTCAGAGAAGGATGAGGTATCTATTACAAAGTGCTACTAAATCTTACCCACTGCATCTGTTCTCCTCTCCCCCCTCAGGTTGCTGAAATAACTCTCCTCATCAGCTCCTGTTCTCAGCCTCATGGCTTGACAGAGTCTTTAGGAGACAGTAATCTCATCTGTGGGAAATATTTTCAGACAAAAAAACCCAAATCAACTTACATTTGGAAGGACCAAATGAATTGTTTCCACACATCACATAAGGCTGCCTCTACATTAGCATTTTGTTTCAGAGCAGGAGTGGGATTTTGAAGTAAATCTCCCAGTCATCAATTTACCATGCATTGGCTCTGTTTCCAGAGCTGTTTTGATGCCCATGAACTAGATTTCTTTTGGAGAAAATTAAACCAGAAGCTCCACTCCAAATGTGCAGTAAATGTGCTACAAACCCTGAGGCAGACACAAGACGTAATGACCAAGCTGATGTCTGGTCCTCCAGACAGCTTTGGATCACATGTGCAGTGGACACATTTGCTCCATGGGACCAGACTAGGTCTAGCCAGAAGCAAAGCTCCCAAGCTTCATGTAGCACAGCAAAATTGCCCCATTCTGCTGCTTTACACCATTCATCCACTCCTACTCCACTGGTTTGCTTGCTGGTCCAATATAACCCACAAATTAGGGGTAGGAAAGCTGTACACATACAGCTTTCCCCATCTAAGTCAATGGAAGAGAAATTAAGAGAAATCCAAACAAATAGAAGGATTTCTGGCATCCCAGGATAAATAATGAAGATCAACAGGGGCAATTTCTGCCTGGAAAGGAAATGTCTGTCTTTCTGTGTCAAGAAGTGATGGGGCTGACACCACAGGCATTTTCTGCAGGTCAAAGCCATGCCCGGACTCCAGTCCTTTGTGTTTCCTTTTGAAGGAAATCTCTAGACTGACAGTTAAGTCATAAAACCCACAAACATTCTACCACATAACAAACACATTAATGAGAGGTAGCTCCAGACAAAAACTTAAGATGCTTTATTTTAGCAGTGAATGCAGGAGAAATATGCCAACCCTGGGCTTTTTGAAAAGAAAAGCCCGAATCCATGTGCAAAATAAATTTACTTATTAACTAAAATATTTCTTATGTCAGCCTGATATATTTAAGCCTTCATTCTTACATTCCTTTGGGTTATTTCAAAACTTTAAAGAGAAGACAAATGACAGAAGTAAAAAGATCTTTTTTAATTTTTTAAGATCCAACAGCAAACTAAATGTTAATCTTACATGTTTTTCTAGGCTCAGGTCAAATCCATCATCTTTAATCCTTGGGGATCATCATCCTCTGATTTTTTTTCACTCAGCTTCCAAATCTTTTTCCTTAACAGAATTTAAACATTCCTTCAAAGTAGTTAAAGAACATTTTTTTCTTTTTTTTCATATGAGGAGTTGCCAGCAAGGAGGATCCCTATTGCTTCTGCTTTACTCACTTGCTGGAAATACTGGCAATCTTATGGATGTTTGTAGGCAGCATGGAAATTTAATGGTTTTGATCAGTCAAACCAATTTAAAAGGTGTCAGGTCATTAATGGACATGCTGTAATGGTACTTTATTCGGACAAAATGGATAAACATTGAAGAAACAGGTATCCCCCGTTTGAGTTTTTTCCTCCACAATTATAACAATTCAAAAGTAAACTGTATTTTGAAAGTAAGCCATATTTTCAGTCTTTTCTACTCAAGGAAAAATCTGCTCCTATCACTCATACTGTGAGTTTGAGGTCAATCCATGGCCTGTACAACAAATCCAGAGTAAAATGATGGAGGTGGTTTTGCAGAATCAGAACTAAACTTAAGCACTGCATTCCTCTCTCTTCAAAGGTTCACAGGTAGGGTAGGGCAAAGATAACTCAGCCTAGATTTGGACCAGAACCCTGGGAAAGGTTAATTTTCAGAGCCCCAAGGTGTTCAGAAGTGAGGTACCAAACTCCAGCTTTTCTCTAATGAAAAACAGTTTGTGCATCTCTCCACACACCAAGGGAATATTGCTCAGCTTGACCTCCCTCCAACTTTATGATTGGAACGAGTATGATACACAGGAAGCAAAATCTCCAGACTGAAACACTGCCAGAAATTTCCCCCACTGAGTGTAAAAATGAGATACAAAATTGGATTTCAACCAATTTAAAGTTTTAGGAAAAGAATAGACTGTGGCCTAGCATATCGGTGCAGCATTATCCCACTGATTCACTCTGGCAGCTTGACCAGGCTGCTCTCATTAGTTCCAGCACAGCAATATAAAAATCTGAATATTGTCTCCAAGGCAAAAGAAGAGGTCAATGGAGGGAAACAACTGTGTCTGTGAGAGGCCCTGCTGGTCTGTATGCACTGACTGGTCTATAAAGTCATCACTGAATGATGGATGGATGCCACAATCCTTTTCTCACTCTTAAGGTGACATTTCTTGAGATACAAATGATATAACAATGTGTGTATGGAGGGGGTGAGATTGTCCTACCCGTGCCCATCCTATGGATGGTGCAGCTGCTAGCCATGGCTTTCCAATGTTGCCACTCATCCCCTCTTTTCCACTCTGGGTTGGCACAGGTTTCTCTTTCCTTTTGAGATGCTACAGAATCCCACCGACTGGGGTCCTTTCAGCAGTTCCACCCATGATCACTGAAATCAGAGTCCTCAGGACGAGTCTGTTTCTCAGGACTCATCTCCCTCTCAGTTTCCCCCAGGACTGCAGCATGCCTGGGCATATTGTACACAGCACTCAAGTGCATTTTAAATAGCCTGAGTGTGGAGTTCTGAACCCCTCTACACTGTCAGACAGAGGAAGCCACTGCTTCACTGTATCGTGTCTGCATTGAGTCGCCACTGTGGTTTTCTCTGAGAGATTAAGAAGAGATTTATTTCTCTCCCTCAAGTGCTTTTTATGCTGCCACCAAGCTTGGATTTCAAACTTGAGCTTGATTGGGCTTTAATGGATTTTCTACACAGCATGGCCATCGAGCACCTCCTGCGTGCTTCTGGAGAGACTTTGCTGCACAGGGATATAAAGTGCTTAAATGGTAGATGGTGCTGTTACCCACTTAGCTACCAAGGTCTGATTCTAAACCACGTCACAAATCTATCTAACATTGCTTTCCCTGATAGCACAGCTTGCAGGGGCTGGTATCCATCTTTTCAGCTCAGATTAATCAGCACTGGAAAATGTTATACCTTAGACAGGATATTTATTCATTTGTTACAGGGCTCAAGCAGGGAGCAGCTCATGCTGTCAGGCTGCCTACCAAGAGTGCCTGCTTTGGACTGGAAGTAAATGAGAACACAAAAAAAATCAGTCCTCAGTGAATCTCCATCCAAGGGGGAGCTTTGCAACCTTTTCTTCAGAGAAACGAAAAAAAGAACCCACAGAAAAACTCAGCTCTCCCACAGTAGTGGGAGAAAGATAGGAGTTTTTATAGTGTCCTGGATATCTGGGCTGTAAAAGGTGATGAGAGATCCACAACAGGATCACCTCAGTCCAGATGTTATTAAAAATTTTGGCATGGGAGAACAAGAGGGCTGGTCAAGAGAAGGCTGGGACTGAGGATTGTCACCGGATGACGAAAGGTGCTCACCAGACAAAGTGACTGAAGTGGCACCAGCAGCTGATGGGGCCTCAGAGTTCTGGGGGCAGCTAGGGCTGTGGGTCAGAGCTGGGTGCTGGGCTGACCCCAGGCTGACACAGGCTCTGGGGCAGGAGAGGGCAGGGAGGACTGCTTCCCACATCACCCTCTGAATCAACAAGTAACTCCCACACTGCAATCTGCCCTTTGCAGATAACCTGTACATGACAGCAAAACAGACAGGAGCTAGCAGCTTATAGGGTTTTTTTTTCTGAAAGAAGAATCTAAACAGTCCCTATGAATATTTTGATTATCTCAGGTCTTCCAGAGCTGTGAAGAAATTGAAATTTCCCCTTTAGAGTTTGCCCATTGCCTCTTCAATAGATACAAGCTTCACCAAGCACCCACACTAAATCTGCCAACACTTATTTTCCACCATCTGCATAGTAATTGAACTAGGAGCTGAGTTTAATATCCTTAAATTCCCATTTTGACGCACTGAAGAGCTCCTGGCGCACAAGGTGCAAGGGGTTATTTAGTCTCAGATTATTGACCCAGAAATCCAAGTACCAGGTTTTCTCTCATCTCTTCCCTCACCTCAGTAGCTTTGTCAATTAAATATTCTGTATCTCTCCAGCAGAGACATCTCTCCTCTCACCACGCCATCCACCCTATTCTTATTTCCTTAAAGGGTCTCCTTCCAGCTGGATCCTTATGTGTTTGTTGTATGATGATATGTGGTGGTTGTTTTCCTTCTTCCATCACTTTGCCACAAACTGTGCTTTCCTGACATATTCCTGTGTTGTCAGGCAGCCTCTCAGTGATTCCCCTGTTAAAAGATCAAGGAGCAGTTGGTCTATGAGATTAACTCCTCAGATGACCCTCTTTCCCTTAGGAGCTCCAAGCCTCAGTCTGCCCAGTAATCTGAATGAAATTGCAAGTTTTGCAGCTCAAACCTATTGTGTCTATACTCAAAAAGATGACTGTTTTCTTAAAGGAACCTTCCTTCTGCTTCCACCCTAAAAAAGGGGGCTATGAAATAGTCTGATTTGCTGGTGGGGGTGGGGAGACCATGCTGTGCATCATTAACTGGTGAAGACCTTGTTCTTTCATTCCTGTGAGCTGCCTGTCTATAAAAAAATGATGCTACCTCATGCCTCATGTCACTAAGTGCTGAATACAAAACTCCTCTCTTTGACTTTGCATTCCAAATTACACTACCAGTGCCCACAGAGCCCTTTAGGCACATCCCTGTCCCCCATGGAGCTCCTCCAGGCCTCCCTTTCTGTAACTTCTGATACCTTATTAGGATTAGGTATCTTGATCCCAAGCGTATCCTACCAGCCCCAATCAGCCACTCAGAAATGCAAAACCTTCAACAACATACAAAAAAACCCCCACCCTCGAGCACCTTGGGATAAAATCTTGATGCATGAGACAATAAAATGTCCAGGGGTGATGGCAAGTCAGGGAACTGATTCAGCCCCACCACCTCAGTGCAAGAATCTTGTTAACCTTTGGAGGGCAGGTGTGTGTCTGAGCGTGCTGCTTGGTCCAGCACTACACTGCTGGCCAGATATTGCTGTAGGAACATTGACATGTCTTTTCCATCAAGCAAACTCAAGAGGATAAACCTGATTTGCAGGCAGTGATCTGGATGACAGTGATGTCTGTAGAGTGGCTCCTCCAAGACGTCACCTTGCTGAGAGCGCAGCAGAACTGCCTCTGTTCACTGCTCGAAAGCTCGTCTTCAGAGTTAGGTGGGACTGCCTCAACACAAGTCTGTGTGCAAGCACATGGATACCATAAAAATACTTGTTTGAACACATCCCAGCTCAGACTTGGCTCTGCTTGCATGCTGTGGAAAAACAAGCCGGTGATCAGTGTATTCTTCAGCCTTCAGACACAACCTAGAAAAATATTCCTTTGTGCTGGATCTTCCTGGTGTGTGTACTGATCATGGTACCACATTATGTGGGGGAGAAGGTCCACCAGCCCGAGGATGCTCTCACACCTGATGCTGTCCAGCAGCCACCAGCAGAATGGCAGAGCTCTGGTGGGTTTGCTGTGTGTGGGTGTCACCAGATCTCCCTCAGGAAGCCACACAGGGAATGAAACAGCTGCATGAAACCTGCAGCACAGGCTCAATCTGAGAGGAGAAATTTGGCCTCGGACCAGGGAATAGATGGAAAGCTGCCCTGCTCTTCAAAGTTGAGGTCAACACAAGACTTTTCAAAATACATCTTTTCTCCTAAAGTGTGAACTTTTTTTCTTTTTCTAAGCATGGTGAATTCATCTTTACTGCAGATATCAAATCTCACAGCACTGAGAACAAAGAAGCCTGTTCTATATAGCACAGTTGCTTTTTATGACTTTATTTTTAGTAGTATGCAATGACACAAAAGCATTTAGTTAAAATAAAACAGTAGTTAGTGTGAAAATAAGCAATAAAATACACTAAGGGGCTCATATTTTGTTTAAGATTTACTAAATATATGGAAAAGACAAAAGCTTTGGAGGATTTTCCATTAATACAAAATATTATTTGCTCTTTGTCAAGGGAGAACTCTCACTAAGTGTTTTAAAACACAACATTACCCATCAAAAGCATGAAAGCTTCCTAGATTTTATGGAAGTTTAATAGCTAGTGAAATGTTATTAAAAATAGCAAGGCTCACACTTTACAAATTCTGTAGTAAATTTTAGTATGAGGAATTGGATAAACATAATGCCCACAGAAGAAGATTCAGGCCTGGTTTGGAGAACCAATTGCCAAAAGCAATGAGGAGCAGGTACCAAAACTGACATGAAGCAGAAACTGAAGCAGGTTTCTCAAGTGCTTGAGCTGACACAGGTGCATAGACATATGGTGAAAAAAAAATCCAAGTGGCTTAAAATTGTTTTGGTTCCCTTAACATTGAAAATTATCATTTATTTAAGCTACATGTTTTTGTCTACCCCTCACATTTTTCAGTGGCTATCATTAGTAAATGTGTAGAAATCTAATTTTTGGGGTAAGGGGAGACCTTATTAACTGTTAAGTTTACCCCACTGAAAGTTTATTGCAATTCCCAACCTGTCTAAATCAGAATTCACTTTCCAAGTTCACACAAACCCTGGATCCCAGTTCAATCCTCAGAAGCCCCCCTTTACTTTTGCAGTTAATGTAAGATTTGTCAGAGATGTACAGGAAAGCACATCCAGAGGAACATCCAGGCTCTCGTCTTCCTTACACTTTTACCCTCTCCCATCAAGTTATGCAGATACTTGGGTTCACATATAACCCCATGGCAGAAATAAATGCTGCTCCTGCCTTTGCACAAATTGGAAATGAAGTGCCCCTGACTAACACCTCTGCTGCTACAGCTGGGAAGGCAGAAGAACACATTATTCAGAGGTTTCCTCCTTTCCTCATCTGTATGCAAGTTGCATAATGTGTAGTACTTTAACATCAGGACCAAAATTTTTATTATGCAAACTTATTGTGACTATCAAGTTCTCATTGAGCATTAACAAGCTCTGAAATATACTATTAAACATGTCACTTTAACTTCAAATTCAAGCCTATGTATTTTTAATTAATAAGTAGAAGTATATGAATGTAGCAGATGCTGCCATGAACTATCTTATCGGGTTAGGGGATGGCAAGAGCTCTTCCCCAGCCATGGCTGGGAGAACATATTCTCCTTTTAAAAACTTGGAAGCCAGTGTTACAACCATGTGAATAACAAAACCCAGGGTGTAGCTCCAGAAGAGAGGGCACAGTTAATTAGACCTTTTGTCTCCTCTGTGTCTCTGATCTCCACCTCCTCAATGCCATGATTTTGCCCTTTCCTTCTCTTGTTCCCATCTGCAGCTGGAATCAAAGGGCTGGGGTAGGAGGAGTGTTGTGGGCAGGATTTCAAGGGAATGGCAAGATGCTTCAGCTGGCTGATATATAGGGACAAATAAGCCACTGGAAAGCTCCCAAAGGCTGCAGAGCATGGACAGAACATGGACATGAACTGCAGAAAGAAGCATCCTCACACTGGTTGCTGCTTTCCATCCTCTGAACCAGTCGTTCACCAACTCTACTCCAAGTGGCGCCTACCTGAGGCTTACAGGAGGCAAAAGTTCAGTTTCTAATCTTCACATCCACTGGACAAACACCTTCCTTTCCTTGGTAAATTGCTTTTGTTAGAGCTGGCTGTGACACAGATGCTTGTCATCCCTTGACCCTGTAAAAAAGGACGGGACATTCAGGACCCTTCTTCATGGAAACCCTGAACCCCTTCAAAACCCTCCTGGCTTTGGTCAAAAATTGCCAGGGGTACTAATGCCTCAGGCACTATACCCAGCACCTGGACTCCCTCAGCACTTTGAAGAGCAGGAAGGAGGACTGAAGAGAAGCAAAGTGATGGTTATCTTTAATAACAAGCTGTTACTGAAAGGTGGGATAAGCTGATTACAGTGCAGCCTGGGTGTAATTTTAAATAATTGACATAGCACTCAGAACTCATATCAGGATGCCTTTTTCACTGTTCACGCATCAAAAGGAATTAAATACATTAAATAAACGTTTTGGAGGGGTGAAGTATATCAAGCTGGTAAATGGATACAATCTGATATTATGCAAATTCAGATCAAGTAGCAGGAGATGATTTTGCTTGCATTGCCTCCAGCTAAGAAAGAGCAGTGAAAGGACTCTGTACCTATTCCTTCCTGCCTTTGCTATTGGGATTTGTTAGTTGTATCTCAGAGCCTGCTGCCCTTCAGACCTAGATCAGCACCCAAAATAAGGGGGGAATTTGCTCTTTGCTGTGATCCCAGTAACCCTTGCACGTGGTTGTTCAAGGTCATGTGGGCTCCTTTTAAATAGGCTCCTCAGTGCCATTTGATCTATGTCAGATATGAAACTAGGAAAGAGGAAGACCCCTAGAGACTTAACTGAAAACAGAAACTATCATTAGCTCTAACTGTCTAAGCTCCCATAGACCGTAGACCATTGAATTCAATCCTGGTATTTCTGTTAAGTATAAGAATTCGTGCCTGTCAAAACTGTCCAGGCATCTGATCTGGGAACTGAAGAGACTTTCAGGTAAAGAAACTACAGCTTTCCTTTCTAGCTCATTCCAGTGGTTAATTTTCATCATTATCAAATCAAATGTAGGTTGTATTTCTGCCAACTTCAGTGTGGTATTGCCTTTAAAAATTTATATGAGCATGCCTCATATGCTCATGGGCTGCTCTCTCTGTGTATGAGTGTTTGTGTGCCTGTGTTGTCTCTTCCCATTTTTTAAGTCATTTAAGCAAAGAAATCGTATGTAAGACACTGGTTGAGGGGTGAAGTTATCTCCCTAAGTCTAATGTAGAAAGGGAAATCTAGCCCAGAGAGGGACCTCTGGAATTCCTATCTTACATGTCCTTTTTGGAAAAGCTAGCAAATTTTAAAGGTATCTTTTCCTAGGCAGGATAAGCAGGAATTTAAATCCTTCTCTTATGGTCCCATTGGTTTAAGCATCCCTATCTTGCGGATGTCAACAAAGCCAAACTGTTCTGCTGAATTTTTATAATCTACCAGACCACTCCAACATAGACATGGTTCACTGCTCTAATCTAACATGTCACCAATTTCACCAGCTGGCAAACCCAGCAACAGTGGTATTGTCTGCTTTGCAGATAACGAGCATCTTAATAGGGGACAATTAAACATTCATTTAGGAACTGATGGGAATCAAGTCACAGGGGATTCAGCCTTATGAAAAGCCCTATTCCACCAATAATTGCCTCATCCATGTAAAAAGTTTGTGTGTCCAAATTAGGGCTCTAATCCTGGTTGCCTCAACAGCTGGTGGAATTTGTCCCTATATTTCTCTCTCCCTCCTCATGGCTGTCCAGGGTTGTTCGTAGTATGACATAATAAGGAGAACACCACTGTCCAGTCAGACGGCAAAAAGACCAATTGGCACCCAAAGAGGGGGAGAAAAAGACAAATCAAGAAAGGACCGAAGCAAGAGGACATTTAGGGGGCACCAGGGGTCATTCTTTTACATTAAATTTCCTTTACCCCAGCTACAGTAGTAGAATTCCCAATACACTCTCAGTTCATCTCCAGTTCATCGAATTCTTCTCTGATGGGCAGTTAGTTGCAAAGTATCCCTTTCATGGCACCAGGTGGGTGAGTAAGAGCTTCTTTGTCTTCAGAAAGAAACCATCTCTGCTTTTGAACTACTTCCTTCAACACTGATAAAAAAGGCTTTTCATCCTTCTTTCAGGGCATCCATTTTCAGCTGGAGTCAGTCAGCTTTTCAAAGTTAACACAACTTGATCAAAACTGAGTTTGCCTTGGAAACTTCACATTAACTAGAATGTGATGTGTGATTAAGGAAGCAGAGGAAAAGTACAATGAGAAAAGTTCTCTGACTCTTTAAATATATCCTGTAGGAAGCATTCAGGCACTACCTCATCTTTTCTGCAACTCAAAGGGGAGGGAAAGACAATACAGTGTAGCTCTAATTTAATAACCTGTGAGGGATATGCCAACTTCTTCTACAAGAAGTTTGGCTGATTTTGAGAGCTCCTTGTGGGAGTACAGCTAGAGCTGGAAGCTGCTGGAGGAAACTAAGGATGCAAGAATTCTGCTTATATCAGGTCTTTGTGGCAAAAGTACATGTTTACCTCATGGCACTTTTACCCTCCAGCCTGACTAAAGGCATTGTGGCACAAAATACACCAGCTAAAGGACTAAGAAATTACCTTGGCTATTGCATCTGAGCAGGTGTTGGCTTGTCAATTCAGCTTGGGAAGGTAAATGTATGTGGATGAAAATATGGATGATCTGGGGAGAATCAGCAAGACTCATGGAAAAAAACCCAATCATTTTGACAGACTAAATTATTTGTATATACATCATCAAATAGTAAATAATTTTTGGATGTTTCCATCTTGGCTATAAGCAGACTGAATTCTCTCAGATAACATTTTAAAATAATTCAACCACTGAGACTTCTGTAAAGCCACATTTATCATGAGAAAGAATGAAGTTCATAATATCTTTCTGCTATTACATTCTGGAACCTGAAACATCTACACTGTACCACTAGCAAAATTTATCCTAGTCTCTATCTCTTCTTTAGAGTATTTTATTGCAGAGAGTGAAAAAATACCACAGACAGAATAGAGACTCTGATTTGCAGAAACACAAGTGACTGCAATCTAGTGTTGCAGTATCAAATTGTGACTATAATAGCACGGGTATTTCAACTCATAAAGCAATTTCTTGATAGTCCTCTAGAGAATCTGTAGCAAAATTAAGTCCCATAGGTTGTCTTAGAGAGTCTGGCAATATTGCTGCTGCAAGAGTTCATGTGTTCTAGACCTCAGTGACTCTTCTCAGCCCGTGATGTGCTTCTTAAGACAAATATTCCACAGGAGGAGCTAAGCCTATTTCCTGCACTTTGGAGGCAATTTGCTAAACCTTTCTTTAAGAGCGGTTAGCACACATTTTTAGTGATAGGAAAATCTCTTCAGTGCCCAAGCTATAATTTTATTGAATATTCCACTGTAGGTTATACACATTTACAAGAGTGAAAATAATCATGTAATTAAGCTTGCCACCTAAATTATCCTGTGTTTTTCTTATTTATGTGGCCAATTTCTCCGCCAGAAAGTGATTCTCAAATCACAGTCTACAGAAAAATGCTGAAATCACAACTTTAAACTACAAGATATAAAATGCTCTATCTCAAAATTGCTTTCATGCACTTCAACCCAACCAGGGGTTTCCAGAGGAGCAAGGAGCATTGCAGCTTCAGGAACTGCACTGGTTCCAGGCCACCCTTGCCAGGAGGGGCCAGTCTGACATCTGGTGTAAGCAGAGATATCTACCTCAGTTCCCTTTATCCGGGAGAATTGTCCTAACAGCAAAAATGTGCACAGTGAGAAGGGGAGAGACATCCCATTCTCCACAGAGGGGCCCTGGTGCCATCTCTGTTTCAGGGAAAAATGTAGATATTAGAGGAATGTCTACACAGAAAACATGAGGTAGCTCCCCAGGAGACTCTCTATGGCAAACAGTTATTGCATTAGCATCCTCCTGGCTCCTTTTTGGGTGCCACAGTATAAGAAGGATATAAAGCTATGAGAGAGCATCCAAAGGAGGGCTATGAAGATGGTGAAGGGTCTGGAGGGGAGTGACAGAGGTCACTTGGTTGTTCACCCTGGAGGAAACTGAGGGCAGAGCTCGTCACAGGCTGCAGCTTCTCACAAGGGGCAGCTCTGATCTCTGCTCTCTGTGACCACGGGCAGGACACGAGGGAATGGCTGGATCTGTGTCAGGGGAAGTTGAGGCTGGATATTAGGAAAAGGTTCTTCACCCTCAGAGGGGTTGGGCATTGGATCAGGCTGCCCAGAGAAGTGGTCACAGCACCAAGGCTGCCAGAGCTCAAGAAGAGTTTGGACAGCTTTCTCGGGCACACGCTGGGATTTTGGAGTGGTCCTGTGCAGGGTCAGGAGCTGGACTTAGAATCACAGCACATCCTTAGCTGGAAAGGACCCATCTATGATCCCATGGCTCCCGATGCTTCCAGGAGCGGGGCTGCCTGCCCGCGCTGTGGATTCCGCCGCCTGCCAGGACACGGGGATGCGCTGGCGGCGAGTGCCATCTTGTGGGGACTCAACCTTGGAGCTGGGACACGGAATGCCCAAGGCAGCGAGGGGGATGCTCGGAGTGGCAGCGAGATACCGCGGCTGCGATTCCAGCCCGGACAGCACCGATCACCAAATTCCCCATCCTCGGAGGCCGATCCGTGTAATCTTTCTCCCATTCCATCAGCTATCCAGAGCAGACAAGTAACAGTACCCTTGCAGTTCAGGCAGGTGAAAGTGTTGTGTCTTGTAGATAAAAGTACCTCGGTCTCCCAAAAATTGTGGGTGCATCACATCTGTTGTTACCAAACCCATATTACTGCTGTTCCTTGAAGTTCAGCCTGTATCAAGGTGCCAGCACAAGACAGTCTTTAATTTGGAGTGTAAGATCTCCATCCTGCAAAAACAGACCACTCACATTTTAGATTTTTCACACAATTAGAGAAGTAAGTTCTAAATCTTTGCATGACTGGGTCCAAGGAAGATCAACATGCTATTATATTTCTTTTCTATGGGGTGTCACACTTCAGTGGCTTCAGCAAGTAAAGGTGAGAAAAATCACCTAGTGGCACATTTCAGAGTATATTTTCCTCCTTTTTTGCTCCCAGCTGCAACTGCCTGTGCATTACAGTTTGCAAGACCCTCCATCCACAGTGTCCAAGCAATTCTAGAGTAATTTCCTCGTGTAAGACAGGTCAACATGAATAAGCAGAGCTGAATAAATCAAGCACAGAAAAGTTAAGTGACATTCCGAAAATCATGAAATTACTCATTAGAACAGCTGACACAAAGCAGCTCGCTGTCATAATCATGCAATGCGTTCCCATCTATCCTCCATAACATCCCAAAAAATTCTGCCACTGGGAATACCAGAGAAACCTCATGGATATAAATGGGGACAGAATTTGGCCAGCTTGCATTCTATAGCATTCGTAGATCTCATTTTATAGACTATTTAACTGCAATTATCCTTCAGCACTGAGCCAAATGCACATCTGATAAAAGCCACTCTGGGTAACATCCATAAACATGACAGAAAGGGATCAACTTTAACATCTTTTTAATGCATCCAGGTCATCTTCCAGCAAGACTCACACCAGGGTACCAGCCCCCGAGGCCTTTTCTTTCTTTGAGGCTCTTACCCACATAATTTTCAATAATCTGAGACACTCTTTCCTCTGTAAAAGTTTTTTCAAGCTCTCAAGAGCTCAGTAAACCACATCTCCGCTGCAGCTCTCTTGCTGTAAACCACCTCCCCAGCACACATCCACTCTAAGCAAGCCCTTCATCTCCCTGCAACTCCACAGCCTTCATCTCCTCTCCTGCTTGCAGTCACTCATGGTCAGCTTGAGCTCCTCAGTCAGCTGCTTCAGCACAGCTAGAAATAAGAAGTCTGGCCTCTAGTAGGGTTATATTTGGCCTCATATCCCTTAGCCTGCCACACTTAGAGCCTTCCTATTTCCCATATGGTTCTGGGGAAATCCCAACCCTGCTGTTAGCTTAAACCTCCAAGGAGGAGCACTTCATTCCTGTTGTAAGGGTTTTGATGTAATTTGCCAGCAATGGGGGGTTCATTACCCTGGCTAGACCCGTCAATCTCATCACTGTCTACTACCCAAGAGCACCAGGAGACAAAGGAGACAGCTTGCAAGCCTGCTCCATTTTTGATTCAAACCATTTTAATTCCTCCTTCCCAAATCCTTTTGGAAGGCATTGGTCCCATGTCACTGCTGTTTTGGGGTGTTTGTGGTCCTCTCTGAAAGCTGCTGCACTGACAAGCCCGCTGTGTTGTTTCTATAGGTGCCCTGATGCTTTCTCAGCAGACAGACACTCACTGGAGCGATTCTTCCACGCACACCAGACATGAGAGGGTTTGCCATTCTGTGTGGGGAAAACAAGACATTGCAAAACCTCCTTAGCACAGGAAAAAGGAGCCTAAGGATCCCATCATCCCATCCTCCCTGCAGTTTCTTACCAGTGGGGAAAGTTAGCCTGGGAACGCACAAAATGTAATGGAGAAATAAAATGCTCCCTAATGCATGACTGGAATAAAGCAGCATGACACGGTTAGCTTGGAGTTGCATTCTGATCAGTCAGATGGCAAAGACATCATGCTTCACTTAGCCCCAATGCACCCACTGCGTGACAAGTATGAAAAGATATGTTGGAGGGAGAGGAAGAGAAGGCTGTTTTGGGTCCAAAAGACCTTTCTGGCCCCTGCTGCACTCACAAAAGGGGTCCTGAATAGGGACGCAAATGAGCCTGGGGAATATTCATACGATCTTAATTTACCATGACTGCTGCCTTCCAGCTCCAGATAAGTTGGATTAATAAACTGCCTTTCGCTTGTGACACCTCAGCATGAATTTTGCATTAGGCTCAATTCAGTAAAGTTCACAACTGACACACTTGCTTTTATGACAATCCTTTTCAATTTTTCTTTTTTTTTCACTGGGATGTCATAAAGATGTTTGAGATTTTTTTCTGGTGAGGAACTGTCTTTTATCTTGAAAAAGAGCTTTTATAACCCACTCATGCCAATAGCACTCCTGAATTAGGCTGGAAGGCAAAGCCCCTAGTCCGTTTATACTATTAACAAGACAGGCATTTTTTAGTGTCAATGAAAGCAGTGACATGCTTGTCACGATGGAAAATTTCAGTGCAATGGGGGTGGGGATGATTAAAACAAAGAGGACACAATGTGTGATAAGATCAGCAGAACCTTTTGGAATTATTAATGCAAGGCAAGTGGATCATGTCCACCAATTAGAGCTTACATGGCACTTGTAAAATTTATCAGACCATGAATCTGTTCTTCCTTAATTGATAAGCAGGTGGTATGGCTGATCTGCATCCAGATTCGAGGAGGAGAGATAAAAGTGGATGGAGGAATGGATGGATGAATAAATGGATGATATGATTATGAGATGTGTTTATCTCTTAATGATACACCCTAGTTAGATATTATCTCTCTCAGCAGCAGCTACTCAGGTCAGGGATCATTCAAAAGACAGATCTCTATTGGAGCTAAATGAAAATGAGGGGTAAATGTTTGGGGAACTGTTTGGTAGAGAATTGGACTGCAGCCTGACAAAATAACAGAAATCAAAGTTGGCTGGAAGATTTCATTCCTGACCTGAGGTGCTGGCTCAGCTTATACAGAACTCAGCCCTGCAAAACCTTACAGAAATCAGCTAAAGTCAGTTTCTGAACAGCTTCATCTGTGAAACATGGAAAATACTACCACAATACTTTTTTCTCTTACCCTTTGTCTTTTGGACCTCTTCAGACAACATGTCTTTCAGAAAAGGAAATGTTCCTTACTATGCAGTTTTGATCTCACTTGGGGTCTCACACATACTCAAAGCCATCTGGTTGGATTGGAAGGACAGAGTAGCCTTATGTGTGAAAAGACCTATAATCCACCTGCTCTCTGTAGCTAGCCCCATTTACTTCCAGGCTGCATGAAAGGGAACTTGGTACCATGCTTCAATCCCAAAGGCACTCTAGTTCCTTTTCTTTTTTTAATCTGAGCACAAGCAGGGGCAGATTTAAGGCTTGCTGTGTGGGAGGGAAACACATTTTCTAGACAGCAGGTTCAAAGTGGCTATGTAGATCCTTCCCTTCCTCCCTGAAATTCTGGAAATCTGGATCTTTAAATGATCTAAACACCTGATGACACTGAAACATCTCAGCTTAAATATATGGAAGACAACCTGGAAAGAGTAAGAAGGTTTTATCCATGTGTACTTTGGATGACTGCTCCCCTGTTTCATAGCCCAAATTTGATAAACCACAGTTTGGTTCAAGAGCTTATCCAATGTAAGCCACCAAGGCCTATATATTACCTCAAAATTGGCTGGGAAAAGTGATTCTTCAGTTTTATAAAATATACTGCAATTATTTTCATTCCTGTGCTGACAAAGCCAGGTGTCTTAGTTGTTGCTGCGTTCAGAGAAGCAGGAGAAGCTGCACAGATAAAAGTGGCTTAAAACCAACTCTTTGCAAAACCAAGGCAGGACTTCAGGGATATCTGTACAGATTAGTCTGACTATGCTCCCTTGCAAAGGGTCAAACCTCCCATTTTCACCAGGGACAGAGCTCTAGTTTCTGGCTTCTCAGGTGCTCAACTGTAATATCATGACTGTACTTGTTCAGAGCTGGTTCTCTGTTGTTTGGGATGTGAATTATGAAAATTGACCCTGAGATTAACTCTGATAGAGCCTGGTGCTAATAATGCTGAAGTTGTGGGTTCGATCCCTGTACAGGCCACTCACTTAAGAATCAGACTCAATGATCCTTGTGGGTTCCTTCCAACTCAGAATATTCTGTGATTTCAGGGGGAATACAAGATTATTTGATCTACCAAAGAACTTGTGTTTCTCACAGGGCTCAGAGGAGAGGATTGATGAAGTCTGGAATTACCAGACACAGGAAGGGAAAGGACACAGGAGCCCAGGAGACTTTCCCAGGCTCTGGTAACTTTACAAAAACACAATCCTGCAAACATTGTCCCTTCAAATCAGCCACGGACCTTTCTGTTAAGAGCAGCTCCTTCCCTCTCTCCCCTAGAAACACCATCCTCTGCTTGATGTGCTGTTTCCATAGCAACATTTAATTAATATAAACCCCCTGGCCCCTGTGCAGCACAGGTAGTATCTGCAACTAGCTTTTAACATGAAATAAAAGCAAGAAGTTCAGCCAGCCAAAGGCCCTGCTCCAATTTCAAGTGTGTTTACAACAGCAGAGCGGTGCCTGTGCACTGAGGAGGGGAAGAGATGCTCTGGCTTTTAATTACACAAGATGTACCTAGCAGGTAATTATTATGGAGCAAAGTCTGGGGATACCTGAACTTCCAACCCTCTGATCAGCAGCACAGCACCAGCACCTTGGATTCTGTTTGTGGGATGCAGCAGCTCCATGGCAGCATCCTCTGAACATCTCTGCAGCTCCCTGGGTACCCCCTGGTGCACAGTGATTTGGGGACAAGGACCAGGGCTCACTCCCCACCTGCCACCACAGCTGTCCACCCCAGTTCCTCCTTCCTCAGTGACTGGGAGGTCAGGGACCTGAAATTTCTGATTAACACCCTCTCTCCCCTCCTTTGAGAGCCATTTTAGGATGTCCTGATGGAAAGCCTGAGGGCTGCAGCTACAGCAAGACAGCAGAAACAAACTGTTCTTATGGTTTATATGAATTGCAGATGTGTGGACACTTTTCCCCTAATAAATTCTGGGCTGTAAATGGATCAGGCATGTGATGTTGTTGTTTCTAAAGATAACAAACCCTCTGTGTTTTTGCTTATCCTGGCACAGAACCTTCACAGCATAGTGCTACCAGGGAGTCAAGAAAAGGTAAGAGGAACTGTAGACATGGAGAAGAAGTCACAATTCTCTCTCTGAGCCACCAAACCCCTCTTCTGCTTCCTTTGGTTTCACTGTTTGTCTAATTCAATATGAAAGCATACAAAGAAATCACCTGGAATAAGGGCCCCTTGAGCTAGGGCTGTTGTATAATCTTGTACAGCCCCAGGGATCACAGAGGTTTTGGGGGAAAATCACTCTGATTACAAGAAACCATCCAGGTAGACAACACACCGTAAGGTCTCCTCTCTTTCTCCATTTTAATGATCTACTCATTAGGGTTTTTTCAGGTAAAACTTCTGTAGGTGGCAGTGGGATTCCTTGAATTTGCAAAGGCCCTTAATTTGGTGGTCTGAACTAGACATATAAAGTCAAAATTAAACAGCTGGCAAGGACTAGTGTTACTTCTGAAAGAAGGTGATGCTCGGACCCTTCTCTAAAGGCCAGGTTTTTCCCAGCTGCCTGTAAAAACTCACCAGAAAAGACAGAGAAGATCTGTCAGCCTTTTGTGTGTGAACATGGGTTTTTATTCACATCCCTCAGGTTTTCTGGTCTCCTATGGGAAGGTAATGTAAGCCAGAAGCTTCAGGGAATAACCAATACTGTTCACCTCAAATGCAGCACTCGGAAAAGCCGGCTTCAGTCTCTCTCTTCCTGGGATGTGGAAGGGATTTGCTCTGGGTGTCAGTAGTTTGATTTCATCCTGGAATTCAGAATTAACACCTCGCTTATCTGAAAAAATTTGTTATGCCAGAGCTTCTCATCAAGTCTAATTGTTCTGGCATTTCAGCTACCTGGTATCTGAGTCAGTTTCTTTCCCAAAACTTAATCCTCATAGCTGAAAAGAGAAAGAGATTAATCCAGTTTGAATTTTACAGTGAACAATTTTTGGATGGAAAACGGTTTTAGAGTTAAAAAAAATACATTTAACCAGTCTTTGCCAGAAATCTTGCATTTAAAAAATTGAAGAAATTTAAACTACAGAAAAAAACATGGAATTTTCAGTCAGCAGCTGAAAATGGTCTTTCTTGTTTCTCACTGAAATTGTGCATAAGGTAAAAGGAAGATTTGCATGAACATAGTACTTTATTTTCCTCATGATTTTCACTGGCACGGAGAAAACAGGGAAAGGAGAAAAAAAGGGAACTTCCCCAGTTGGATGAAACAATATCTCCTCTCCCAGGGCTCTGCCAATGGTCTGTTTGTTAATCCCCTTGTGAAAAGCACTTTGAAAGTGCTTTGAAACTCTCCTATGGGACACAGAAAAATCAACAGCCAAACAACAGACCCCAGGGGCTCATTTCTGTAGCTGAAACAACACTCTAAATCTCTGCTACTTCAGCTTTATGAAACCATTATTATTTACTAGTACATAATATTATTGATTTGGACATGAGGGGATATATGAACTAATGCAGGCAGGCAGGACTGATATGGGCCTGGCAGTTCAGTTTAAGTTTACAGTAAGCACTTCTGTAATCAGCCTAATTAACAGTGACACCAGCACTGCTGAGGTTTTGGCAGAGATAATCTTAAAGCTTTACTTCTCAGCAGAAGAATTCAAAGAGGTGTCTGTGCTTACTTGGTGGGACGTCAGGCCTGAAGAAAAATAATTGAAGTAAATCAATGGGAACAGACCTGTAAATTCAAACACATGCCAAGCACTGCAGCTTTTAGCTACAAAAGCTTCACAACTGGAACACAGTCTGATTGCATAGAAAGATAAAACATCACACAAATGATTTGAATATGTGGTGCTGTATCACACATAAGGGCCAGAAAGGTGGAGGAATCTCTAGCCTGAGAGACATTTATAGCTCAGCTGGACAAGCCCCTGAGCAAGCTGGTCTAGCTGGGCTTGTGCTCAGTGTTGTGCCAGATGACTGCCTGTGGTCTGCCCCAGCCCAAATTGTTGCGTGACTTGAAGATTGTGTCATTTCTATGTGCCTGTTCAAAAACAGGGAAAATATTGAACATCATAAAATACCTTTCTAAAAATTTCTTAAAGCTTCAGTCCTTTGAATTGGATGTTAACACAGTTGCAGTAGCATTTTATGAGGCAGAATCTTCCAGTCTGCTTATTACCCTTTTTTCTTGGTATTTTTTGATGATTCTTAAAGTACACAGCCTGCCAATGACTAGCAGGTTGTCTCCAGCAGGTGTTAATACAGCTATTCCAATGCAGAAGCTGGAATTCAAAGGGCAGTATTGGCAGGTGATTATTCACAGGGAGAAGAAAAAAGACTCTTATAAAAGAAACAGTGTCCAATTATTTGTTGCAGCATGTGAGAGTATATTTCGTAATGAAGTCTTAAATCTTTGTAAGGTTTCTTCCTTGGTTATGAAGCAGAAATTGAAACACATTTGAGAAGACCCAGGCCTGAAGAAGAGAGCAGAGTATTGACATGATGGTCTCTTTAGGAAGGGGAATTCCTGCCAAGGGCAATGCTTTTCCCTTGAGCAGAGGGAACTCAGAGCAGGCAATAGCTTTTTTCTCCTCTGTCACATATTCAAATTGCTGCAAACACCATTTTACTCAGTCCTGAGCATGGATTTTGCATAAGGTCATGTCCTTTGGCTGACAAAGCCCAGGAACAGAAATAAAGCAGTTTTGGGACAACATGGGAGGAAGTAGACAGGAAGGGGTAATGTGAAGAATACTTTAAATAGTTTGGGTTTGAAATCTCAGTTAAAATCAGCTTCTCACCTAAACCCACTGCTATGGCTGCTGGAGACTGAGCTGGCCTGTGCTCTTCAGCACAATAACGCTGCACCCCCACCCAGTTTTTATCTATATTTTAAAATGGCAAGGGTTTTGGCACACACATGGTGACAATTCAGTTCTACAGGTTCTCTCTCTTCCATCAGTTCTCTCATCATCAGCAACAACAGAAATTGTGCAGGCAAGATCCAGAGTTTTTTAACGCATCAAGGATTTCAAACAACCCATCTGGAAGAATATTGTAGCCTCGGATGGGCGATGGAAGGGAGTAACTGAGAGATAATGGGGAAGAAGATTTGCTTGTTTGATTTTGGACCATTGCCTTTGACACTGTTCATAAATGGTTAAAATAGTTGCATGGAACTCGGACACTGACATTTTTTGCATATGCATTTTTATGAAAATCCAAAATGGAAATGGGTGATTGAGTTCACCTGGGAACTGGGGCGGTTTGTGAAATGAATGTTCACCACTAGAGGACTCTACAGCAATAGTTAATTTTCTCTCTTTTTTCTTCTTTTTTTTTTTTTTTCTCTTTCTTTTTTCCCCTATATGCTCCCTCTGGTAATCCTTTCTCTGAGGACAAGAAAGCCTGCTCCAGAAGCCCCAGATGCTGAGCCTTGACGCTGCTGGAACTGTGCCTTTACTGGCCTGATTTTGAAACAAGTTCTTGGATAAAGCCATTGAGAGTCATTGAGCTTTTTGCCCCGTTTAACACTGAGAATAAATGATCCTATTTTCAAGAAAACAATTCCCATATTATACTGCTAGGAAGGGGGCCTCCTGGGATCACTTTTTCATTTCCTGCACTTGCCACTGCCAAAAAGAAGGAGTTTGGGCTCATGGAGGTGGACAGCCCAGGGACACAG
Organism: Pachyramphus minor; assembly: GCA_013397135.1. Classification (NCBI taxonomy): domain Eukaryota; kingdom Metazoa; phylum Chordata; class Aves; order Passeriformes; family Tyrannidae; genus Pachyramphus; species Pachyramphus minor. The sequence continues at coordinate 462,709 of VYXB01004996.1, read as the reverse complement.
ACTTCAAACCCTAGGAATGAGTAGGAGGCACTGACGCAGTGCTGGGGCTGAGTCACATCAAGGCTGTCTGTCCTCTCTCTCCTCCTAACACGATGCTGTCAGGACCCCTGCCCAGCTGGAGCCGCTTGCTGCTTCCTCTGGAGTCCCTTGGCTCCCCTTGATACCCCCAAGCCAAAGAGGGCAGCCAAAAGGCCTGTTGTGCTCCCGAGTCACACTTCCTCTCTGCCTTTCTCAGATTCAAGAGATGGCAGAAAACTGGTCATTGACGGATAAATTAGGGGTTTGGAAGCACTTTCAGGGTTTTTTTTTCTTTTCCCTTTGGAACCACTCAGAAGGAAGTCTGGGTCTAAAACACAGGCATTTAAACTCCAGGCAGCCAGCCAAAGTCTGTGTCTGCTCTCAGACCGGGAACACTGGAAAGCTTCACACTGGGTCAGCAGCAGCCCTGCTTGGAGCTCCATGTGCTGCTACACATAGATGAGCTGACACCAGCTCTTCAGCTGTCCTTAGAAAGCCAAGACCTTGTGATGTTTGCCATTTGTCATGTCCTGGAGCTTCAGCACTCTGCACTCAGCTGAGTCCAAGGCTTGTGCTGGCAGGATGGCCTCATTTAGCACAATCTCATGGTGGGAGGACATCTCTCCTTCAACCTGGCTGCTAGGTCTCCCAATCCTACCAGTCCATGGGCAAAGAACAGCAGGAAGATGGCAGCTCTGACACCTTGGATGTCTCAGGTTTATCACAAGAAGGTAGTGCTGGAGAATGGTTCCTTGGACCACCTCTGAAGAGAACGGGGCAACACATCCATCCACCTGCAATGCAAAGAAAGACCTAACTCATGCAGCCCACTGCTAAGACAGTTTGATTTGTGCTGTCTCCAGAAGACAGAAGCACCTCTGCACTTGGCCTTCCCCCAATTACTGTGACCTTGGACACCTGCAATGGGTGCCTTTCTGCAAAAACTGCTCTCAGTTCCTTCCCCCCACCACACACCATGGAAATACAGTGCTTGGGAGAAGGCCAGCTGCAGGTCAGCATGTACAAGGGCACAGCCACCACTTCCATCACTCAAGAAGTCTTTTCCAAATTAGAGTAGAAATAAATCTGCCTGTAAACTACAGACAGTCAGCAAATCTCCAAGGTTTCTCTCAAAGACTCATGATGAGGGTCATGATGTTTAATGGGATACAGAGCACACTCACAGGCAGTGGGAGGCTTCTCAGAGTCAGCCAGACAAGTCAGAGGCTCAAACTGTGGAGGTGGGGGGCACAGAAATCCCTGGAATAAGGGTGATTGGGGCCTACAGCTTCATCATCTGCAGCTCAGTCCTTTGTCAGGAGGACCATTTTTACATCTAGTTGCCCTGAGGTTTGTGCCAGACCAGGATTTGACATCCCTCTGAAAGGGAGTGGTGCTGAAGCCAGAAATTATTTAGGGTCCTGCTACATTTCTCTTCACCACTCCTTGGAATTGCTGAAAGTTGCCTCAGTGCTAAGAAAACTCTTTCCTTTACTGCAGCTCTAAGTCACTTTTTCAAAAATGCCTTTGATCTCTAGTGATTTTCTGGCAATGTTTGGAAAGTATTGTTTGAAATCAGTAATGATCCCTGTTCATTACCATCTTTTAGATGTAAGGGACCTGGGTGCTGCTTTACCCATGCAGAATGTTTCCGGAGCCATTGGAAGCAGGGTGAGCAATAAGCAAAGCAGGATCCCCTTTGGCACTGCCCATGAGGTGCACGTTGTCCCAGGCACCTGAAGTGGCCCAGAGAGCCCAGGTACACAGAGTAGTCTCAGGCACTACACCAGGGCATAGAATCATGGAATAGCGTGGGTTGGAAGGGACCTTTGAAGATCATCCAGTCCAACAGCCCCTGCAATGAGCAGGGTTGGTCAGATGAGCTGCTGTGAACCAAGCAGGGGAGAAAGAGGACATTAAAACAAGATGGGGGCTGAAATGCAAAACCTCAGCACAATGAGGATGTCTGCAGTGCTGGCAAAATTGGCAGCTGGGGCCAGTCTCCTGGTGAAACACATGGACGTCTTGTTTTGTAAACAGCTCTGCCAGCTCCAAATTCAGGTAGTGGTTTGGTACCCCAAAGAGAAGACACTGAAAGAAGGACACAGAACCTTGCTTGACTGCCTGCATCTCTGAGGGAAGCTGGCAGGGCTGAGAAGAGAAGGAGGAGCAATGTCCTTACATGCACCAGCACTGTACATCATGGGGCTCCTTTTGTGCTTAAACACCTAGTTGGAGTGAACAAGGGAACATTTTCCACCATCCTCTTCTCTATTTCCTTTGAGTTTCTATAGTGGGATCAGTTATCCTGAGCAAGGTGTGTGCTATTGATCTTTCAGACTCTGCCATCCCCATTTGCAGCACTTGCTATAAGATCTCAGCTACCCTTTAATCTTGCCACACCTCAGCGAGTCAGAGAACAACCAGGGTAGGATCTGATTCCACTGTTAGGCTAGAATTATTTGCTTTGAAATTGAAAACAAAATCACTGACCACTTGCAAATGAAATCAAATAAGTCTTTGACAACTACATTTTTATTTTGAGTGGTTTGGATGGATTTCAGCACGGGGAAAGTCTCTGGGTTGCCCCATCACATTATGCACTTAATTTGGACTTGATCCAGTGAGGATTTTTGACGATTTTGTATCTCCTTCCCCGTGTTTTTCAGGATTGTGTACACATGGCCATTGTCCTGGGGATGGGATACGGTTCCCTCTGAATGCCTAATTAAGCTCCGATTAGCATTTCTTCTAGGAGCAGATGCAGCTTTTCCAGCCCAGCAAACAATGCCATCTGTTGTTCCCTGGCTGGAAGTTCTACCCCAAAGTCTGCTCTGCTTCTATATTTAATTGTGAAGTTTCCTGCTGCCAAAAAAGTAAGGTCATTTAAATTTGGCATCAGGAGGAAAAGGCAGAGAGAGAGAGGGAGATTGGATTTTTATTGTTACTGCAGGGAATGCTAAATTGGTTTAGTCTGATTGGCAGCTCTGCAGCCTGCCCTCCCATGCAGGACAAGCCAAAGGGTGAAACCTTTGATCAGCACTCCCACTGCCACTTTGCATCTTCTCCTTGATGTCAGGGCTGCCTCTGCAGGGAGTCTTCAGCAGCTTTTCCTACCTTTGCTCCCACCAGTTCCCTGGATAGCTGGATTTGGGGTGATAGCATGGTCCTCAGGCACTGGCACTCATGGCATTGTGCTGTGACCTTCTCTGAAGACTTTTGGCTTCACAACAGAGGAAAGTATTCACAAGCAACCTAGTCTATGTTCCTAGCCTCGGGGAAATGCTGAATTTGCATGACCTTGACCAAGCCCACTGTGACTGCCAGCAAGGAAGCCAGTTGGAGTACTGATTTTTGGGTGTTTGTCAACTGGCTTCTGGCTTGAGACCCACTAAACTAATTTCACTCAGACCACTTAGCAGCCATTAGCTGTTTGTGACATGACCTGTGATGGACTGCAAACAGTGACCTAGAGGAGAAAACACTAATTTTATTATTTAACCTTTTGGAGAGTGGGGTGTTGTAGGATGGTAATGTTCAGGGAAACATAGAAATAGATGCACAGAAGTCAGCTTGGTTTGTTGGCCAGATCTTATCCCTCCTGCTACTTCTATGAACGTCAGCTACTTAGTCAGCTACCTCAGGATCTAGATCTATGATATAAATGGATAAAACTTGCTAGTGAATTTTGGCTAGGGTAAATTTTTTGACTCTCCATCTTTTGGGGAATTAAGAATATAATGGGAACCAGGCAATTAGTGCTGATTGCTGTAACAAGTTACATCAAATATTTAACTCTGCAAATGTTTAAATTTTTCACCTGTAATGAATGTTATCCTAAACATGTATGGCCAAAGGGTAAACACTATTATTTAAAACTTTGTTGTTTGGGTTTTTTTCTAAATTTTTAAAAAATTAACTCTTCCCTTTGATGGTTCATGATGAAGGAGGGGATTTCAGTCAGCAGTTTCCCAACTTATTCTCAAAATGCCAACAAGTTGCAGAGTCCTGTCTTCCCAGCTGGCTGACATCAACTACACATCACGTACATCAAACCAAAGGCCAATGCAGGGCATGATTTGTTTAATAATGCATGAGAATTTCCCCTTTACACTGAAATCATAACCACAGCACTAGTCCCTCAAAAACCTTCAGGGATGCTCGAGGCAAGTACCATATGTAAGGAGCTGGTATTAACATTAATCATAAATTAAGCTTCTTTCCCCTACATACGCCTCGTTCTTAAATCCTCTTTAACGAGAGATTTAAAAACATTTTAAAATGTCTGCCAGGTTTTTTCCTTTGCTATTAAGTATTCCCATTGTGCTGCCCCTGCCTTCTCAGATGTCTGGCTCCCCACCTCCTTCACGGTGTGGAGCTGGTTGTCAGTCTGTATGTCTGGTGTGCCCATCACTGCCCTATCTGGCCTTCTGTTGTTCCCTGGAACAAAAGCTAGGATCCTAATCCCATCTGCTTGAGCATCTTAACACCAGATGTGTGTACTGTTACAGAACAGGATGTTTCCTGCAGTGTTTCCTGGGACTGCCCTCTATTTAGCTCTGCCACAGACGGAGGAGTGAGGGAGTCACAGAGCTCAAAAGCTCGTGGGTGGGAGATAAGTGATAGACATCGTGTCTTATAAGTAGAGGTAGAGTTTTGCAGGGAGCTCTCCTAAGCTGTGTAGGTCCCTATTAGAGGCACAGGCCAGAATCCCCCGTCAGGTTGCAGAGGACAGGCTGGGTTCACCCACACAGGTTGCTGGGATGGCTTCTTGCTTTTGTAGCAGCAGCCTGAAAGTGCTTTGGAATTAAGAAATATGACCTTGCTTTTCTCCACAGCTCTTTCATACTCCGGAGCAGCTGGGTGGAACCCAGCAGGAAAAGGGAAAATCAATTTCGTCTTTCATGTCGTTGTTGTTTAACAGATGTGTTCAGGATGCCACCACACCCTCCTCTTGCACAAATCCCTGTTGTCTTCCTGAACAGCTCATTAAAGTCATTAGCAGGCTTCAGGACAATTTTCAGCCTCTTGAAGAGTAGCTGTGCTTGTGGTTGGGAAGACAGCAGCAGTTCAAGAGTTAAACTGCAACAAACCTGGAACAATACAGATCCAAAAACCAGGAATTTGATACACTCCAACATATTCAGTGTACCATGTTGTTACTTACCATGCACAGCCTCTGCCAGCTGTAGCTGACCTTGTGTTTCAAATTGAGAAGAAATGAAGGGACTCAATTTTGAGTTTATTGGAATTTTTGTTTCAGTATATCCCCATAGCAGCAACTGTCCAACTCCTCCCATGCCCACGGCATATAAAACTGGCCATGCAGGCAACACTTTAATGCAGTCAATGCTGTGAAACCGAGACAAGCAGCAGTAGTTACTTCAGTGAGAAACTGGAGACATTTCCGTCAATAGGTCGGAAGGAATAGCCCTTAAATAGTCCATCCCTGAGTGTACAGCAGGTTCAGCACAATTTGGACCCAGATAATCCCAATCACCTATTATCTGAGGAGATACACGTAACAGTACTCTTAGTTTTGCACTTGAATATTATTACAGAACATTTGTGACTGAGTACAGGGAGTAAGGCCCTGGAGAAATGGGGTCATGGGAGAAGATAAGGAACAGCTCTTCCTTGCCTCCTCTGTATATTCAAAATTTGTGTAGATTAAAAAACCCCCAAACTTTCAGCTTCTTTTTTCCTGGTAGCTGGAACGTCCCACATATCCCAGGGAAGGCACGACCACTTACAGTGAAATTATTCAACAGGGCAGGTCTGCAGGTACCTGCTGGGCCTCACTCCGGAGCAGAGGCTGGAAAGCAGGGGTGGGATCAGAGGCACTGCTGTTTCCAGCTGCTCTTGCGTTATGTGAAAATGTTATTGTTTTGAAAAATGTTTTTGTTTTGGAAAATGTTACTGTTTCTAAATGAGTTTCCCTGGCTCAGCTCGCGGGTGTTGCTGAAGGGAGCTCTTCCAGGTCCCTCCCTGCTCCTTCCAGATGACGGCACTGCCCCACGCGTGGTCCCCACGCAGGGACTGGACCCTGGCCAGGCTCCATCTGACCCCAAGCTGTGCCGCTCCCTGCGGGCAGCGCGACCCCGGGGGTGCGATTGGTGACCTTCGCATTCCTCACGCACTCAAATTCTGCTGAGCCCGGCGGTTTCACACATCTGCCTGGATTTTTAGGAGAGTTTCGCTGACTTTCCCTGTCCCGCTGCAGGCGTGGGTGGGAGGTGGGTGGGTGACATCACTCCGTGGGATTCCGATCCTGCGGGACACGCGCAGCCGGGGGGGGCGCTGACTCAGAGGGCAAAGGCCGGGTCAGAGGGGACGGGTCCGTGTCGTGGGGGTGGCCCGGGTGCCTCCACACGAGCCCGAGGGGCGGTTTCCCCTCGCCGGGTTCGCACCCCGCGACAGCGGACGCGGCTCGGCCAGGCTGACCCGGCCTTTAGGACCCGAGGCGTTACGGCTCTCACTGGCCCCGCCCACAAGTCGCTTCTTCTTTCTCCTATTGGTCGCTGCTCCCAAAAGGGGCGCGGCGGAGGGGCGCGTCACGGGCGCGGTGCTCGCTGATTGGTGCCGGTGGCGGCGGCCGGCCCCGCCCCCGCGGTCCCACGCGCGGCCGGTCCCGCCCGGCGGGGACATTGTGCGCGGGGAGCGCAACGCTCCGCGCTCCGCCGGCTCCGTCCCGCATCCCTCCTCCAGCCCTGCTCCCAGCCCTGCTCCCAGCCCTGCTTGCCTCCTCCAGCCCCGCATCCCCGCCCCCCGCGGCGGGGGCTTCGCTGCTCCCGGAGGTTTCGCCGTGGCCGAGAGAACGGTGAGTGGTTCCCTCCGCCAGACCCGCTCCGGCCCCCTCCGAGCAGGGGGTTTGCTTGGGTGGATTGGGAGCCTGGGGGGCTCGGGGATGTGCCGGACCCTCTGAGTGCCGCCCCCCTACCCTCCGCTACCGGCCCGGGGCTCGCCGGGGTTCGGAGCATCGTGTGCCATAGGCAGGAGGCGGCAGGGAAAGGTTTAGAGAGGGGAAAGGCTTTTCCGTTGTAAATGAATAAATAAATAAATAATTTAAAAAATTAAAGCCCGACTATTAATCTTTTGAATATGAAAGTAGAATGGCGTTGCCTTTTGGTTTTTTGGTTTTTTTCCTCCCCTCTGTCATATAGATACATGTATATATCTCTCTCTCAAAACTGTGCTCTCAGGGACACAACTTGCATGGTCCTTGATGAAATCGGTTCGAGCAACCCTGTCTAGAGAAGTGAGAAGGTTTCTGTGAGTGACTGAGCTGAACTGACAGAGGAGAATAAATAGTTCTTCCTGCCGTTGCTGTCCTCACAGTCCCCTTGACATTTAAAAAAGTTAAAAGCCTGTTTGGTAGTTGTTCTGCCGTTTGGGTTTTTTTGTTGTTGTTGATACTTGTTTGGTTTTTTGTGATTTTTTTTTTTTATTTATTTATTTTATTTATCAATCTGCTTATAGTTGTTCAGGTGGGGGGCTTAGATCAGCCAAATCTGTGCTTGGAAAATCTGTCCTCAGCCTTTCATAAGCAGACAACTGAGCATTTCATACTGTGGAGAGCCCTGGTGTCATGACTGTTTTCTGTTTTCCTTTCCTGGCAATCTCTGTGTGTGTTCCCTTGTGATCTGCAGGAGTGACTTCCACAGTCCGGGTGCTGTGCAGTCTTACCCCGAACAAACCTCTTCCTCTCCAGGACACATCCAGAGCCAGAAGAGAAACAAGCAACTCTATAACCTTTATACTTTGGCAACTTCCCTTGTCTTTCCTTCTTCCTTCCTGTGTCTTGTGACCCTAGTTTTTATTGAACTTACCTTAGGAGCAACCTGAGCTGTGTGTAACACACCCCACGTGTTCCTGGTGGTGGCCAGCTGCTGCTGTTGGCTCAGCTGCTCTGGTGACAGTCTCCTTCCAGAGTTCTGAGCTCTCCTGTCGACCTCTCGAGGGGTCTGACTCCATAGTGCCCTGGGACCCTTTCTGGGGCCTCTCTGTTTTCCTTGTTCTGTTTGCTGCTTTGGATCAAATCTTATCTGAAAACACATTTTGTCTCTTTTGTGTCTTAAACCCCAAACCATCTGCTCTGGTTTATCTCTGTGATAAGGCCCAGTAAAGCGCTTGGGGAGGAGGCATAGGTGGAAGTTTGCTCTGCAGCAGGAGGGTGTGAGGTGGGCACAAGATTCTCAGGGCTAAGCTGAAGTGAAAATTGCTGCAGGAGCAAATTGGTTGCACTAATATGGACATGAGAGACTGTAGGCAGTTTCAGCATGGAGGAACTTAAATTTCCCATCCCTTTTTTGTTCATTTTTTTAAGTATTTGAGCATTATTATGTAAAGTCTTCCTGCCTCAGCCTGTGTGTGGAGCATGGTATCCTCTCCTGCTGTGCCTGGGGCAGGTTCAGGTAGCTCAAGCAGAGAGGATGGTGTCTCAGATGTGCTTTCTGAGAGGAGATAAGCCCAGTTGAAAAAGCTTTGACTGAAGGAGCTAGGCAGAAGAAATTTGTGAAGGTGACAGCTTGGGAACAGATGACAAGATGTTGCATGACGTGTATGCCACACATGTGAAAATGAGCACGTGTCTGGTGCATAATATGATCCCTCCAGCTCTGGACAGAGTGCTGGACATGGTCTGGGGTGGAGACAAGGAGTGTACACACTTCTATGTGTACATATGCACGTGTGACTTAAGATGGCATTTTTGTCCCTATGGTGGTAACCAACCGCTCCAAAGCCCGCAGGAGTTTAGGTCCTTCTTAGGAGCCAGAGGAGGTTTTAGGCAATGTTTAGGAGGTGGATGAGTGAAACAGGAAGGACAGGATGTGGCCATATGTGGAGGTGGAAGAGGACAGGCAGCGTGTTGCAAAGTGTGGAGGGAAGTGGCAGCATTACAAAAGAGTGTTGAGCAGTGCCTTGGCTTGGGCGTGAGTAGGTGGAGCAGGACAGGAAGAGCTGGCCTGGGGTGTCCATGGCTGCTGATGCTCAGGGACTGTGGAAGGGGCAGGTTTGAAGCAGTGTCAGCACTTGAACTGAGTGGTAGATTTACTCCTGCCTTATACAGACTGTAATTGAATTGCAGTGAGTGTAGCTGGCACTGCTGAAGCAGTGGCTGCAGGAAAGCTGGCTAGGAAACATTTAGTTGTAACAAGCCACCCCAAGCCTCCTGGCCTGACCTTTAACCACCAACACATCAGTCTGTCTTTGCTTATCAGCTTTATATCCCCGTAGTGACTATTAGTATCACTCCAGCCAGTACAGACAGCTCTGTCTTCCCTCCATCGCTCAAGCCTGGGAATGTTGCATGTGCTGTAACCACTGTCTGCTTGCTGACCATTAGACTTTGCAAAGACTACCAGTTTTATATAGCAGCCTGTCAGATTGTGGTGAGGCAAATTTATTACCATACCACACTGGCAATCACTCTGGTTTGCTTGCAGTATGTGCATAGATGCCCAGGACAGCCTGGGCTGCTGCAGTGCTCCCACAGTGGCCCAGAACTTGCAGACTGAGTGTGTGGTGTAATGCTGTGTGAGTACTGAAATGGAAAGATCAGAGATGGGTGTCAGATTTGTTCCTTCTGTCCAGAGCCAGAGAGTGATGAGCAATACTCTGCCTTGCAGCCCCAGACTCCTCAATATCTGTTAGTGCTTTACAATACAGTTGGGAACAGCTGTCCTCCATGCCCATCAGCATCAGGGGCTAATCGGTTCAGAAGGCATGAGGGCCTCCCATCTCCATGGCTCTGAACCCCAGCCAGAATTGCAAATGAGCAAACCAAACCTGGCAGTTGTACCATGATCTCCTGCCTGGCAGGGGAGTGGAGAAGGCAAAACAAAACCCCAGTTTAACTGGCCAGGCCCAAAATTGCAATCCTGCCCTGACAGCAGGCAGACAGACCTGTTTGGTATGAGTGTCCATGGCTTATGGTTAGCCTGGCCACCAGAGCACTGGTCTCTGCCAGCCTCAGCGCCGCGGGCTGGGCACAGCACGCAGAGAGTGGGAGGATCTGAATATGATCTCTGGAGTCAGCAACTGCTGTGGTTGTTCTGGTGTTAATTTGATGTGTACCACATCTTGTCTCCTAAACTCTCCCTGGGAAGTGGCATGTGGTTCCTTGAAGTATCAAGGGCCTTTTGCCTTTGCAGCACATTAGCAAGTTGGGTTGCTTGAAAAGGGCTTTATCCTGCCCAGGTGGGGCTGGGGAGACCCTGCGATCAAGCAGGCTGTTTCCATTCTGGAGCCTTTTTGAGTATAATCTGGGAGATGGGATTGCGAATGTTTGCCTCCTCTGCAGCCCCCCATTCATGCTGCAAAGCGACCGTGATTGATCTGGCAGAATGGGGTGTATTCAGGAGCGGAGCTGGAGGGCAGGCGGGGAGGACAAAACCCCACCGCAGCCTCTGAAATGAATCGCAGGCTCTGAAAAGATCCGCTGGGGTTGAGGCATAGCAATGAAAAGCCATTGTCTGGAGACTGGACTGTGGCTAAAAGCGTTATTTATCCCTATTTGGGTAGTGGTTGTAAGAGGGTGTGGTATTCCCAGGAATGGCAAAGCCAATGTGCTTAGTGACGAACGAGAACGTTCTTTGCCTCACAGGTAGTTCAAGAGACTTTATGGAGTGTCTCAGTTGCAGAGTAGCAAGTCCAATACCTGATTTGCAAATGAAACTGCATTTATTGTGTGCAAAGTAGATTTCCTATGGGTATTTTTATTGTGGTTGGAACACGATTGCCTTTGGCTCAGATTTGTTCGTGTCATAGATTTGAGGCACTACTGCCCCTTTTACCAGTGCTTTTGCAAGACAAAACAAGAACCTCACTAATTGGTACAGATTGGCAATACTGGTTTTATTTTTTGTGTTAAGTGGCATTCACCAGATTCTCTTGGGCTTTGGGCTTTGGGCTCAGAATGGGGCGTGGGTTTAAAGGGAATAATGGTGGGTACTAGTGAGAATGGGATATCAGGATATGAGTGGGATGTGAAAGTCATACAGAGTTTCTGAGACTGAGTTTCAAAATGCTCAGATATGTACCCGGATCTTCTCCAGACAATCTGATTCCTGGAGCCTGCAGAATTGGGCTTGGAAAACCTCCCAGTTTCTGTCTGAGCCAACAGAAGGAGCCTTTCACATGGTCTTTCTGTTTTCTGTCTAGGATGTACAGGCTAGACTAGGAAGTGAGAAAATGAGAAGAGATGATAAGGATGCCTTCCATTGTCAAAGGCTGGACAGGATCAGAGATTCTGTGCTTGGGGGGATGCAGTCAGCTGCCTTTCCTTTGCTTGCCTATTGGCAAACATGATGAAACATCAAGAGTTTGTCAGGAGGGGCAAATCCGGAGTGATACCCTTTGAGTCATGGCAGTTATGTTGTCTGAATTCCAGTGTGCAAAATCACAGTTGCATCTTTGCTGTGTTAGTCATCCTGAGGAGAACAAGAACAAATTTGGCTGACACAGGTAAACCACTAAATTCACCAGAATTGCTGGAGATGCATCCAACTTGTTAGACAGCAAAGTCTGCATCCAGGCACGCAGGAGCATGGACAGAGCAGAGAGCGTGCCTGGGAGATGATGTGGTGAAAGCCCTTTGCTGCCCACCTGGCAGCAGCCCAGGCTCCACACTCAACAAGTGTGGTACTGCACTAAATGCCAGGTGCTATTTAATTCCTTTCATCTCAAGCACTCTTTACAGAAGGGCATTATTAGTATTGAGCACTTCAAGCAGCTCCATGTGCCTGACAGTCCAATGTGTTATGCAAGGACAGGAAAATCATCTGAAAACATGGTTACATTTGTTCCTTTCCTCTTCTTGTTTTCTATCTCCCTCCTCCACTGTCTTTTCCTGTTTTCTGCTGATTTTTTTCCACTTTTGAAGCTTGAGCAGTGTCTGAGTACGTGAATGCCTGCATGTAACAGATCCCCTTTCTCAAACCTTTTGATGATCTCCAGTGCTGGGAAATCGCATCTGAAACAGCTGTATCTGGCTCTGTATCTGGCAGTGTGTTTTCTCACTGCTCTTTCTCCTAAGCAGCTTTGCAAGGAGCTCTTGCCTCTGAAGAAAACACAGTAGGTGACTTTATGTTTCTAGTTTGCTACTCTCTACAGTAAAAAGGGGGCCGTTAGTTTTGTACCAGTAATTTTGGCCTGTGATAGCACTGCTGGCCTAAGCACCAGGTGGTGGAGTCCATGAAACTGCTGGAAAAGTCCAGATATTTGGGATGAGGGAGCAGGCGTATTTGTAATGGGTAGAGAATTGATCCTGCTGCTTCCAGGAAGAAGTTGAACTTTGGCTGAGTTCAAGATGGTATTTCACCCCACAGGGTTGGTATTGTGAAATGGAGAGAAAATAACAATGGATTTTACTCCTGTTGTCTCTGCCTGCTCAAGGTAGGTCTGCTCTGGTTTGGAAGGAGTGGCTCTAGGTTGTAGTGCAGCCCATACATGGAGGGCTTGTGTATGTCTGACTGCTTGGGAATGAATCTCGGCTGCAGCATGAGCAGCTTCTTCCAGGTCATCTGAGCTGAGCCAGCAGGGAACCTTACTGCTTATTTATTTACTTATTTACAGCTTTAAATAGTTCATGGTTGAGTGGGGCAAAAAGAAATGCGTTCTGGTTGCTGCTTCTCTGATTGGCAAACAGAAAGTGCCCAGCTTGTGATCATGGGATTTGGGCTCTTTGTTGGTGTTTAGCCAACCTTTACAGTCTTGGGAGAACACATATAAATCCTGTAGTTTTGCCCTTCTTAGCAGAAATTATTCTTGATCCCCTCAAGTCCCACTGGGGAGCATATTCACTCTCAAATATCCTCTTGAAGGAAAGCAGGATCTCAGCTGGTAATTTCCTGCAGAGAGCGAGTGAATTTGCAGATTTGTAGAGAGGCTGCTGGTTTGAATGGAAGGGAAGCCCCAAGCCTGGCTAAATATAATTCATGTATCAATAGTCCTTTTGAGCGGTCCTCTCGTGCAGTTTTTTTGTGATTGGGGACAAGGCCTGATACAGCTTCAAAGTGTCTGTCTGAGAGGTGCTTGGATTTTTCAAGAGGTGATAGAGTGTTTCCTAAAGTTCTCTAAATGACCCATTCCAGCAGGGCTCAGATATTATGATCCACCAGCCTGGGAGGGGCAGCCTCCTGCTGGGGCATGGTTTGGAGGAAGCAAGAGGCTCTTGGATAGGAGAGCTGTGCTTCTCTGAGTGGGAGTTTGGCCATCTCTGTGCTTTTGGATTTTCCCCTTGTCTTTTCTATCTTTGTCCTGTCCAGAGAGATTGCTGGGGTATTTTCTTCATGAACTGATATTCGAGGGGTCTTTTCTCCCTGAGCCAACTCCTTTCCTCCTTCAGGGTTGCTGTCTGCCCTGTCTGGGTGCGTGGAAGGATTTTCAAAGCATCCTTATCTTTCTCCGCTGGAAAAAGCCTGTCTTTCCTATCCTGGCTGTACAAAGGCTGCAGACAGTCAGGGGAATACTATAGCCAGCAGACATCATTGGATAGCTGTCAAAAAGCTGATGCCCCTCTGCCCTCATCCATATGGAAGAAGGATTATCATCTGCCTCTGTGTGCAGTTAAGATCCTTTTAAAAGGTTATGCAGTAGATATTTATTTTTTCAATAACTGCCTTTCGAAGTTAAAAAAAAATGAATGCAGCATGGAGAAACTCAAGCCCCAGTTTGTTCAGGTCATGCCTTCTGCTATTCTCATTGACACAGCTGTTCCAGCGACAGCTTCTTGCCTGATGGAAGATGCAGCTGGGAGCTTCGATAACCCCTGAGCGCTCGCAGAGCCGGTGGGAGCTTGGGAGGAGCCACTGACAGGTTGCTTTGAGTAAAATATTCCTTGTTCTGAGTGGCTCTGCTTTTTCTCTTTAGTTCAGTAGTTGGGTAAGGGAAGCAAGGAATGTGGTAGGGGCCAAATTCTGCTCTGCATGTACCTGCTTCAGAGAAGTGCACATGTCATGGGTCCAGCCTGTTCATCGCCACGGTTAAACATTGCTTAAATTGAAGCATACTTTTATACACATCATGAAATTGTAGGAGATCATTTACCTACAGGCTTCTGAGGTTTGTAAGCTGCTAAATTTTGGAAGAAACCCACCAGATGAAATAGCTGCTGCCTGCAGTTTGTCTGATAGGGGTGAGAGGATGCCAAAGTCTCTGGTAGACTGAGAAATGCGGTGAGGTGTGTTTGTGAGGGGAAGGATTAGTACCTGCCACTTTTCTGCTTGTGCCACTGTGGCAGGATTCAAGAAGCCCTCAGAAAAAGCTGTTTGGATGTTGCTGAAAACCACAAGCAAGGCTTGCTGGTGAGATGGCTGCACCCCGGAGTTCAGAGGCTGCTTTAGTTTCAGTTTAGTGGTCTGTCCAACCCTGGTCATCTGTGACCAGTAGCATCCAGTGTCATAACCCAGCTCCAGGAGAGGCCAAGTGAAGGGGCTGTGACTGTAGCCTCTTTGGGTTTCAGACTTGCAGCTGCACTGGGGATCAGTTGGTGCCTGTACTGGGACATGGTATTATGAAGAGCAGTGCTGGGGGCTGAACTGGAACCTGCCAATTTTTTCCCTGAATGTTGTTCAATACATATAACGTAGAAATATTATTTGCTACCAAGTTCCCTGGGCTAGATGTTTGATGGTAGAAGCCTGAGATTTTAGATATATATATGTGTGTGTGTGTTTGTGTGCACACAGTATACGTATCTGTATGTGTAGATATATATAAAATGGCTGTGCTGCGGCTTTCATATAGACATTTTATTTTCTAAATGACCTGCTCCTTCCATTCTGAGTAGTGATTTTTTAATCTTAGTGTCAGGAAAATCATTGCTTCCTCCCTGCAATCCTTGTGTTTGTTTCCATAGCTGTCCTATATAAATTGCCTCATTTTTGTGCATAAGCAAATCAAAGGTTAACATTGAATAGCTGACCTGAGCTGTGAGCAAAGAAAGCAGTGGCAATGGCAGGGTGGTTTCTGAGGTTGTAGGAATAGGAACCTAAATCAATAGCTTTTAGCAGACTCATAAATGTTTCATTTGTATTCCTCGCTTCGGCGTTGACATGGGAATCCATATAACCTCTTAAATTAGTGTTGTTCCTGCACTGGTGTAGATGTTGGAAACATTTCCTTCAGATGCACTTCAAAGTGCTGTTCCATAATGGCATTTTCCTTCCTGTTTTGGAGCCTTAATTCTGCACAGCCTCCAATCACGAGTGAAATGAGCTCGTCAGCCCCAACCCCAGGCTGCAGGGATTTTGGTGATGGCGTGTACATATCCAACCCAATTACCTGCCTCAATGCTCCTGCCACGACTCAGAGGCTGAGCAGGAATTGTGGCTTCTTGGGCAACCTGTCATTTCTGCATGAAGAAGCACAGAGATTTTTCCCTGGACTATGACACAGCCCTGAGGAATGAGTGGGGCCTTGGGAAGACCAGCCTCAATAATTCATGGCAGCAGGTGGGGAAGGAGTGACGTACCCACAACTGTTTGTCTAATTTGGACTCTTTTGGAGGTGCTGGAGAAGCAGGGGTAGGAAGCACATGAGCAGAGACTGAGTCAGGCAGCCTATCTGGCCATCCGCCTCTGCTTGAGGTCATCCACCCGTGGAGTGTGGGAGGGTTGTGCAGCTCCAGGTCACTGCCAGGTCAAGGCTGTGACCTGCGGCAGCCTGGGAGCGCTGCGTCCATGCTCCCAGCATTTCATGGTTTCCCCTGAGACCCCCCAGTGCTGGGCTGGGGTGATGGAGAGCTCAGCTTGGCTGGGGAGGATAGGGTTGAATTGCAGCCCTTGTGTTTGCAGGGTAGAAAGACCCTTGAGAAATCTCAGGTTGTGAAGAGGAACTTAAAAAAAAACCCCAAACATCCAACCAACATCAATATAAAGAGCTCACCCAAAAAACCTTCCCCAACTGTCTGGCTAATGGCAGATTTCTAAACATTTCAGTGGCTGGAGTGGAGGTACAGCAGGATGAACCCATTTTTCTCTTTTTTTGGGTTCATTTTTCAAACCTTGGGACAGTTGTGCTATGAACTTCAGTATTGACTTTCTCCTGTAAGGGCTGTTTGCATACCTGTCTGTCTGCTTTAGTCATACAGGGAACAAAATACAGCTGGCTAAAATATTTTGGAGTAAATTACTTTCATTTTATCATCTAGGTAGTATTAATTTGACTACTCCAAAGGAGTATTCTTCTACAGTTAAAGAAGGGTATCAGGTAGCACTTAAATGAAATAGTAGCTAATAAAAGCCTTGTGTTTGCTTCTGCCTGTCTGGTAAAAAGCGTAATTGGGCTGTCTCTTTTGTTTTACTCGTGAATCTGTCCTGCAAAATGTTGAAACTCACTACACACTTCATATGATTTAATCATCAAAAGCTACAATGAATGGCTTTGGCAAAATTTGTTCAAAACTTTTGACTTGTGCTGGTAGTTAAATATTCCATAAATAAAACCTCTAGCAATTGCCTTTCCTAAACCTGCAGCAATCTATATGAAAATCAGAAGCCAGATTTGATTTCTGCTGAGCCAAGAACAGACCGATGCCCTTTATCCTGGATATTCTGCTCTCTCAGTGCTGTTTTCTAAGGAAAAATAACTCTTCTGTGGTTTGCCAATACCCTCTAGGGGCTGTTGAGACAATCTACCACCAAGTTTGGGGGTTGATTGCTTCACTTTGTTGCTCTGTTGCTGAAACCAAAGTGGAGAATTCCCCCCTTCACCCTGCTGTGCCTTCCCACCCTGTTCAGCCTGAGTTATATTTTTTGGAGGATGTGAGGGTGCAGGAGGCACAGGCTCTGCAAGTCGGGGTGCAGGAGCACAGGGGCATCAGCTCACGTTTGAGGTCCATTGGCAGTGAACCAGGGTTGGATAGGAAATGCACATGTTGTCCATGCTATACATCAGTAAGGACAAGGGAATAATGGTTTTCCTGTTTGTTCTCCTGCAGGCAAGAGCTCTGCCATCATGTCAGTCAGTGTCCATGAGAACCGTAAATCCCGGACTAGCACTGGCTCCATGAACATCTTGCTTTTTCACAAAGCTTCCCACCCGGACTGTGTCCTGTCCCACCTGAACACCCTGCGGAAGCACTGCATGTTCACCGATGTCACCCTTTGGGCAGGAAACAGGTCGTTCCCGTGCCACCGGGCAGTGCTGGCTGCCTCCAGCAGGTACTTCGAGGCCATGTTTAGCAACGGCCTCCGGGAGAGCCTGGATGACGAGGTGAACTTCCATGACAGCCTCCACCCAGAGGTGCTGGAGCTACTGCTGGACTTTGCCTACTCCTCTCGGATCATTATCAATGAGGAGAACGCTGAGTCCCTCCTGGAAGCTGGAGACATGCTGCAGTTCCATGACGTCCGAGATGCGGCGGCCGAGTTCCTGGAGAAGAACCTCTACCCTTCCAACTGCCTGGGCATGATGCTGCTCTCGGATGCTCATCAGTGCCGACGGCTCTACGAGCTCTCCTGGAGGATGTGCCTGGTCAACTTTGAGACTGTTCACAAAAGTGAGGACTTCAACAACCTTTCCAAGGACACTTTGCTGGACCTCATCTCCAGCGATGAGCTGGAAATTGAGGATGAAGAAAAAGTCTTTAAGGCTGTCATCCAGTGGGTGAAATACGATCTGGATGAGCGGAAGGCTTATCTCCCAGAGCTTCTGAGGAATGTTCGCCTGGCTTTGCTTCCTTCTGAATGCCTCAAGGAAGCCTTGGCTTGTGAGGACTTGATCATGGTGGATGAAAGGAACAAGCTTGTCTTGGATGAAGCTATTCAATGCAAGAAGAAGATCCTCCAGAATGATGGAGTCGTCACCAGTCCCTGTGCCAGGCCTCGCAAAGCTGGGCACACCTTGCTGATCCTGGGAGGACAGACCTTCATGTGTGATAAGATTTACCAAGTAGACCACAAAGCAAAGGAAATTATCCCCAAAGCAGACCTGCCGAGTCCACGGAAGGAGTTTAGTGCCTGTGCCATCGGCTGCAAAGTGTATATCACTGGAGGCCGAGGCTCAGAGAACGGGGTCTCGAAAGATGTGTGGGTGTATGACACTGTGCATGAGGAATGGTCCAAAGCTGCCCCAATGTTAATCGCTCGGTTTGGACACGGCTCGGCCGAATTGGAAAACTGCCTGTATGTGGTTGGTGGACACACTGCAGTGGCTGGAGTCTTTCCTGCATCTCCTTCTGTTTCCTTGAAGCAAGTGGAGAAGTACGATCCCATATCCAACAAATGGACAATGGTGGCTCCTTTGAGAGATGGAGTGAGCAACGCTGCAGTGGTGAGCGCCAGGCTCAAGCTCTTCGTCTTCGGTGGGACCAGCATTCACCGGGACATGGTGTCCAAAGTCCAGTGTTACGATCCAGCTGAGAATCGATGGATGATCAAAGCCGAATGCCCACAGCCCTGGCGCTACACGGCAGCCGCTGTCCTGGGCAGCCAGATTTTCATCATGGGAGGGGATACGGAGTTCACGGCAGCGTCCGCGTACCGCTTTGACTGCGAGACTGACCAGTGGACACGCATCGGGGACATGACAGCCAAGCGCATGTCGTGCCACGCTTTGGCCTCGGGGAATAAACTCTATGTGGTGGGGGGTTACTTTGGCACTCAGAGGTGCAAAACGCTGGACTGCTACGACCCTACGTCAGACACGTGGAACTGTATCACAACGGTGCCTTACTCGCTCATCCCCACAGCTTTTGTCAGCACCTGGAAGCACTTGCCATCATGAGGAGGTGCAGGGCTTGGGGGCTTGTATCCAGGAGGTCAATAAGGTAAGGGTCTCTTCCTCTTAAACTGAAACTTGCTATCTTGCCTCAATTGCAGCTGCACCCACTGCACCGGAGTCATGGGTTCCAGGTTCTTCATGAGATTGTTTCAGGGGCAGGGAGCATTTAAAGATGTGATGCAGAACCAGGAAGGAGTAGCCAGTCCTGCGATGCTGTAAACCTAGCTAGCACCCAGGGTTCTCTTACTTCCAGCTGGTCCTCCCAGCATCTTTGGAGATACATCTACATTGATAGTTGCAAGCAGGCCACGGCTCCTCTCCCTCTGCTCCAAAGTGACTAGATGTGGCAGAGTCAGCCTTCTGTGGGTGGGTGGGGAGGGGAGGGCAGATGTATCCACACCTGCTCTCATGGCTCTCACAGTGGAATACATCCTGTCTCCATGCAGTTGAGGGAGTTAAGGTTTCTAAAAACACTTGGAGGTGAGTCCTGGGAGATACCAGGGCCACAAGTCCTTTGGAAATGTCTCAGTAGTCCAGCATTTTTGCTGATTTTCTGGGTGATTTATTCAGAAATTATGAATATGTAGGCAAGTGACCCTTGGAATGCTGGCAAATCCTGGATCTCTTTTTATGCTCTGTATTTACATTTCAGTGGGTAGCAGGAGCAAAAGCTCAGAAGCCACGATGCATTTGATGGTCCTGGTGTTTATTTATTATCCAAACTGTTGCTTGTTAAATCAGAACTTCTGAGACTTCTGTGTAAGACCTGAGTGGGAGGGAAGGGGTTTTGTAACCAGAAGAAGAATGTTTTTATCAGTGTTTTGGGGTGTGTGAGAATAAGAAAGTTGGTGGAATCTCATGATGTCCCGTCTCATTCTGGTGCTCCAGTTCTCGCTTGCTCAGGGAAGGTGCTACTGCTGTGCCACTGGGATAGGACTGGTGGTTCCTCCTCTCTCCTGCCCCGTGGGTTGTTTGGTTGCCACTCTGGTTCTCAGTGTGGCTCCACAGAGGTTTGCATGTCTTCACCAATCTGCTGAGATACAGCTGGCCAGGCAAAGGCCAAAAACTCTTGTCACCTTGCCTTGTAAAAGCAGTTAGTGATATGGGCAACAGTTGGATAGCATCATCTCCCCAGGAAGTCTGTAACACCTCTTCTAGCTCAGTCTGCAGGTTTCACAGAGCCAGCAACACACAGAGCCCTGCTTTGGTGGTCAGAGCCTACATCCCAGCCAGCTGAAGGAGCTGGTATGTGCGTGTGGGATTGACACGCTTCACTTACAGTTTTATTTGGAAAGTGGGGGCTGTGGGGAGGAAAATTCTTCCACAGACTCATCAAAATCCACTTCACTTAACACAGAGAAGAAAGAATGCTGCCCAAACCCTCTAACACCCTCTCACTTCCCTGCTTTCCACTTGGTGTGGTTGGTGTGCCTGGGAATCACCCAGCGGGTGAAATTGCTGGCACCTCCCAGTGATCATTTCTTTTGATGCCAGCTGGGAACCAAGGAGGAGTTCTTGGCACGTCTGCTGGTTATTTGCCCAATGTGACCACCTGCTTTTTTTAGATGGGAAAAAAATCACCCAGGGCATTGCTGTGGCCTTTGAGAAACACCTAGTTTTAATATGGGTTGGACCACCATGAGGGCAGGGCGAGAGTGGAAAGGGTTAAAATGAGATCTGAGAGTGTTCCCAACACTAGAAGATAATGACCTTTCCAAATTCTCCTCCTCAGGCGTTGCCTAGCATCTGTCACAGTGGCTCAGTAATCTAATTAACTGCCACTTGGCTATTAAATATTGCAGCAAAGAGTGTGAGGACTCCATCATTTTCAGCTCAGGTCAATGGGGCCTCTCTTTAAGAGCCATTCTAGAGCTGAAAATTAATTTTCTCTGGTAGCAGATGCATCTGAATATTAAAGCTCAACACCAGCCATGCTCCTGGGAATAGGATAGGGAATAGTTCGAGGTGGGAGTTGATCCTTCAGCCACTGAATAAAAAAGTCTCGAAAGTCACAGTGATGTTATTTTCCTTTCCTGCCCTTTTCCCTCCTTACTGTATTTGGTTTGTTCAGACCTAATAAATAGCTTTGGGGGGGTTGCATACATCGGTTCCCCCCTGTAATCTGGAGCCTGACACAGCACAAGAAAACTAGGATCTGTAATATACCAACCTGCAAATTAAACTGGTGAAAAGTCACTGTGTGAGGGTTTTATGTGCTTTTTTGGCTTTGCTTCCACTCACCGGTTAAAAGTATTTAAAATATACATGAGCTCTTGCCAGAAAGAATGTCTCTCCATGTGATTTTTCTTTAGGGTTTTTCTTTGGGTTTTTTTTCTTTTTATTAATTTATTGTTGTGGCCTCAGCCACTGGGACAGCTCCTTACATAAAGCACCAGAATGGGTTAGTGAATGCCTCCGATGTGCATGTGTTGCAGGGCTGCACCAGCCGTGTCCCATGTGCTTGCCTTGGCTGTCCTGGCTGTGCTTGTGTCAAAACTGGGCTAAGGAACTGGGGTAACTGGCTATAGGATCCTGTGACTACACCATTGTCCTGTAGCAGATCTGGCTGAGAGATCTTTTGGCTTGCAGCTCCCACCAGGGACAGTCTCTGCTGCAACATCTAGATAGGCCTTATGGGATCCTTCTTCAGCTAGGGACACCCAGAAGGCAGTCTGGCTGTATCCAAGTGTGCTTTGGCAATACTAACCCTATGAGTTACCCCCTCAAATGGACAAGGCTCAGGAGGGACCACCCCTCAGAGTAGAGCAAGCTGGGCTGGTGGGGAAAGGCCTGGACAATCACATGGCAGGAAATAGGACTTTCCACTCCTGAAACCCAAATAATCCGTCCTCAGCAAACGTTGATCATAAACCACCCAGCCTGCTTTTCATTTAAAGCATAAAGCTGATCAGCTGGAAATGTTTCCTTGAGGGCATGGCCTTCGCCCTTCCCAGCTGGAGCCGGGGCACCTTTTGGCAGAGGTCCCAGCGGCCTTGCCAAGGAGGCCGTGTGACATTAATTTAGTGCTTATTACCTGCAGTTAATTCCAGGGATCAAGCGTGATTAGCAATATGAAACGTGAAAGCCTGGTCTCCTCCCACCCATGGCGGTGGAGCCGTGAGGAGGCAGAACATTACAAAAGGGAAATAAAATACTGAACACTCAAATAAAGACTCTCTGTGTTTACAAAGACAAGCGCAGCCTGGCCAGGAGCCCAGAGGAGGATGCTGGGTGGTCTGTCACAGTCCTGTGCAGTGACAGTTGATGGGGACAACTCTTCACCTCCCTGGAAGTGATTTTGGGCTTCACCAGGAACAGGTTCTTCAAGCTGCCTGTCTCCACATTAGAAGTGGCTTCTCCAAACTGTCTGTCCTGTGTGATGCTCTCATTTTTGTGGGGCAGAGTCACAAATGGGAGTGGGATGGTCTCCTCATATTGCATGGTCCAGCCAGGGAAGATGAAGTGGAAAGGAGAGTCACTGCATCCCTCTGTGCTGCCTCCTGAGCCTCAAATGCACCCCTGGGGTGGAGGTGTTGGAATTCCCATCTCAAAACAAATGGGATGAGCCAAACCCCATCTCAGTGAGAAACCAGGGCTTCCCCTGCCCAGGGGTTCCCATTCTGGTGCTTTTTAGCTCCTCTGGGATCCTCGTCACGGTCTGGGCTGTAAGGAGGGGCAGGCTGGTGGCTGGGCACTGCTCAGACACTCCTGGGACACATCCGAAAGCTCAAAACCCACTTTGGTGCTCCCACTGGAGCACCAAAAGCAAATCTTTTGGTTGGATTAGCTCCCATGAGGGCTATGGGAAGCATCAACAGCTGGTACCTGCTGTTGGGTGGGTGCTGAGAGACCGAGGCTGAAGGTTTTTGAGGGTGTTCTGGCACCAAAAATGAACTTTGGCCCCAAAGCTGCTGCAAGGACTTAGGCCGCATGTCAGGCCCTGAACTGTATTCTGATATCACACTCACACCGTGTCAAATCTGCTCAGTGGCTTTTCCTGATTATTATATTACATCTTAAATAACAAGCGTTTGCAAAGACACATCTGGTGCTGCCTGGTGTGGCTCCCTTCCACGTGGAGCAGCACCCCATCAGCTTCCCCCTTGCGACAATCACAGGATTTTGTTGCCATGCATCATTCTCGGCTCCACCCACAGAGCCCTGCAAAAACCTGTGTACCTGCAAACTGCAGCCTAAAAAAAATCCCGGGATAATCTCCTGGCTCCTGAACGCTGCCGCTCACCTGCATGCTGCTGGGGTAGTTGCTTGCAACCTGTTGCAACCTCGCTGGAGTTGCCAGAACAAAGTCACAGCTGGTTTCTCTCGGTGGCTCCTAGGGAAACCCATTTGCATGTGTATAACAGCAAGGCCGGATAAACAGGGATTGCAGATTTTTTGCCGCTGCTGCTCTTTCCAAGCGGTTGGTTGTCTCTGAAGCCAGTTTATCAGGCAGCGTTGGAAGGGAGTGGCTGGCCTGGGGAGGAAAGTCGATGAAAATCAGGCTTTTCCTAACCCTGGGCAGATGGAAACATGTGCAGTCTGAGCTAGGCCCCACACTGGATTAATCAACCCCTTGGAAATGTCAGTGATACGGATGTTTTTGGAGAAACCTGTGGAAAAAGAGAAAAAGGGTCTTTTTGTTTTGTCTGTTCCAGTTCTTGGGCCCTCGTCCCTGCCAAAAAAAAAAAAAAGGCGAAAACTTCTTTTTTTTTCTCAATTTTTCATTCCCTGGTCATCTCCACAGAAGTTCCCTGCCCGTCTCTGAGCCCTCCCCAGCTGAACACTCTCTCTTCCCCGTCTCATGCTGAAGCAAAACACACTCCGACTCCAAAATAAGCCAGCTGCTTTCTACCTCCACTCATTTCTGGGATTCAGGATGGGGGTTACCCCAGTAACTGCCAGTGCTCCCCTGTGTGGGCTGAGCCAAGCATCACACCAGTTAATGAGCTTTCTTTTTCCTTCCTCAGATGCCAGAGTCACATCCATGTCCCCTCTCTTGCAGTTGGAGCCGACAACACTGTGACTGAGTCCCCTCCTGTCGTCCCACTCAGAACTCCGAGGCAACTTTCACATCTCTTCCTGGCACCAGGAGTGGGAGGCACGGCTGGCATCACATCACAGGGCCACCAAGGGCCACTCAACGCTGCCACTGGCCATCATGCAGGCATGGCACAGAGCCAGGAGCACTGGCTGCAAGGCAGGGGCTGGGCACGAGGGGCACAGGGGTGGCTCGTGGGCACCAGTGGGCCAACAGCACCAGAGAGATGGAAGCTGCATCCCTCAGCAAGCACTGCTGGGCAGCCCTTATGTGCTTTTTGTTACTCAGTTGGGGGGTTAGGAGATATTAATTTTTTTTTTTCAAGGCAGCAAACTTGCTATTGGCAATGCTTGCGGCTTGGATGACTTGGAAGTGTTTGTTAAGGGGAACAGGGGTGAAAGCACCTGGCCTTGCCCATCCTCTGGCTGCTCGATGGAGGCGATGGCTGTTGAAACATTAAAGCATGGGAGCTTGGGGTGGCTGCCAGCAGCACCAGGTACTGCGGTGAAACAGGACAGGTGCCTTTTGTTTTGCACTTTGGGCCTTTTAAATTTCCCCCCCCCCTCTTTCCTTGCTGCAGCCAGTTGTGATTTGGTTGGAGGCCGAGTAGCTCCCCACACACAGCTGCTGGGAAGAGCACAGCATCTCTGTTAGTGTGCCAAGGCACCGGCACCACTGCTCAGATATTCACCAGATAAAACCCACTGTGTGCTCAGAGCCGGTCTGCTGAGCTTCCCTCTGCGTGGGTGAGGGTGTAATTAGCACAGGAGCAGAAACAGGGGTGCAGCTCGTGCCTTGGGAGGGGGCATCTTGCCACCAGTGAGGCCTCAGAGGGAGAGCAAGTGGATTAGGGGAGCATGGCAAGGTGGGCAGGGGAGGGATCCCCCTTATTCCCATGGCACCCCACATCCTGGCTTCACCTTCCAGAGATGTGAGTTTTTCTGACTGTACACTACCTGCCAGTGGTTGGGCTGAGGCTGCCCCAGGTTATCCACACATGCTGGCTGCTGACTATTTGCTGATTATGCATCCAAGAGCTGTCAGCCCGAGTTGCTCCTCACTCGTGCTGTGAAGGAGGGCACATGGATTTGGGATGTCAAGACAGGGATGCAGCTCCTGACTGGCCTCTTTAGGGCTGGCCACCACCAAGGACCGGTCCTGCACCAACCCAGCATCCCACTTCCCTGCACAGCAGATCTACAGATGCTCCAGGCTTGCCTTTTGCCCCTGGATTAGGCTGAGCTGTAGCCTGGCCAGCTGAATGATGCAATGCTCTGAAAAGCCTTGACACGGCTTCAAACAACAAAGGTCTTTTTGGAGCAGCAGGCGCCCGTTGCTGCCGGGGAGAACACACGTTTTGCACAGCCAGTCTGCGACGTGCTGAATGACGTTTATTTACATTTTCTAGTCTTTTTTTTTTTTTTCCCCCCCTTCAGCTGCCTGTGAACTTTAATAAAAATGATGATCTGGGAAACTGTTTGTGTGTTTTTCACAGGAGTCTTCATTCTTAAGTAAGTTGGATTTAGGTCTAATAACAGGGCCGAGGACTAATAACAGGGTTGGCACTTGGTGGGGCGGTTCACAAACAGCCTCCAAAGCAACCAGCCTGGCTGTAATTATTATTGCTTCAGCGCTTGGGAAACTGAGGCACAATGTCAATTGTCTTGTCCAAGGTTAGTGGTAGATCTGGGAATAAAGTCCAGGACTTCTCGTGTCCTGAGGACATCACGTGTCTCATGCTCCATGGCTGCTTTTACCCAGCTTGTCCGTGTAATGATTTTAGGAGAACTTGCAAGTCTGTAATGTACCTGCCAAGTAGGTTGAGGGGCCCAAAAAAGACACAGCCATACTCCTGCAGGGAAAGCCAGTAATTTCTAAGGAAGATGAAGAATTCATACTTCTGTTTTCCTTATGTGCCTTTGCTTGGCTGCTGCAGCTCCCAAGAAAGGGGCCCATTGACAGGAGAGATGGAGCTTTCCAGCTGGGCCCCTGTCTGTGCTTCTCTCCATGTGCATCTCGCCCCATCCCAGAGAAGCAGGGGACTGATCCAGCCCTGCTCTGGGAACTCAGGCCTCTGCTCAGGTCTGGGACTATGGGAGCATTGCTCAGAGCAGCAAACAGGCACCAGGCAAACTCTCACTTGCCTCCTCTTATAGCAGGGGCCGCTGGGCTTGGGAAGCAAAACTTCCTATGGGTGTTACACACAAAGGGATTTAAAGCCTAAATTTCTGAGCTGTAAAGAGCAGGGAAAATGTCCCCCTGCCTGCAGGAGCTGGGTAGGCAGCAGCATTAGCTGACATGAGCTGAGCAGATACAAGTATAAGGCTCCATAGAAAAAGCTCATCAGAGCTGAGCAGATACAAGTATAAGGCTCCATAGAAAAAGCTCATCAAAGAACCCTTTGGGAAACCAATTCAGGGTAGAAATTACTGTTTGATGAGCAGGAGGGGGGAAAAAGAGAAGGGGTGTGTGAATGAAATCCTCTATAGTTTTGTTGATTCAGGTTTTATATGTGACTATGGGACTTTAAATAGCAGCTGGGGAGGCTTTGCAATGGGCTTGCTTTGATATGAGCCATGCAGAGACCTGCTCTTTTGTATTTATTCTGGAGCTTTCCTGAAAGACAATTCAAAAGCCATCAGCAGCTGCTGTGACAGCAGCGACCTGTTGCTATGGAATTAAATGCAATGAGAAATACAAAGGTTTCTTGGTTAGCAGCAACAGAGTAAAAGGGGAGCAGGAGATGGAAATGGATGTAACAGTCAGAATAAAGCTACAGCCAGAGTGGGGCTGGGGTTTAAAAGGGAGGTGCAGGCGTAGAAATGTAAACCTGATTTGTTTTCCTTTTTTAAAAGGCCTTTTTCACCATCTCAGCAGGTCAGGCACAGCTTTGTCTGGGAGTGAGCACTTGGGAAAGAGTCCTGTCTGGTGGTGTTACAGGGATTGTGTGTTCCCAGGCTCCTGGGAAACCTGCCCACAGGCTATAGCCAGCCCTCTCTGCGGGGTGGCAGGAGCTCAGACATCTTCCCCATGAGGTGCCAGGAACCTGGAGGGGCATGGGGGCTTGTCCCACGCCTCCCTTGTTTTGCTGATCCCAGTCCCATGGGAGAGCTTGGACAGGACACAGCTCCTCCACTCCACCCTCTGGCTCTGTCTGAAGCTGCCCATGGGCTCTCTCCGGGTTGGTTCCCCAGCTCTGTAACCGGGTGCTTCTCACTCTCCAAAAAGCACTTGGGAGGAGAGGGCAGAGAGGTGCTCAGAGATGGAGCAGGGCAGGCAGCTGGCAGGATCAGACCTCTCCTGGGCCCAGGCCTGGGGACTTTCATCCCCAGGGACTGACCATGGTGAACCTCCCCAGTTGCAAAAGGCCGATACTCCTACGTCTTCTTTAAATAAAACTCATAGTGCCTTATTGGTGTTTAAATATGCATTTTCCCAGCCTGACCCCAGCTGCCCTCGAAATAATACTGCTGTGCAGTGAAGCCCTGCAGGGAATTATCTTCTGAGCCTGCTCTCCCTTTGTCATGAGAGTCAATTAAAAGCAGAGTAGCTGGTGATTTAATAGCTTCGGTGTCTGAGGAAGCCCCACATCCATCCAGAGGCCAACTCTGGCATTTAAACACATAATTGGAGTGGAGGAGTGGTTTTTTTCCAGCCGTCCAACATGGGTTCAAATTCATCTGTGTCTATACAGAGCAGTGAAGCCTCGTGTCCTTGGCTTGCCATCTTCTGCACATTAATTAATGCCCCAGCATTGCACATTCTCCCTGCAATATATCCCCATGTCAAATTGTTTTCCTATTTTCCCATGCACCTTTTCCCTTGGGGAAAACCCAGCACATTTTAGTCTCTGAGGAGGGTCCAGGCTCACAAAATGTCGTGCATCGAAATGCTGCTCAGGAAGTAGTCTTTGAGTTAAGCAGGAGAAACCATTGCCCCCAGCTCCCCACAACCAACTGGCAGGTTAAACTGGCACCAGTCCCTCTTGCTCCAGTGAAGAGCAGGACCCCTGTGCCCTCCAGGCACAAGCAGCAGTGCTGGGGGCCCAAGGTGGGAGCCAGCAGCAGGGACTCCCAGTGGGAGTGAATAGCCAGGACTGAGCTCATTTATTCTTCCTTCCTCACAATCTCCGTTTTCTTTCCATTTCACCACCTCCTTATTTAACATCCTCAGCCGTTGTGCAGAACCCTCACCCTGTTTGCAGCAGTGTGACCTACTTTACCACCACGTCCCGACTTCCTCACTGGAATTGCGAGCTCAGAGCCCACCCAAGCCATTCAGCGTTTCTCAGCTGAATAACAGATCCAATTAGGTGGAAAAAACCCTGGCTTTTCATGCTGTCAGTGCCTGGACATCTCACTTCCCGCTTCCCCAGCACACGCGGCACCACCGATGTCCACGTCTCACAGGCATCGCAGACAAGGACCCCTCTGTGCTTGTGTGCCCCCTGCCAAATGAAGGTGGGGGAAGGGCTCCAGAGGACTGATTCTGGCTGCCCAATGTGTCCTTTCATTCTTCCTGACAATCTCTGTGGACCACGGAGCTCAGGAATTTGTGGAGTAATTTGTGTCAAGTCATTTGTGGATTTCCAGTTCTGGCTTTCTTGAGAAGCCCTCCCTTCCCCGCTGAATTCCAGAGGGAATTGTCCTGGACCAGGTCGAGATGGTATAACTTGTGCTTGTGAAGAAACTGCTGGCACTTTCAGCCAGAATGTGATTTAAGGACTGATAGAAAGACCTGACTCTCAGTTCTGGCATCACAACCACTCCTTTGGGTCTGTCCAGAGCAAACATTGCAAACTGCCCTTTGCTGCTCCCTGCATTCTTCTTTTCCACCCCAGCAGGGATCCTTCTCCCTACAGCCCCAGCAGGCAGCCAGTCCCCAGAATGCTGGCTCTGTTCCATTGGGGGGGAATAGCTGGTTATTAAAGGGGTTGAGTAGAAACAAAACAGGGTGAAAAAGGCTTAAGGCCCACTAGGAAAAGCCCTTTTGGCTTCTAACTTCCCAGCCTGGGTGGGATGGACAGCCATCCCCTGCCCTGAGGCCAGCCCAGCGGCACTGGGACTCACTTGGCTTTCCAGCAGGTGCAGGGAGGCGGGTGAACACCCACCACTCCATTTCTGGGTCACTGTCTGGAGGAATTACACATGCACACACAAACAGGAGCTGCTTCCCACTTCCCGGCACCCAGCCGAGCACCCGCCACCTCCCGGCCCCCTCTGCCCACGCTGCCGCCCCGCCGGGCTCACGGCTGCTCCCGGGCTTCCCACAGGGCTCTGCTAATGACTCACCGCTCCTGCTCAGTTCTAATTAGGCTCCTGTCTAATTAGGCTCACTGGGAAGATGTGGCCGGTGAGAAACAGCCCTTTGGTGAAAGGAAAGGGGAAAGAAAGAGCATCTGGAGACGCTGAGTGCCAGAGGGAGAGACGCCAGGCTGAGGCAAGAGGTCAGGGGGGACTGGGAATTGCCAGCTGAGCTGCGGCTGTGCAAGGGATGGACCATAAAGGAAAGAGAGAAAAGGGACTTACACAAGTTCCTTCCAGAGACCCTCCTGGGGTTCAGTCCTGCCATGTTGGGTAGCAGGAAACAAACCTTGGCTCCATCCAGCTGAGGTGCCAGGATGTCCTTCAGCCAAGAGCGAGGGCTGCCATTTATAGCCCCATGAACATCGACATACAGAGGAGCCCTGGGATGCAGAGAGAGCAGGACAGGGCAGGGCAGGGGGACCCAGTCCTGGACCTGCACCATCCTCCCCTGGGCCTCCTTGGAACAGAGGCAGAAGAGCAGGCGCTGGAGCAAAGCCTTGTTTGGGGGTGTTTCAAGAGGTGTGAAGACAGCTTTAGAGGGGACAAAAAGGACACCCACTGTGTTTGTCTGTCCCTGTGAGGGTTGGGGGAGCTCCCTTGCACAGGTTCTTTTATCAGTTGCTAATGTCAAATATTATTTTACAATTAATTTTAACATAGGCCAACCTCCTATAAAATCAACACATTTGCTATGTTTAACATTCCAGTAACTAATTAACAAATCCCAGGTGCATTTAATGGCAGAGGTAAGTCATCCCTTTCCCATTCACCTTGTATCTGATCACAAGGCATCTCACTCACTCACTGCAATAATTAGAGGTTTGCCTTTCCTTTTAATAAAACCTCCATGAATGAATGGCCTGTCTGCAAGCCCCAGCCCAGCTTGCACCTGTGTCCTTCCAGACCTCCAGTTTCTCCCCCTAAAGCCAGTGCCAGAACTGAACCCAGAAAGGGCAGGGAAGGGAAAACAGGTAACACAAATGTTAAAGGTATCAGTAAACCATGTTTCCAAGGAGTCTCTTCTCTGCCTGTCAATGCTCCTTTTAAAGGCCCATATAATTAATAAGGATTCTGTATGATCCTTTTAGGTGATTGTGCCAGTGAAAATCCAACCACATCCGGACAAACCTGCAGAGATCTCTTATTCTAACATGGGATGCTAAGGAAAGGCCAAGGCTGGGCAAGAAGCCTGGGATGCTGAGAAACACATCATTCCTGCTTGGGAATCATTGAAAATAATTAACTGATATGATCTAGGGAGAATATCCATTTCATCATCTTAGCTGTGCTGTAATGGCTCAGAGTATGGACAGCAGATGAAATTGTGTAAAGCTGGTTTAGGATAGTCAAATTGCCACATGGAGATGGCCCAGAGCAGCAGGGCTCTTTGCTTCCTCCTCTGTCAAAGGCAATTTGTATTGCCTACCCAGGCTGATGGAAATAGAGGGATTTGGTGTGCTCTGGGCAGGACCAGAGAAGCTCACAGTGCCTGATTTGCCCTGCACCAGGGCCTTTCCCTGGTAGGAGCTTGATTCAGCAAGGATTTGATTTTCTCCATGTGATTTGTCATCAGTAAATGTCATCCCTCCTCCCGTGACCAATGCCTGTTGTATTGCAGGAGCATCTCACACTCCCAGCAACTGCAGTAGCCGCTGCTGTTGTTTTGCTGCAGTGATATAAAGGCTGGGGGTGCCCCAAGAAGTGCTTTTGTCATGCATCCAAGTTGCAGAGCCAAGAGGGGCCACAGGAAAACGTGCTCTTTAAAAGCCATACCCAGGAGATGATGGTTTGGCAAAAGCTTTTATTAGTTTCAGTAAATAGGTGAGCTGGGACGCATGGGAATGCAAATAAAACCAGGACTACTGAACAACCGTCGAGATAAACGAGCCCTTTCATCTCCTGTCTCACGCCCAGGAGCTGCTTGTCTCAGAGCAAGTGCTGCGTGACAGGGCGTAGGTTTGGGTACATTGACAGGACTCAGGTTTTCAGAACAGCACGTGTAACACAGCTCAGAGGGGGGGGGGGGGGGAGAAACCC